>ML685977.1:1529169-1579339 GCA_007922175.1 Pelusios castaneus
GAAGGGAAAGGGCAGGACAGGGCGGGGCGGAGAAGGGAAGGGAAGAGGCAGGGAAGGGAAGAGGCAGGGGCGGGGAAGGGAAGGGAAGAGGCAGGGAAGGGAAGGGAAAGGAAGGGAAGGGAAGAGGCAGGGAAGGGAAAGGAAGGGAAGGACAGGACAGGGCAGGGCGGGGAAGGGAAAGGAAGGGGCAGGGCAGGACAGGGCGGGGCGGGGAAGGGAAGAGGCAGGGAAGGGAAGGGAAGAGGCAGGGAAGGGAAGGGAAGGGGCGGGGAAGGGAAAGGAAGAGGCAGGGAAGGGAAGGGAAAGGAAGGGGCAGGCCAGGGCAGAGGCAGGAGTGGATGAACGCAGTAGCTAGGAACAGCTCAGTCTAAGCCCAGTTCTGTCACAGTTTCTACGTCTGACCTTCAGCAAGTCAAATCATTTTGTGCCGCGTGTCTGCGAGTGCAGAGCCATAGTCTGGTAAGCGGTTTAACATCGGCACAGCACGCTCAGAAGGCACCATGCTGCGTCCGTGCGAGGAAACATTATTTGGCTCTGAAGCCAAAGGGCAAGAGCCCCAATCCAGAGAAGCTGGGACACGTGACGAGCGCACTACGCTGGACAGCGGACAGCCCACACACCAATCCTCTTTCCCCAGCAATCTCCTGGATTGCCTAACGCCCTGCACCAGACGATGAGACAGGGCCAGAAACCCACACGCTGAGGGCAGGAAACAAACGCTGGAAGACAGAGGGCAACGTACAACCAAGTTCTCTAAGCCTGTGCAGACGCCGAGCTACGGGCCAGGAGAACTTTCCTGTCTGCCTCGGGCCAAAGTCACCAGAGCTCAGCCAAGGGGTGATCCGAGGTGTGAAACTCCTTCCTGCTGATTTCTTCAATCTGCCTCGGAGGACCATGCGCATTCAGAAAGCCTCTCCAACAGCCTGGATCTGCTCCGCCTACACACACCAGCACTCGCCTGTTAAAAGGAGTCCTGACTTAGCAATTCAATCCAGGCCCTACCTGCCTGGTGAAAGAGCCATGAGCAACTGGCGCCATTCCTGACTGAAAGAGCCAATGGCTCACTGAGGGCTGAAATCTTCCTTTCCTCCTTCCAACGCCCGCCCTTACGGGATTTCCAGCTGGCGGCTGGACTCAGCGGTAAGAGAATGGCAAAGGAGCCCAAAGCTGCTCTTTCAGGCAGGCCCGCTGGGCTCTGGAACATCTGTTGGCATCAACCAAATTGTCCCTAGAATTATTCTCAATCCACGGGCTTTTCAAAGCATCTTGCATTGAGAAATCAACACAATATTGTATCGTACTTCATTTTACTAGATTATTGCAATAGTGCAACAAAGTACATAAAACACACTCCCACGTAAGGACAAAACGTAAGGCTTTTCAGAGAAAATAATACAGCTGGTTCTTACTCCTATTTTAAGCCATCAATTAATCTATTACATTTTCCCATACTACTTTGCTTGCATTGATGTGCTCTGCTATTAGCCCAGAGATTTTCATTTTAGCTACATAATCAATAAAGCATCTCCCTCTATCATTAGCTCTAAGCTGCTGTTAAAACTAATGGGGCATTTGACTGGGGATCCATTGGGGTGTGATTTCTGCTCAGAGCAGAAAAAAAGCACAGAAACTGAGTTAACTGGACAGCACAACTCTCCCATATTTTCAAAAGTTGGGCCTCAGATTAACGGGAAGGATTCCCGGGGCCACTCTGCTGAATACACAGGTTACTCACTTCTATTTCTCACCCCAGGGTGCAAGGTTTTGCGTCATTTGAAAGGGTTGGACTTTGCTAAAAGCTGGTTTCTGCTTGGCTCCTGCGACACACCAGTGTCACTGATATCTTTCTGCGGTAGAAAGTCATGCCCATCAGAGAGAACACCCAGTAACTGCGAATGGGAATTTTCAGACCAAACCTTTGGTAAAATGGAGTAAGTCTGTAAGCATCAACAGTTGTCTTCTTAAAAAGTCATGCCAGCTGATGACACAAGGACACAGCCTTTCCCTCTGTCGAAACTAGCTAATACTGGATGGATCTCAAAGGACCACGAGAGAAGAATTACTGGGAAATGGTGATTTTTAAATGGCAATCACTGCAGCAATTACTGAAGAGAAAAAGCCTTGTGAATATTATAATTTTCCTCCCAAAACACAAACATTTGAAAGCCTAGAAATTGAAACTTAAGATTGCACTTTCAAAAATAAAAACCCCAACCACAAAGGTTAGGAGAGGACATGCTCTGTTCAAGAGATACAGAGATCTAAAAGCTGGTGCTGGCTTTAAAAAAGGAAAGCAAATCAAACGCTCTTTGCTTTGTGATCTCAGGAAAGATTCTTAGGGAATCCCAAAAGGTCGAACTTTGCCAAGAAACCTATTGGTATTTATCAAACTTACGCCTTACATCTGTGCTCCCCAAACTTATCAAGTCGCCTGCCCCCTCGACCCAATGTAATCTGCCCGCTCCCCCCCTGGAGTTGCAGCTGGGGCCAGATACGGGACTGGGCCGGGAGCTGTGGACCCAGGAGCTCAGGGTGGAGCTGGGACTGTAGCAGAGCTAAGGGTACAGCCGGCACTGGGGGTGCCTCCTTCCCCACCCACACCCCACAGTTTGGGAACACGCAGTGTTTAAGGACTGCTGAGAGAGAAGAGCTCGCATGCACCACACAGATCTGGTGGTAAGCAGAGCTGCTTCCCTTCAGCCCAATTTCCTCTTCACCTCCCTGTACGGTTCCTGATCCCAACCCTCCCATGTTCCACCATTTCCCGCCAGCCGCCATCTGCTCTCTGAGTACCCAGAAAGCACATTCAGTGCTTTTTAGAATTAAACAATTGAGCCAACAAACCACTCAAACATTGTCTAAAGCATGAGTCCAGGGCAGGAACAACAAATTAAAAAAACTCTGGGATTTTCAGGCTAAGGGGTCTTTGATTTTTAACAAGCAACAAATAAAATGAAGTAACCTTTAAGAAAACATTCCAGTACCGAGACCACGCATTTTCTTGGCTCTCCTACTCCCTAAAGACTTTACTTGAAGATAAATTCTCTCCTAGGATGAAACAGCAAATGTGGAATTTCAGGCAGATTGATTTAGTTATGGTGCAGTTGGTTATGGGGGGAGAGGCAGGTGCTTTATGAAGATTAGCAAATTAAGACCTGCAAGACCTTGCAGGCAGTTGGATTCTGTATTTTTTTGGTGGGAATGGACTTTGACAAGGTAGGAACACAGCACATTTGTGGCTGAGCCAGGGACAGAAATATATTTCCTTACTATCAGTCCTGTCCCTTAACTGTTAGGCTATGCTTTTCAGAGGAACCACTGATGGCGCTGGCTCTGACAGGAACAGGACGCACAATTCAGGCTACACGAGCTATCTTTCAGAGACCACCTACAGCAGAAACAGAGGTCAAGAGCAGGCCAGCAGCGAGCCAGTGATCCGAACACAAACATAAAACATTGGCTTTTGACAAGTGATGCCTTTCCATGAGTGGAGTTTAATGGGAGGACATAACATTTTTTCCCCGTGCGGCAAGTGTTACGGAAGCTCAATCCTCTCTTGACTGCTCTGCATCAACACCCATGTTTTCAGAAACATACGCAGCCAAAGTGATGTCTGCTCACAATTCCAGCCAGGGCCGTACACAGATCCCCGGCCCAGGCTCTCCTGAATTAAGAGCACACTACAGACAGCTAGGGAAGGAGGTCACAGCCGGGGATAAAACGGTATCTTCTACACTTTCATTTCCATACAAACCAATCCAGCACATCAACTAAAATTCCTCTTCATCCCTTGGTAAAATAAATCTCTTAACACACGACTGATGAGAACAATGGCCTGGGTTTTTACTCGTCACAGGTGTGCAAAGAGGCTACTGCTTCCCCCCGGGAAAGCTTTCGGCTCAGCAGAGGGCATTTCCCACCTTTGCACACAGGAAGGGGCACTTGCCCTTGAACCCTGTCCTCCCCGTCTACCCTAACTGAACTGACTCTGTTTGCACTCGCCCTCCCCATTGAAATGCTTCTCAGTCTTGCGGTGTATACAGACCTCCTAACTGCAGTTTCCACTCCATGCATTTGACGAAGCAGGTTGCAGCCCACAAAAGCTTATGTCCGACGAAATTAGTTAGTTTTTGAGGTGCCCCAAGACTCTCGGTTTTTGCTGCATACAGACTAACACGGCTACCCCTCTGGAACTCCTCTCTCTGTTTTCCATTCCCTGTTTATTAGCTAGTGAGCAGAGTGGTTAGACCACAACCAATTGCCCATCGCTCTGCCTACACATGCAGCAGCTGTCGAATGGGCACTGGAAAGCTGTTTCCCACACTGGGTTGTTCTACTTCACTACCATTCTCAGAAGACAGAAAAAAGCTCCATGTTGTCTTTATTATACCAGCCTGGCTTAGACTAGGCTTTCTGGGGAAGAGCGGACATTTCAATGGCTAACGAGAAGCTGCACAGAAAGGGACTCTTCCTCTTCTGGAACAAATGTTTTCAACGGAGGCGCCTGAACGTGAACTGCACATGTAAAGGGCAGAGTTGCCGCTTCACCCTGAGCTAGCCAGCCTGTACGGGATTGGAATATTTCGCTCTCACGGACTGTCCAGGTACAGGTGTGCTCATTCCAGGGCATCCGTGACAACGGACTGCAATGAAGTGACGATGTAACATGATTCATCTGCCATTTGATGGTGACCATGCCAGAAGAGGTCGAACAGAAGAGGGTTAGACAAAACCCTGGCTGGGATAATTTAGGGGGAGAGGTCCTGCTTTTTAGCAGGGGGTTGGACTAGATGACCTCGTGAGGTCCCTTCCAACCCTATTATTCTATGATTCTATGATCCTCCTCCTTTACTAACACACCAACATCAGCTACACAAGCCCTGGCCCCAGACGAGATTCCGGGAGCTGGATGCGAAAGCACTCTTGGATATAGCTAATTAGAAAAAGCCCCACATTCCTCATCACATTACTGTTTGGGATTTATGCCAAACTAAAGATAATTCATCTTCCTATCTCCAGTATTACATACCCGCCTAGCTCTGCCCTTGAGTCAGGCCCATCCTCGAGGGGCACAGCTATTTAGCTCAGGCTCTAAAATTTGATTGCGTGAAGAAGAATTAACCAAACCTGAGTAGTCTATGAAATCTTTCCTGTCCCACAACACTGCAGAAATGATTGGATTCTGGGTCTACCTCAGATCCTAGATTAGAGGCGCTTGCCGCAGAGCCACTTCTCGCTTGTCTTCAGGGGCCCTGAACAATGCCGTTTCCGGTTAAGATGCTCTGTAATGTACAGCGTGCCGGTATGTGCAGATAATCGGAGCCGTTCTCATCAGTGATCTGAGTGATGCTAACTGGAATTATTTGATATTCAAAGGACTATTTAACCAACTCCGAGTTACTGCACAGATGTAATTAGGAGCCAGGGACCGGGAAGGCTCTCCAGGGCTGCAACAATCACTGTGGGAGAGAATGTAGCCGTGTTGGTCCCTGGATATTAGAGAAACAAGGAAATATATTACATCACTCATCTGGTCTCTCTGAGTAAAGTCTGCCTATTTCTGTAGGACAGAGGCGGTGCTATGCTGGAGGCAGACCGTCCAGAGCGGTTACCTTTTATATTGTCAGGCTAGTAAATGTGGCTTGCTGTTCAGGGCACAACACAATCCAAGGAAAAAGGCACACGTTGGCTCCGACATATGAAAAAACAGTTCACCCAGGAGTCACCCGCAGGCCCTCCTTTCAAAGCTGACTGGGGGATTCAGGCACACTCTTGCTGAAATCAATAGGAGATGCGCAGCTAACTCTCCTAGCCAGCATTCACGTCACTGAACCAGCGGTGGAGACAAATGTCAGACAGAAAAAACTGTAATGAGGCGTCGCTATTTAGATTGACCACAGCAGCCTTTAATAGATGGGCAGAGCTCAGCACAATTTACGTTCAACTCCTCCAGGTGTCCACACACAACATAAAGTGGAGGCCTGACCACAGATGAGCCAGCAATCTCCTGGAAGGGGCCAATGCAGGGTCCCTGTCTCCTATCTAAGAAGTTAGAGGGAGCTCTTGTGAAGTTCTTTAAAAGGCAGGGAGATGACTCTGGGAAGATCTTTGTCAGCAATAAACCCTCTGATCCCTGAGTCCTATTTCCAAGGATTACCAGCAACACACAAAGACTCTTGAGCTAACGGCTGCCACTGTAGTACACCCACATCACCTCACCTCCATCAGGTGCAGGAACACATGCGTCTTTTCAGTATATGTGCAATGAAAAGGAAGGGTGGGGAGCAGCTATGTAATACCTGGAAAGTTTCCCCACAAGACAGGGAAGGTGGAGAGCTGAAAATTCTTAAATGAAATCTTAAATTGCACCTGCCGAAGTGGGTCGCAGCCCACGAAAGCTTTTGCCCAAAGAATTTTGTTAGTCTTTAAGGTGCCCCAGGACTGTTGTTTTTGTTAAATGAAATCATAATTCTCTGACAAAGGGCTGGGGAATTGGGCTGTACATTTCCTCTCTGCCTTTTTCCCTTCTCCTCCTCCTCTTCCTCCCACACTCTTGCCATTTTCAGCTGCCCTACGATTAGCAGCTTTCCTACCTATTGTCCTATTGTTCAAACCTGGAGCAACTGCACGAAGCTTGGTGTATCTGCGGATGGAGTGCCCTGGGAAAACCGAAATGCAGGGGAAAGCTTTTGGGAAAGGGAACACCTAGGAGAGAACTGAGAAGGAGAACACTGTCCTGACACTGGGGAGGCCTGGGTCCTTAACGCTGCATTGCCCCTGACATGCTGAGAGACCCTCTCTGGGCCTGTTTCTCCTCCCACACTCCCGGGAGGAAGGATTTCTAGTGGCTAAGTCCCAGGAGTGGGACCCTGGATTCCTGGGTCTACCACATGCTTCCTGTGGGACCTTGGCTTAGTTGCTTACTGCACCCTGTGCCTCAGCTCCCCACCTGTACAGTGGGGATAGTACTTCACCTGGAGGGGAGTTGTGAGGATAACCTGTTAATGCCGTGGTGATGGATGGCTGTGAGGCTGCTCTGGCATTAGAACCTGTCACACTTACTCTGGGAACAAGAAAAGACTGATTCACTTGCAAATGGAGAAAAGCAACATCTTAAATTTACATTGAGAACACAAATTAAATTAGCAAGTGCATTTTGACCATGAGGTGACCTTTAGACATGATTGAGGGGGGAAAGCATTGACCACTGTTATTTTCTCCTGCACAGATCACTCCCGAAGGCAGCTTTGTGTTTAAAATATTATTGCTAAATTTATTCCCCGTTTTCAGGGTGAATTTAAGATGACTGTTATTTTCTCATTTCTTCAGAGACAGCCTTTGCTTCTCTCCTTATGTGCTGACAAATTGGGACAAACACTGTGGCTGGACTTAAAAGGACTGGACAATTTTATGACGTTTAATAACATTTGTAGCTAGAAAAGCTGGGAACAATAAGGGTAATGAAATCTCAGGCTGCAAGGCACAAGGAATTCTCTTCCTCCTGTCCCAAATAGAGAACTTATACAACTGGCCAGTGATATGAAGGGAATAAAGAAGCAGATCGTCCTGTTAGGTTTTGTAGGGCTAAAGCAGAAGATTTTGTGACGGACAGCTAGTTGGCACCCATCAGTGCCCTGACTGTGAACTGATGCTGGGCTTCATGCCCAAAGCACCAGCTGGAGCCAGTCTCCTGTGGGAACCAGCTGGGGCCTGATATAAGGTGTTTTGCTGTTTTGCAAGGCTTGGCTGTGATGTATTCCTTTTATCTGTTTTTTCAAGTTACCTCGGCGTTGGGCCTGAGCACGTGAAGGGAAAATGGGCTCGATTACCCCGCCTTCTCCTGAAATGCTATATGTTAGCGTAGTCCCTGAGAATCCGTGGACCTCGCTCTAGGACCATGGAGCAGGCTGCTTCGGTAACCTAGGACCAAGGTGCCTCGGGAGCCTCCTTGGGGTCATCCGCAGCCATCAGGGGGGTCCTTGGTTGCTGAAGAGACGTAAGCTCTCGCCCCGCATTACTTTGCTTTGCTTCCTTGGGATTATTCACCCTGGCATTCAATAAAAATCATCCATCTTTTCAATGGTCTTTGACTGCGTTTGGTGAATCCACACAAACCTGCCCCTTGGGGTACAGTTTGGGGGAACAGGTGTCATCAAGTGTTGGCCACTGCTGGAGGCCAGAAGCCCAGTTAGAAAGGCCAATGATCGGATGGATCTCAACGAAAGAAAGCTCCCGTGTTCCTTCTTATGCTGCTCCATTTCTGACATCTGTTGCCTCATTAGCAATGACAGAATTCTGTGTGCAAATCTCCCACAAATTCTCCCTCTAAAATAGTATTTCTCCCCAGCTCAGCCAGCTCATGGAAAAGATGCTTATTGCATTGACTAATGGTATGGTTTCAAGGCATATTGCCTTCTCCTTTGCTTGTACAAGATGAGCCGGGGAATTATAGACCAGTCAGACTAATTTCAATATCTGAAAAATACTGGAACAAATTATTAGGCAATCACTTTGTAAGCATCTGGAAAATAATAGGGTTATAAGGCATAGTTAGCATGGATTTGTCAAGAACAAATCATGCCAAACCAATCTAATTTATCCTTCTTTGACAGCATTTCTGCCTAGGGGATGGGGGAAGCTGTAGACATAATACATCTTGATTTTATTAGGCTTTTGGACATAGTCCCACATGACATTCTCATATGCAAACCAGGGAAATATCGTCTAAATTAAATGAGTATAAAGCAGCACAAAACTGGTTGAAAGAGTCGCTATCAGTGGACTGCTGTCCAATGGGGTGGGAGAGGGTCTCTAGTGGAGTCTTGCGGAGGTCTGCTACTATTCAATATTTTCATTAACGATTTGACAGGATAATTGAGCTTATAAAATTTGTGCATGAAACCATGCTGGGAGGGTCTGCGAACACTTAGTAGGACAGATCAGAATTCAAAATGACCTTGACAAATTGGAGAGCTGGTGTGAAATGAACAAGATGAAATTCAATAAAGACAAGTGCAAAGTACTATACTTAAGAAGGAAAAATCAAATGAACAACTACAAAATGGGGAATAATTTGCTAGGCTGTAGCACAACAGAAAAGGAGCTAGGGGTTATAGGAGGTCACAAACTGAATATAAGTAAAAAACCTGATGCAGCTGCAAAAAAGGCTGATCTCTTTCTGGGATGTATTAAAAAGCTTTGTATTTAAGACACGATAAGTAACTGCCCTGTTCTACTCTGCACTGAGACCTCAGCTGGACTGCTGTGTTCAGTGCTAAGCACCATGGCAGGGGTCGGCAATTTTTAAAAATTCCTTCAATAACCAAGTGTTTTGAAAGCCGCTGTAGCTTCCTGGCGGGGGGGGGGGGCGCGGCAGGGTTCCCCGGTGGCAGGGGGGGCCCAGAGCCACAATGGGGTAGACTTCTGCTCTAGGAAAGAAAGATGGGGCTAAATTGGAGAGAGTTCAGAGAGAGTAACAAAAATGATAGACGGTTTAGAAAACCTGACTTTGAGGAGAGGTTAAAAAAACTCCAGACATGTTTAATCTTCAGAAAAGAAGGCTGAGGGGTACTTGATAACTGCATTCAAATATGTTAACAGCTGTTCTAGAGAGGACAGTGATCAATTATTTTCCATGCCACTGATGTTAGGACAGAAGAGTAAGGGAAGTTGTGGAATCCCCATCACTGAGGTTTCAAGAACAGACTGGATGAACACTTGTACGAAATAGCCTTAGGCAAACTGGGTCCTGCCTCAGCCCAGGGGTGGATTTGATGACTTCTTGAGTTTCCTTCCAGCTCCACACTTCCCTGATTCTATAACATTCCCTTCCCGTTATTTAAAATTGGGAAGATGCAGAAAGAGTGTCTGAGTCAAGACAATCTTTTTGAAGAGTGAGCTTCATTTATAACGCTTTCTGACCTTTCACTTAAAGAGAAATGACACCACACAGAACTCCACCTTGCTTATTCCGGTCTTCTCCTCTATGTAGGCCAACGGTTTGCTTTGTCTAATGTCCTCCCTTTCTCAGCCAGATTTGCTTTAAATCCAAATCAGAGAGGACCACAGCTTCCAAAATCTGCTTGCCTAATAAACATTTATGATAGCCATAATTTTTGTAACATTAAAGTCGTAGAGGTGGACTGCTCCCCGGAGTTCTGCAGTAAATGTCCCATAGCTGCAAATTTCAGCCATAAAGTTTCAGTGGGGAACATGGCTAAAGATCACCACAGAAGTAGAGAGGAAGAAAATAAAACATTTCACCATCACAGCACAGAGGAGTCTAACTTCTCCACACTTTCCCCATACTTGTCATGCAACAAGTTACAAACTCCCCCCCTGCACTTACTGCTCTGCAAAATTCCACCCCATCCACATTTCTCTCCTCAACTCCTCACCACACTCTCTTCTGACAGCTGCTTTTTCTCCTCCACCCGCTCCCAATTTTAAACTCTCTTCCATGCCACACCCCATGCTTGAAAAAGCTTTCCCATTACCAGTCATCAACATGTGCCCTCGCCTCAAGACTCACTTCTTTTATGAAGCTTTCCTGATATAAAGCATACCAGCATCTTGCCTTGCCCCGCCCAGGGCTTCACTTCAAGCACATCCAACCCACTTTTACAAGGCAGAGCTACACGAGCTATGTCACAGAGAAGGAGGCAGTAGGCAGGGCCACTTCAAGGCCAGCTGGAGTCTCTGACAGAGGAAGTCACTAACACCTGGGCAAAAGGGCCACTGCAGAAGAGGGAGAAAATATAAGGGAAACCCAGCCAAGCTCAGTGCATGCAGCACTGGGAGAGCTCAGGTGATTTGTCTCACTCCGCAGATTATGAGAACTATCTGTCAAGCTGCCCTGCAATGCATTCTCCTTCCCCCCACCCCACCCCTGGCATCACAGGAAAGCCGCAGACCCTCTTGGCAAGGAGCTGCCACCACCCTCCCGGCTGTCGCTTTACTCAGAGCCGCTAATAAACCTGCTCACTTGTGAGCCCCATGCAGCACGAGGCGTCACTGCAAACTCGTAATTAAATTCATTACTCCTTACAATTTTCAGCCATTCTTCAAATAATTACGGTAATTTGATAAGCAGAAATCACATAAACCTGCTGCAGCTTTATCTCTCCCATTTGCAGTCTGAGGGAAAATGTGTGCGTAATTAGTCAGATGATAACAGTCCAGGTTATGCAAGCAAAACAAAATTAATATCATCCTTCCTCCATAAAACAGAATGCAGTGGAATAAATGACACCTCAGGCAGCAGCTGGAAGGAAGGTGAAGGCCCTTGCTGAGAACAGCCAAGCAGCAGTTCTAGCTCTCTGGGAGGAAAGTCAGGACAGATAACCTTGGGAACCCAGAGGTCCTGGGAAAGCAGGAGAAGAAATAGCCACAGGACCATGACAGAACATTCATTAGTGCTCTAATGTCAGAAAAAATCAGCTGTCGGGACCGCTGCTCTGCATGTCCCCAGCCTCTGCTTCCCCGTTTATGAGGTTCCTGACCTTTCCTGCTATGAAACGGTGAACGTCTGAAAAACTGCAGCTCACAGTACAACAAAGAGTGGTAAAGAAATGGCAGCAAAAAATGTACACCTGCTGGTTCTCTAGTGGGCTTGACCAGAGGGGTCAGAGCTCGGGGACCGTGAAGCAGACACAGCCCTTCCCACAACTTAGCAGCAAGCTCTGGCTTTTCTCTTTCCCTGCCTCCTCCTTGGGTTGACTTGTCCCAGGCATCCAGCAAACCCAAGCCACTACTGCATAGCACGCTTCTCCCTCAGCCAGCCCTCCTGCAGCTGTGGAAAAGGAGGCAAGCAAGTGAAATCCACCGTCCACGTCACTGAGCGGGTCACTGGCCTGACGGCCGGCAGCCTGTTCGCCCTGGCCCTTCAAACGACACACGTTCAAGCAGAATCGGTGAGTGGCTCGCCCGCAATCCCCTGCACGGGGAAGTGTTCAGTTCCACACAGAAGAAGACGACGATGGCGCTAACAGAACAAAGGGGGCCTCAGCAGAAAACACGCAGTGTCACGGGCCGCAAGGGAACCTGGGACCAGAAGCAGGCTGGATAGAGAGGAAAAGGCCAGGGTGGCAGTTCCTACGATCAGATCGGAGGAGGCGACCGGAGGCAAAGAAAAGGCTGCACCCTTGCGTCACAGAACAGTTTCCCAGTGACCGGTAACTCGTTAAAATCCAGACAAGACGACGCCCAAGAAACAGAACGAAGGAAGCTGCAGATGCAGAAGAGACATTTTCAGCCAGCCTGAACCCAAACACGTGTTTCAGGGAGAGAAACTGCTACAAAGACACACTTCACAAGGAAAACTGGACTGAAACTTCGCTGCACCTCTCACTTCTCTGGCTCCCCTGGAGCTTGGCACACTCTGGCTTAGAGAAGCAATTCATGTCCTGAGCACCACACATGAAAAAGACTACAAACTCAGTCAACATTAGCATTAAACACAACACTTTCCAAAGGAATCAACCTCTGAACGGCAGCTTTAGCTGCTTTGTCTTTTTAAGATCCTGAAGCAAAGAAAATGTTACATCCCGAATCCAGAAATAAAACAGAAGCTGCGGGGTACGTGAGCACAACATAAAAAGAGGACAGCCAGCAGGACGAGATCTGCTAGACCAGGGGTTCCCAACCGTCTGGGCTCGAGGGCCACAAATATCATTTTTAGAACCCTGAGGGGCCACCAGTCTATGTAATTAAATTTGCATTAAAATTAAACTAATTAAATTCAAATAAACATTAATAAAATTAATTAATTAAATTTAAATAAAAATTAATTACATAGACTGGTTCTAAAAATGATATTTGTGGCCCTCCAGCCAAAAGGATTTTTTTTTAAATTGAAAACAATCAGAAGGTTTTTTTCTTTTAAAAGAAAGGGGGGGGGGGGGCTGGACGCCCATGAACGGGGAGTTTGTGGGCAGGACGTGAGCCCCAGCAACAGCCCGGCCCACGCTCCCACCTGTCCCACCCCATGGCCGTGCCAGCCTGCGGCCCTGGCCCACCTGCAGCTGTCCGCCCCCCCAGTCACACTGCATCACCACCCTCAGCAGCCAGCATGCCCCCCAGCCACGCTGGCCCGGCCCCTCCAGCATTCACCCCATCTATGCTGCGCCAGCTCGCATCCCCCTCCTCTCTCAGCACGCCCCCCAGCCACGCCGCACCGGCCCCCGGCCCTCCCCGCAGCACAGCCAGCCCCTGGAGCCATGGCTGGGACGGGACCGGAGGGAAGTGGGCGGCCGCAGGAGGACTCCCAGCTATGTGCCGGGACCGGGTGGCTCTGGCCCAGCTCCCAGGCAGTGGAGCGCAGGCCATTTTAAAAAGCCCCGGGGGCCACTCTTGGCCTGCAGGCCACGGGTTGAGAACCCCTGTGCTAGAGAAGGTATTTTCCCAAGCTTGCATTTGATCAGCCTTAAAATCTGATTGAATTATGTGCTCAGAAAATGAGAGATTTGCCACATTGGCTATACCTCGTCTCAGCAGCTGCAGCCAGATACACCGACCCTCGTGCCCAGCCGACGCTCTTGGAATCGTAGACAGGCAGGGACCTCGAGAGATCATTTTGGTGGTGGGGGCAGCAGGGGGCTGCGACCCAGCGCCTGAGGGTCTCCAATCCACTGCCTTAGACGACCCCTGATGTGTTCATCCAACTGTGATCAAAGATCTCCAGTGCCAGGGATTCCACAACCTCCCCAGGAAACCCAGTCAGGTTTTGATTACACCCATTATTTCTTGTCCCACCTTTAATGGACACAGAACAGCTGATCACTCATCGGCCTTTGTGACTCCCTTAACACATTTGAAGACTTTCGCCCCCTTCCCCGTCTTCTTTTCCAAAGATTACACATGCCCAGTTCTTTTTAACCTTGCCTCTTAAGTCAGGTTTTCTAACCATCTTTGTTGTTCTCCTCTGGACTCTCTCCCTTGTGTGTGTGGTGCCCAGAGCAGGACAATGATTCCTTCGGTATCTCACCAGTCCCACATGGAGCAGATGCCGCCTCCGATGTTTTACATCACTCCTTTAATGCACCGCAGAATGAGATTGGCCTTTTTTGCAATGGCATCACATTGCTGACTCGTATACAACGTGCGATCCCCTACAATCCTGGCTTCTTTGCATGACTATGGCCTCTCAGGCATCCCCCATTTTTGTGACTGTACATTTGATTTTTCCCTTAACTGCGGTGCTTTGCATTTGTCTCTGTTGAATTGATTTTAGACCAGTTCTCCACTTTGTCAAGGGCTGTTTTTAATTCTAATCATGCTCCCCAAAGTGCTAGCAACCCCTCCCAGGTTGGCCCAGCCACAAATTTTATTAGCACACTCCCCACTGTTGCCTGCTCTCCAAGTGCCCGAGTTTGACAGAGAACCACTGAAAACTACTCTGAATTTCATCTTGCACCCACCTTACAGTGACTTCATTAGACCAGGTTCCCTCGCTTGCATATGAGAATCTCTTGTGGCTGTGTCAAGAGCCTTACTAAAATTAAGATGCATATCTACAGCTTCCCCCTGGTCCCCCCCGCTAGGCCAGCAACCCTGCCAAAGAAGAAAATGAGGCTGGTTGGCGTGATCGGCTCTTACCTCTGACTCTAACACTCTCTAGGGTGATGGTCACAAACTGATTCTTTACTGATTTGTTCCATTATCTTTTCAGGCATTCAAGTTTGGCTGAGTGTAAGTAGACTCTAATTCCCTTGATCCACGCTCTTCTACCCTTCCCCAGAGCTCACTCCCTTTCCCACTTCTGTAAGTTGCTCCTCATATGACTCTGCCTATGGCCCTGAATTCCACGCTGTGTTCCCCTGCTGTCCCCTCTCCCCCACAGCTCTGCAGCTGCTGCAGCAAACCCCGTTATTTCGACTCTGCATTTTCCCTGAAGAGAAACTGCCATCGCTGCAGTTGTTAAACAACATGAACAAATCGGGGAGGAGGATGTAACAAGCAAAGTCGTTTCAGCCAGATCTGCTCCCAGATGGAAAGAGTGAGAGCTACCTTGCATGCATCACCCACCTATCTGAAAAGCAGCACCCCACAGCCTAACTCACAGAAAACAGACACAGGCGCGCAGTGTCTTGCAGCTGGCACACACTAACCCGTGTATGTTACAGGTACTGGGAGCTGCCAGTTATCGCTGGTTCTGCTCGGATGGTGCAGTCTTGGGGGGCTCTGAATTCTAGCATCTCAGAGGGAGAGAATTGCACTCTGCAAAGAGAGGAGGGGCAGAATGTTTCAGCTTGAATACCCTGTGACCGATACTCCATTTAATGGAGCTCCCCTGGGGTCTGCCACTGGCCATTGATTAAAAGTTAGCACCGGAACAAGAGCAAATGATGCTGAGCCCAGTTAAGCTAAGGCTGGGAGACTTCGGGACGTCCTCTCACTACAGAAATGCACGGCTGGAAAGGAACTGCTCAAAGCTGCGAGAACGCAGCACATCCACACAAGCTGATCTCAGGCCTTGGCTCCCGGATGCAGCTAGCAGAAAGAAGCATGCAGACAAATCCCACAGCCAGAAAAAGGACTCCCCAAAAGCGTAAAAGGCAGGACAAAGCTGAAGTGAAGGGAGAAGAAAACCAGGAGCAACAGCCGCATTTGCCTGAAATAGCAGCAGCAGCCGCTCCAGATACACACATTCAAAAGCGTGCAGCACTGTTTAAATTCGTAGGGTTCTAACCTGAGTTTCGGACTACAGAAACCCACCAGGCACTCTGCTCCCTTTTCTAACCATAAAGACTTAGCTCTGCGGAATGCCGCCTGATTGCAGGCGGAGATCTTTGCTAACAAAACTGCACATCTTCTCTCCATCGAAACCCTGCAGGAGGGGAGAGTGGAGGGGGGAAAACCTCAGGTGGAGAAAGGTCCACTGTGCTTCCTTCAGCAAAAGTATCATCTTAATTTTCTTAGCTCCATTTACTGCTCTACTCCGGAACTTCATATCCTAGCAGATGATAGGGCAATGTCAAAGAGAGGCCTGTGGCACTTTAAAGGACTAACATTTATTTGACAAAGTGGGATTTTCTCCCACGAAAGCTCATGCAATAGATGCATGTGTTAGTCTTTAGAAGTGCCCCACTCCTTGTTTGTTTGGCTGACCTAGACTGACACGGCTCCCCCTCTGGAACTTAGACTAACAAATTTCTTTGGGCATAAATGTCCGTGGGCTCCAACCTGCGTCGTCAGATACATAGTGCAATGTGCTTCACAATCAGCTAGCCTCTTTAAGAAGAAATCAACAACTGTTGCGCTAGATTTCCTATTGTACACTTTACACATGGTGATTCTTTCTGGAGGTTTTCTGTACTGAAAAACCAAATAATGCTACTCTCTTTGGGCCATCAATCTTTTATGCTTGAGAACTGCAATTTCCCGCTAATCTGTGTTTAATTTCACTCTCATAGATATAATGTCTGTCAGTCTTAAATGTCAAAAGGACAAACTTCACTACAACTAATTATAGGATAATACTTTTTGGGCAATGTTGAGGCTTCCAGTGGTACGAAAGACAAGAGGAAATATTTCAGAGTTCAGTTATGTCTATATCCAGATGAAAGCATCTTGGCAGAGACTGTACAGTTACAATTATAATTAGATTCCCGCTTTTCAAATGCTGGAATCTCTTGTACAGACTGCTGCCAATGGAGAAATTTTGAAGTCTGAAGTTAATTGAACAAGGTGTTTGGGAGACCGTGTGGGAGGACTTGAAAACCAACCCCTTCCTTTGTGAAAACTCTACCAGTGCGTGGGAGCGCTCTGCCTGCGAAGGCAGCTCTCTGTCAGGGTGCAGGGAGCGATCGAGCACCCAGCAGTGTGAAGAAGGCATCTCTGTTAACGTGTGCAGGTCCCTCCCCTAGCATGCAAGAGGGATTCAGTGTGTGCATCTGTCTGTCTTGCTGTGAAATCTCTGTGGAGGTTGGAGAGTGAGCTCAGACTGCCTTACTCTGGAGTGGCATCTCCAGTCCCAAGGGGTTGGGTCCTGTTTTCTTCTGTGGCCTGTGGGCTCTCACTGGTTTTACCCTCAGAGGTGCGCATCACAGCATCATATGACATGTGCATCTCCTCCTCATGATAGCCCATCTCCTTCCTGGCCCTGGGGCTGCCAAGCCGTGACAGCAGAACAGGGCACGAATTGGGATGGCTCTGAAAATGATGAGGCAGAGGCGCTGGAGCACGGCTTTCTGAAACACTGGGGCGTAGCTTCATCCTGGATTTCCAGTGCTGGGACAAACTCCCAAGGCCACTGGTGGATTCTCTACCCTTAAATGTCTTTAAATCAAGACCGGATCCTTTCTGGAAGATCTTCTATAGCTGAAGACAAGTTATGTTCTGTCAAACACAAGTCTGGGCTCTAGCCAGGCCCTACCATGCAGGGCAGCCTAAATGACCCAGTAGGCCCTTCTGGCCCTGGAGCCTATCCTATCCAATAGACCAGGGATCACACGTCTAATACATTCCCCTAACCATTTGACCATTGCATCGGGTGCTGGAGACCCGCTCTACACCATTCACCTTCACAGTACTGGCCCACACTTCCGACTCGCCTAGACAGATGGGACGTTAGCTCCCAAAGTGCACTGCACAGAGCCCCGCAGGGTGTGCTTGAAGTTCACTGTAGCAATACACTTTTATCTGGAGTAAAATCGACCCTCTTCAAGTAATGTCTTACACTAAAATGGCAGGGCACATTTCTATCTGCAGACAGATCCTTTCAAACTCCAGGGAAACCTTCAAAAGGTTTGTTGGTTCATTGCAGATTATTCGTTCCACAAACAGATGACGTTACAGTTTGTGGTTAGTTGCATACCTAACCTTAGTTCAGTTCCCGTAGCGTGTGCGCATTATGTCTCTACATGGCAAAATCACATCCACTTTGTCTAATGCAGTGTCACATCACTTCAGACAGCTGCACATCATCATGTAATTAAAGAGAGTCACCCTAATTTCAGGACAGGAAGGCTCAGGATACCTTTATTGGCAGGTTCTATGTATGTTCTCCTACAACATACACACACTGAAACAAAATATTTCCACGTGTTATGAAGTGTTTGGCAGGGTTGTTTGCAGACAGAATAAGGATTCTCATGAGCAGCCTGTAGCTTTTTCAATCTGGCTTTTAAAAAGGTGTCTGGCTGGATGGGGCAGTTCAGATATTTAACGTTTAAAATACGTGATTCAGCCATGTTGCAGGGGGAGTGAGAAGAATGTTTGCTAAGTGCGGTGTTTAAATTTTACTTTATTTTCCTGAAGGGTAAGCTAAGGATGACTAAAGATTCTGTCTTTTGTTCTTTTCCTTTCAGGTTTGACCGGTTCGTGCTGAGGAAAAAAGCTCCGTCCTCACCCAAGGGCGGTGGAAAAGGAACTGAGGGAGCCGCACACGCCAAAGCAAGCCAAAATGGTCGCGAGCTCCGACCGGCGCGTGCAGCGCCCTCCAGCACTACTGCTAAGAAGACTCCACTCTTCGCCGCGGGACGCGATGGCACCCGGGGAGCACCCACAGGGACATCGCTGGGAGAAGAACACTAAGAACACTACGGATAGAAGGTCTGAGAGCGGCATGAAGAGCACAACGGCTTAGAGCTCCGAGGAGTCAAAGATACTTGAGCTTGGAGAAGAGGAAACAGACAAAACTGTCAACCTGCTCTGAGGAATCTTTTGTGCCACTTCTGGGGCTCGTCCAGCGGGATGGGCAGGTCTCTGGTTTGACTAGGAGCCAGAATGAGGTCATACATATGCTATATCAGTTCAATGACGACGTGCAATGAGGTACCGGCCAGCAGTGAGTTAAGGAATTCGGGAAGAGGTTTCAGTACGAAAGCTGGGTAAAAACAAACATGGGAAGCAAGGAGGCATTATGTAATAGGATTTCCACCAGCAGACAGGTCATTTCATAGAATCACAGAATCCTAGACGATAAGGGACACCAGGAGGTCTTCTGGTCCAACCCCTGCTCAAAGTAGAACCAACCCCAACGAAACCATCTCAGCCAGGGCTTTGTCAAGCTGCACCTTAAAACCGCTAAGGGTGGAGATTCCACCACCTCCCCAGGTAACCCATCCCAGTGCTTCACCACCTCCTAGCGAGAAAGGTTCTCCTCATATTCAACCTTGACCTCCCCAGCTGCAACTTGAAACCATTGCTCTTTGTTCTGTCAACTGCCACTAGAGAACAGCCTAGCTCCATCTTCCCTGGAAACCCCCTTTGGGTAGTTGAAGGCTGCTGTCTAATTAACCCTCACTCTTCTCTGCAGACTAAACAAGCCCAGTTCCCTCAGTCTCTCCTCGTAAGTCATGTGCTCCATTTCCCTAGTCATTTTCATTGCCCTCCTCTGGACTCTTTCCAATTTGTCCACATCCTTTCAGTAGTGGGGGGCCCCAAAACTAGACAGAGTACTCTAGATGTGGCCTCATCAGTGCAGTGTAGAGGGGAATAAACACATCCCTCGATCTGCTGGCAACATTCCTACTAATGCAGCCCAATATGGCGTTAGTCTTCCTGGCAATAAGGATACGCAGTTGACTCATATCCAGCTTCTTGTGCACTGTAACCCCCAGGTCCTTTTCTGCAGAACAACTGCATAGCCAGTTGGCCTCCAGTTTGTAGCAGTGCCGGGGATTCTTCTGTCCTGAGTGCAGGACTCAGCACTTGTTCTTGTTGAATTTCCTCAGATTAATTTTCACCCATTCCTCTAATTTGTCTAGGTCACTATTTTATCCCTATTCTCCAGCATATCTATCACTCCTCCCATCTTAGTGTCATCTGCAAACTTGTTGAGGGTGTGTCCACCCCATCCTCCAGATCATTAATGAAAATGATGAACAGAACCAGCCCCAGCACCGACCCTTGGGGCACTCCACTCGTTACCACTGCCAACTAGACATCAAGCCATTGATCACTACCCATTGAGCCTGATGGTCTAGCCCGCTTTCTATCTGTTTTATAGTCCATTCATCCAACCCATACTTCTCTAAATTTGCTGATGAGAATTCTGTGAAAGACTGTACCAAAAGTTTTGTTAAAGTCAAGGTGTATCACACCCACCGTTTTCCCCACATCCACAGAATCAGTCATCTTATCATAGAAGGTAATCAGGTTGGTTAAGCACGACTCCCCCTTAGGGAATCTATGCTGACTGCTCCTGATCACATTCTTTCTTTCCCAAGTGCCTCAAAATGGATTCCTTGAGAACTGCTCCATGTTTTTCCAGGGAATGAGGTGAGGCTGACCTCATGTCATATTTCACCAGTAGGAAAAGGCAGGACCTCACGACACGGCAAAATTAGCTGAAGGGAATTTGGTCTACTTCATCTGGCAGAGCCCCTGGGAACAGCTGGCAGGAGATGGGAAAAAAGCTGCACCTTTGTAACCATGAGAGCAATTCATCACTGGAACAATTTAGCAGAAGTTCTGGTGGACGCGCCGTCACCTACCAATTTTCCACTCAAGAGGGGATGTTTTTCTAACGGATCTGCTCTAGGAATTGTTTTGGGGCAGTTCTCTGGCCTGTCATACAGGGGTGAGACAAGATGCTCACAATAGTCCCTTCTGCTCTTGGAATCTATGGAGGTGCCAGGGCCTCAGCGGAAGAAAGGTAGATGCTGACGAGAGGGGGAAGAATCTTTGCGCTTGCCATCTCTGAGTGCTCCATTTATGCTTATCTAATTATCTCCTGCTTCACTGCAGCTGGTTCTGCTCCTGCCTCGAGCACAGTCCGCCCCAAACATAGTTTGTTCTAAGTCTTGGTCCAGTGAGTGAGATATGCTGCTCACATCACTTTGGCCTTCTTTCTGCAGGAATAGTTTTCTAGTTCCAACTAGCATTTACATGGAGATGTCTTATTGTGCCAAAGCATCTCAGAGTGCTTTATAAAAGATGTACAATCATTTAATGAAATAGCCAAAGGAAAACAAGTGTGTTTAGGATTTTAATCTAGAATTGGAACAGTGGCACCATCAGAGTTCCAGGGAAAAGGGGCAGGCTGGAAATGCCAGCACTCAAATCTGACCCCTGTGGGTGCCGGTAAGCCTGCCACACCAGTATCAGGTGACCTAGAATGGCATTTTGGACGTAGACTTGATCATTCCATAACAAGACTCCCAAAGGCTTTATATTGCAGGGAAAAGGAGGCCCGTCATTAAGGGACTTTCATGGGCAGTGGCAACCAACGTGAGTTATGTGCTCACACCATCTGTTACCTGTACGTTTTTTTATGAAGTTTGTTCTTGGCTAATGGGTAGCTGGCCAGCCTGGAGGACAGCTGTGTACCTTTAGTTTATGCCAGATGTGCTGGCAATTCTGTACTAGATTTGCTTCTTGTCTTCACTGACAGTAGAAATGTGACAGCAGCCTCTGTCAGCTGGTGTGTTCAGTCACAGCCTTTCCTGCTTTTGGGCATGCCAATTTCTCTCTGACAAGCTTTAGAAACATTTATATTTTGGAAGTCTGATGGCTTGAGAGCCAACCACTACATTCAGTGCCCATCGTTATTCACGGGAGCACTCCCTTTCCTGTTCACACTGCCTGTGAATAGGCTGAGCACTCCTGGTCACCACTGGTGCTTTGCCATCAACAGATGACAGGTCCCAACATCAGCACCCAAAACTCACTCCTTCTCTGCGGTCTGGCTTACTGTTACGTCAGGAACAATAACACAACATCTTCTGACCTGAGCTGTTCCTACAGCTTCCTCACAGAACATCATTGCACTAGCTCTGTAGTTTCCTTTCGCCAAAGGGAGACTCCCCCTACTCCTACTGATATCTACTGGGGCTAACTGGGCACACCCAGCAGTTTGATTCAGAAATAATTACCCTGAACTTTAATGTATCTGGACTCTTCACACGACCCATCAGAACAGCTCTGCTTTTTCTGCGCAGGGGCGTAGAATCTGCCATCCTGTTCACAGAAGCAAATTGGGATTCCGGGATACAGTTAATTCATTTTGGAAATTGTCTATAAAGGCTGAGATGATGATTTCCTCTTGGTCCACATTCACCCGACAGCCATTACTCACCTATAGGATGCGACTGAAGTTCAATAGCAGGCAGGAGTTTTACTTGTTCATATTTCAGAATAAACAAGGTGCAGAGAAACAGATCAGATTGGCCACAAGAGGGGACCAAGAGGGTTAATTAAGCTACGAACAGTAGATTACAACATTCTGACAGTAGCTTTGGTGGTATGTGTCAGAGAGGTCCACGCCAGTGAATACCCCTCAAAGAATCTGCATTCACATGCAGAATGGCTAACCCACCTTCTCTTTCCTTATCTCCAGCACCAGGGGAGTTCTATGGTCTGCATAAAATGGCCAGAGGCTTGTATCATATATATGTGAAACTAGCCTGAAGAGCAGGAAGGAGAGCAGTGTGTGGAGGAAAAAGTAATTATAGAGCTGAGTCTATTTGTGACAGGTTAGTCCGTTAAAGAAAACCTTTAATGAGGATCATTTATACAGCAATTTTCCTATCTGTAATCTCAGGACTGGCAAGGTTTCCGGAGTAGGTAGCCACAGCCCATGGTGCTGGCTTTGACCTTGAGATAAGAAATGGCTTCTTCTCACTATGCATTTTAAGAGCAGAATGTAAAATTTGCCTAGGCAGAATGAGAGGAGATCAGGGATTATCATTCGTGCCCATTAGCCCTCTGTTGCTCCTGCATATAGACAGAATCAATCTCGGGACAGAGTTTACGTGGATCAGATGCCAGTGGCTGTGTGCGTTGGAGAACTAGAATCCCGCGTGGAGGAGAGAGATAAGCGAAAAGATTTGCAAAGGTCATCCTCGCTGAGAGGGGGGAGATGGGACCCAGAGAAATGAAGAGCAGTCTCGAGGCCTGCATTGCTCTCTCTGACAGTAACTGTAGGCGCAAAGATTCATGTAGCTATTAAGAACGTGGTTTGGGCTGTTCTGGGGGCAGTTTCAGGCACATTGTTTATTTGAAACATCTCTTACTCCCACCATTTTACTCGACCAGAAACCACGAAGAGTTTCAGCAAGGGTAGGAGGTTATTATTCACATTGTTCTTCGTGCAGCACAAAACAACGAGACAGCCTCCCAGCCCGGAGGAGCTTAGCAAGTAAGCCAGGCTGATGACACAGCACATTGGCAGAGCCAGAGAAAGGTGCTCACTCAGACAAGCTTCAGCTTGTTGGCCTGAGACAGAAATGTGAATGAAGACTAGCTGGATGGCACTGGGACGGGGAGGCAGCTGCACAGACAAGGACAGGGTGCTAGCAATGGAAAGGGAGAAGGAAATAAGGAATGGTGAGGCTGGCATCTCTGGGGAGCCGAAGGATGACATAAAAAAACCAAGAGTGGAGACCTTGGTGAAGAAAAGTTTTGCAGAGCCTTGAAGGCGAGAACAAGAGTCTTGCCGTGGACACTGAGGGTCAGAAGGAATCAGCTGCGTGTTTCAAGAGGGCAGGCAAGCAAGCTTCTACCCCAAGGATGTCTTGATGAGAATAACCGTGCTATGACTCTCTGACGCCCTCTCACTCCATGTGGTATTTCAGGGAAATTCTGATTGCAGAGACTGAATTTTTAAAAAAATACATGTTGTCTTCCCACAAACCATGGATATCAAAGAACTCCCAGTATGGTGCGTGAGACACCAATCTGGACTGTGACATTGGGAAAGAAGGGAGGAATAATGTGAGAACTAACCCAGTAATCCGAATTATAATGATAATTAAGGCTAGTAATTAGTAAACAAAAAGTTAATTATTGCTCCCTCCCCCCGCACATCTCACACAGCTGTTCACAAACTGATAATCACAGAAATGAGCGTGAGCAGTGCTTGGATGGTTAGCACTCATTCAGTATCAGAACAACCATTTGCATTCTTTGGTACAAGAATCAATTTACCTTGACTGATGATTGAATTTCAATGGGTTCTTTAATATTTGGGCATAAAGCATCCTGCCATAACTGTATTCCCAGACTGCTACTGTATTCCATTCAGTGGCTCTTATTAGCAGCCTTCTGGAGTATGTTGCAACTTGTAATGGAGTCCTTTTAAATACTGATGACTAAGATATTGTAAAGACCATTCACTGAAATTAGTGGACCTGCACCAGGGTTGGCAAGTCCCAAAAATCTAACCATGAGGCATGACGAGTTCCTGAAAATCCATTTTGCCAGATCAGTCCCCCCTCCACTCCTTTTTCCCGTCCTGACAACGTGTAGATATTGTTTACAACTACCATCCAGATAACAGCAGGAAATTGCACTGTCTTGGCGAGCAACATTCCCAGTTACTCACTAGCAACACTTCTCCTTCTGCAGTTATCTTCTTAGAAGTGAAGGAAGATCGAGACAAGACAGACTTCCTTACCACATATATAATGTTATGGCTCAAGTGCCATGGAAACGCAGAACGCTAGAAATAGTATCATTTAAACCGACACTGGAACTATGTCGCACGTTGAAAGGGGGGAAGTGAGGAAATAATATCCATACTAGAAGTTTTAAAGCTGAAACGTAGTGTCCGGAAGTGCCTCAATTACAAGAGCAGCCTTAACTCTGCACTCTTCTCCTTGCTCATCTTCTACTCTAGTGTTTCCTTGCCAGAGGAAAACGTCAAGGTGTCACTTGTATCACATCTGAATTACAATGCAGTCCCCAATATTGATTCCAATCAAGATCGGGTCCCATCTTAAATAACAGAAGAAGAGACAATCCCTGGTCTACAGAGATCACATATTTCTGCTATGGTATAAGTCAACCAGCCCTCCGCGGAGGTGGCACCGGGCACGGCAAGAGTATGAAAGCGCGAGTGACGGCTGATAACATTTGAATCCTGCCGTTAGAGGTGAGGCAATTAATGAAACGCTGATAGCAGCGACTCGGGAGGTGGATTCTGCCCTCTGCTCCTGGCACACCGACTGCCTGTCGAGTGGCTGGCAAGAATTAAACTTCTGCTGTCAACAGTCTGAGTTTGCATGATTACACACCTTTCAAGTTGATCAGGAAGAAAATAAATTCAGATGTGCATGTCAGGAGTTGAATAGGAACAAATCTCAAACACCTAATAAGAGCTCCTTAGATATTAATAACTAGAAAATGTCTTGGTGAAACCCATGTCACCTCACTTTGCCAACAACGCTGGATTGTAAACGGCAGGCCAGAGTCCCAGGACAGCTGTGTCAGGGAGGGGTAGAATTGGAGAAAAGGCATCTTATCTACCCCCCCAGTCTTGTGACAGGAGAGACTTCAGGGTCCTATGCCTGACTACTTCTAGAGAGCATGGATTCCCAGCCCCCTCTGCAGACTATTCTCCCGGGGCGTTTGCTAATTTAATACTTAATGGGAATTCCCCCCATTGCTGGTCTTGCCCTTCTGTCCTTCTCGCCTGCAGAGAACAGCTGTTCCCTGTCCCCATTTCTGGTGCATCTGCCTTCCACACGTCCCCTTTTCTCCTTGCTGAACAGGCCTAATTCTCCTTTTATCCACCCCACACCAATTGGGATTTGTCTCTGAAAGCAGGACAGGAAAGAACAGATGCAAAGGAATTCTTTGGTTTTCACGTCTCTAAATTAACGGGATATTCAATGAAGTCATTTAACATTTCTCAGTGATCTACAAATAATCCTTTGTGTTTCTGAAAAGTGACCCTGGACAGAACAATGACTGTATAAAAATGGTGTATTTTTACTTAACAGACCTGCTCCTGTGTGTAGTCAGCTCACCTGCTCACTTTAGTAACAAAAATACAGCTAACCATGTCTTTCTCCTGTTACTTCTTTCAAAATCAATACAGTTCTGGGAGAGAGCGCGGGAGCGTATTCTGGCTCCTGCATCATTAACAATTATATGCAAAATTCTGAACGACTATTCTGCTCATTTAAGACCCCCCATCAGCTCTGCTTGTGTCTCCCTAGAGTATAGGATTAAAATCTCTGAGAGAAATGGCTCTAAGGCAGAGATACACTTGTAAATAAAAACTTCTTTTGGTGTTGAGCGGAATTCTTTATTGTCTGGAGGCACTCAGGTCAGAAAACAGCAGTCACAACAGCTTCCAAATAAGGTGAGCATTAAAAAAAATCCCACCCACCTCCCACTCTCTGATGAAGTAGCATGTGTGAACAAGTCAAAGGCTTTAACTAATGTCCATCAAAAGGCCTGCTGGTGGATTTAGGAGATCAACTCCTGGCCCAGTCACTCTCTGAGCATGGCTGATACAATGGTCGTTCTACAGCAACCTCCTACCAAAAGCTCACATTTGGGGTGCTATAAGGAGTAAACACAGGGCCCAGATTTACTTTGGACGAACCTCCGGGTGCCTTCCACAATATTTTCCTCTAGATGTTGCTTGTTTAGATCCACTAGGAATCTACCAAGTATTGACGTTAAATGTATAGAGATTCAAAGCTCTGAAAGAGAGCCAACCTAAGAACATAAGAATGGAACCTAGCTTTACGTTTGGCCTTCACCAACATCCCCTGGAAAAGCGTTTCACAGGCGGATTGTGGATTGTGTAAAGTACTACTTCCTCATGTTTGTTTTCAACTGTTGCATAGTACCATCGTTGGGTGACCCCCAGTTTGTGTTATGTGAAAAGGGAAATATTTCCTTATTTGCTTTCTCCATGCTGTGACTTTATTTTCATCTCTCCTCATATGATACTCTTCCATGCCCCTAATCATTTTAATTGCCTGTCTCTGCACTGTTTCCTATTCTAATATGTATTTCATGAGATGGGGAGACCAAAACAGCATTCAGCAATAAAGCAGTGAATGTACCATGGATTTATAGAGTGGTATTAGGAGATTTCCTGTCTTATTCTCTACCCTCTCCTAATGGTTCCTAACATTCTTAGCTTTTTTTGACTGCCCCTGCACACTGTGTAGATGTTTACAGGGAACTATTCCTGACGACTCCAAGATCTTTTTCTTGAGTGCTAACCGCTAATTTAAGTCTTACCATTTTGTATGTACAGCTGGGATTTCACTTTCCATTATGCATTACTTCGCATTTATCAACACTGAATTTCATCTGCCATTTTGTTGTCCAGTAATCCAGTTTTGTGGGGTACTTTTGTACCTCTTTGCAGTCTGTTTTGGACTTAACTATCCTGAGCAATTTCGTATCATAGGCAAATTTTGCTACCTCACTGTTTATCCTTTTTTCCAAATCATTTATGAATAAACTGAACTGCACTTGTCCCTGTACACATGGACCCTGCTATTTATTTTTCTACACTATGAAAACTGACCATTTATTGCTACCTTTCGTTGCCTACCTTTTAACCAGCCTTATGCAACTAAGAGTTGTGTGTATGTCCCCCTTTTAACCTCCTAAGAAATAAGGTATCTGCAGTTTACCATAACCATTACACAACCGGGAGAAACAGTGAAAGGGTGAAACGGTCCCATGCGTCCTCGGTCTGAACACTAGCCCTGTCTGATTCCCTCAATATACTGCTCCACAGGCCCAAGCTCTAACACCCATTCAATCCTCTAGGCACTTTTCTTTCTGTCTGAGAGCCGGTCTACAACACGGGTAGTAGCAGGTAAGTGTGGGGTGGATACATCGTGCCCAGGGCCTCTCACACACCCAGGGGTAGAGACTGGCCTTATTACACAGTAGCTTAGGTTAAATCTACGGACAGAATAGATCAGACGCACTGAGTGTCCTGCTAGATTTTCTCTTTCCAATGACCCATGTGTGAGAGCAGGGCCCTCCTCCAGGAGATGCACTGCGATACGCCTGAAGGCAGCAACGAGTTGTCCAGATGCACTGCAGTGATGAGAAGCGGGAACCCATTTCAGCAGAGAACCACCGTTTTAACCGTTTACCTCCCAGGTCTGAAGCAAGTCTGCTTTTCTTCCAGTGAGCGCAAACCTCTGTACTGGGTTTACTTGTGACTAGTGGGAGAAAAGCCTTTCCTGGAGAACAGGCTGGTTCAGAGAGCTGGTCTGTGTATGGACTTTTACAGACGCATGGCGGGTGGGACAGATGGAGAGGGCTCTTCTCACCGCGAAGCTTTTATGTTTGATTTCTTCAGCTGAAAACCATGGTGTCTACTAATTCTCTTCTTTGGTTATATCAGACTTGGCATTTTAAAAGCCTGTTTTGCTTTTTCAATCCAGGTGCTGTTTTGAATTTCAGATGAATGCTGCTTTCACTCCCATCACCGGTCTCCAGACTTCTGCTGCCTTTTCCCTGCATATAGCACTTGTTAGACCATTATCAGTGAGTCAGGTACACTCTTCTGCATTTGTGGCAGCTAATTTTGAAACTCATTAAATGTAAATAAGACCCTCTCTTTGCACAGATCAGAATGCGATCAGCTAACTCTTGTGCTTTCACACTGACTTGTCACTTTGCGTCTCGAGGACGGGGTTACGTGTTTGATCACCACTGTTCGGGTGATGTCAGAGCCGCTTTTCTTCTCCTTCCCAAGGATCCATGGCTTGGCTGCTCCAAATCTTTTTGGGCACTTGTAATACACGCTGCACCCAAATGAGGCGCGCAAGGTAATTAGAGCTCCCAGGAAAAAGTGACTTCCATGCGTGTGCACTTCCCTCCCGTATTTCAACACAAACCATTTGAACATCCACAAGATGCATGTCTGTTTCATCACAGCAATGTGTATGGACCAGGAATTCGATAAAAGAAGGTCCACGGTCTCCTTTTCATTTTGAAATGGAATCCAGCCCTAACTCCACTACACAAGTAATGTTCCCCAGGAAACTGTGTCAACAGAAGAGTTTAAAGAGGCCCTTAAATATCCAAAAATGCTGCTGTAAAGCGAAGTGATGAGGGAAGATTTCAAAAGAAATCTATTATCCCTTCTGCCATCCAAATAAAAGAGCAAATGCCATGACATTACTGAGAAGAAAAGGGAAATTAAAACAGTTCCTTTCCTGTGCAGATTCGGACACCAGTATCTCGGGAATGGATGCTGCCTCCTTCTCAGAACCTGGCTTGCTTTGTTGCCATTTATCATGACTAAGTTTGTGACATGTGGTAGACACCTGCCGCTGCTCCCCTCGTGAGCCTAGCTTACAGGAACGGTTATTTCTTTTCACCACCATTTTGCTGACAGCTATTCTTCTCCTCCTTTGCTCCACTTCCCCTGTAGCTCTGAAGATTCCTTTTCTGAAACCGAGTATTTTTCCCCCGTGGCAGTGTGATTTTTAAAGCTGCAGGCCTTGTATAAAGGATTCAAAGCAAGTGCAGTGCTGTGAACCAGGAGACACCGTAACTGAACAGAGAGAATGCTGGGCTGGAGAGGGGAAAGGGTGTTCCACTTCCCAGGAAGTGGGGTTAAAAGTGAGAAACCTATAGTATGGCAGCAGGAAAAAGGGCTGAGGAACCCCAAGACACTAGGATTAGCTGCCATGGCACTCTCCTGTCTGAGGTGGAACACCGGCAGTCTGTGGCTGCTGGCAGGGAGGAGTGGGTTAGGAGACACTGGCAGAGCCAATCCACACACACTTTGCACCCACTGCGCTTTCTGTCCATCCTCCTCACACATGAAAGGCAGCTCTCAAAGATCTCCTTTACAATGGATGGGGAGCATGCGGCTTGCTGCCAGTCAGGAAAGGGCACCCATTCCTGGCACCTCTGACACAGGAGATACAGGTCAGCCCTTGTTCCAGGATGTGATCTCTGCAGGCAAAGTGGAGAAGAGAAGAGAAGAGAAGAGAAGAGAAGAGAAGAGAAGAGAAGAGAAGAGAAGAGAAGAGAAGAGGACGGTTAAGTTTTCTTGGCTTTGCGCTTACCTACCAGTTCCAAGGATGAATAGCTTGCCCTAAAGGTTAAAATGCAACAAATCAGTTATGCAGGAAAGGAAGAACACAAAGGGAGCCCAGTGCAGCTTCTTAAGACTCTGAGGGTTTAAATACAAAATCCAGCCTGGAAATATAGACAGAGAATGATACCAAGCAAGAAAAGAAAGATACAGAGCCAAGCAAGGAGCATAGCAGAGAGGAAGGCAGCGGGAAAGTAGGATGAGTTAATGCTGCTAACGGGGTTAAGGAGATTTTAGATCTAAAGCAGGAAAAAGCAGACTTGTTCATAAGGCAGAGGGGGATGAGACTGAAGAGTCTGAGGCAATGAATGATTTTTAAAAGAAAAATAAGGAAAAAGTGGGGTTGGATCATTTAATCCCAGGCTGTAAAGGAATTAGCTAACAAATTTACTAAGCCAACGGCAATTATTTTTGAAAAGCCCTAGAGAGGCTTGAGGCACTGGGGAACCTTTATGCAGAAAAGACAAAAGGAGTGATCCTGGCAATCCTAAAACCACGTGAACAAAACCCCCCAAGCACACTTCCATGGTGACAGGAGACCCGTAATAAGCAGCTTTGATGGGGACGTGCTAAGAAGAAAAGATGTCGAACAAACCTCAGGGTTTCTTTGGACAGAATTAGAACATCAATGGGCAAGTGGAAGAGTCAACGTGCTCTCTTTGGAAGAAAGACGTGCTACAGCATTTCACTCCAGTTAAATGGGCTGAGGTTTACTGAACGTCCGTAGCTGAAGGAAGGCTAATGGCCGTGTCTCACCACTGGGGATTGGGATGAGGCCAGTTTTTATTTACCATTATAAATTATCTGGAAGAAGGGGGTAAAACTGCCTCTGAATGTAATCTGCAGGTGATACCAGACTGAACAACTGACCTCAGGAAGGACAGACAGAATACGAAGGGACAGACATACCAGAAGCACATGTCAACAGTATGCTAGGGAAGACATGACAGTCCCAGCTGGAGACAAACTGAGTGTTGGTGAAATATGGCCATGACGTGGGGCTGCAGAGGCCTCACACATTGAAGATCCTGAAGGTAAGCTGAATGGCAACTCTCTACAGATACCAACGAGACCTCACCTAGGGCAACGCATTCTGCTCTCAGCACCTCGGCATCCAAAAGACATCAGTGACACCACAGGAGTTCAGAGAGGAAACAAGGGTGACTATGGGGAAGAAGTTTGGAAAGACATAACTGGCATGTAGGGATGTAATTCCTGTTGACTTTCAACGGAAATTAGTCACCCCTTGGAAATCTTTCCTAGGGAGTATAGAGATTTACAAATAAGAAGAGAGCAACGGAATCGAAAATGATTATGTTTAGCAAAGCAGTGCCAACGTGAGGTATAATGATCATCGTCTTCACTTTGACTAGGTGCCTTTCATCAACAGACTGCCGAGTCTTCAGACGCTCTACAAAGAAATCACTTTGCTAACCACCCAAAGTACAGACCTCGAACAGCGTGTCTCAATGCAAGGCAGCAGTTGAGGACAGGAAATAAAACACCACCCTACTTATTTTCCCCTGATTTATTTCTATCCATATACATGCATTCAAAATACTCCAGCGACAAAGGTCAGAATATCCTAGGCTGTCCCGCTGGTCTCTGAGATGAGAGTGTGACGTACCATACAGTGTTCAGGCACATATGCTTTATAAACAGGTCTGAGTGCTCAACTCAGTAAAATTATCTCCTCTCAAAAAATCCACAGCAAGTCTTGACTGATGCTACTGAGGAAGTGAATAGTTTAAACAGTTTACCAAACCCAAGGAGCTCTATTAGACAAGAGGATGTTTCCAGGCAATCTTCCCCTTTTCCCTCTGCCATCATCACTCATTGCTCTCCCATTCTTGCTACCGAGGCAGATGCTTTTACATTGTCCTAAAGCCTCCAGGAGCTTTTGCTCACTCATTCTGTGGCCCAAAAGATGTTCTTTGTAAGAACATTATTATGAAAGTGAATCTCGTCCTGGATTGTTGACAAGTTCCGGGGGGCGTAGTCAGGTTCAGCCAAACAAACAAGGAGTCCGGTGGCACTTGTAAAGACTAACAGACTTATTTATCGCATGAGCTTTCCTGGGAGAAAATTCCCCATCTTCAAGTGTCTGACAAAGTGGGATTTTCTCCCACAAAAGCTCATGCGAGAAATAAATCTGTTAGTCTTTCCAAGTGCCCCACGACTCCTTGTTCTTAGTCCTGAATTGACTGGACGCGTGAAAGAGACGGAATCCGCAGCAAGCTAACTCCATACCGCTTTGCCTTGCCTTGGCAGAACTCCCTCTAGCTGCGAGATAGGAGGTCCGTGTTTATGACACGGTTAGTTCTTGCCTCTCTGTTGACGCTGCAGCAAGTTGGACAATTGTGACAGTGGTTCTTGCGTTGTGAACAGCTGCCTGATAGAAATCATTCTGAGGTCAGATTCATGTCAAGCAGGTCACTGAACAGCTATCAGACGGCAAGTTAAGACAAACTGGAACCCCTGACCTAGACAGACAGGCCCTCCAAATCCCACTGCCAATCTTCTGAGTCATGCCACTCTCTCGGTATACAGAGCTGACAAATGTGTCGTTTCATTGGGTCTCACCCTGCGTAATCACATTAACCACAGCTGCAGGTGTCTCCTTCCCAGAGAAGCTGTTTAACTTTGGCCAAAAACTTGGTCTCATTTTCAAGCCTGGTTTGATGGTGCAAGCCTGCAGCCTGCAGTTCTCTTCTCCTGAGACCTTTGCAGTTGAAAGTGTTGTGAATTATTCCTTAGCTTTTCCCCTGGGACAGTGGCTCCTCCCTGAAGCACAATTCTCCCAATACCTTTCTTCAGTTCCCAGGGAAACAGACAGAGGAGGAGTTAGTTTACATTGCACACTGATGCGTCTTCTGACCAGCAGGGCTAAACGCCACGTGATCTACTCACTTTCCATCAAGCCACACCAGCAGCAAAGGAATCATTCCCAGCACGTTTATCTGAAAAGGTCCCAAGATTTAAAGACCACGCGAAGACTTGCCCTGCTCACGGTGGCCCTACATGAAAACGGCACCACAGTGTCACTGAAGTTGACTGGCTTCCCAGAAGTGCTAGCAAATGCTGTGCCTGCAGATCAACGCGGATACAACCCCTTGGTGGTGCTACTGGCGGAGGGGGGTTACATGCAGGGCTCAGGCATTTGGCCCCGATGTCATGTAACTGCAGAGCAGGGTTGGAGGAAAACACAGGAATGCCGTCACTGTGCTGTCCCTGGTGCTGACGTGGGGCTATGCAATTAGCAAGCGTACACAGATTGGATGTGCCCTCTGCGAGGGACAGCCCTTGTTCTGGCCTTCCCAAATGGGACTGTCAGAGGTCTCTGTCCACACGGGCTTTCCAATAACCCTATTAATACAGCTGCAGCATCTTCTTGTTTTTAGACTCTCAGTGTTTGACTGACAATTTCCTTGATTTTGGCAGCGTGTCTTCTAATTCCAAAGGCCTTTTCTAAAAGTTGTTTTCAAATGTTTGCTCCCTCCCCCCCCAGTAATTTTCAGTGCTGTGAATATTTCAGGAATTTAACTATCTAAATAGCTACCCTAATCTTGTAACAACATACTAGATTACATAATTGCCATTAGGCTGGGTAATTACACAGTGCACATATGAAACAGACAGCTTTCAGCCTTCCATATCACAGCCGTGTCAAAATATTTTATTTACAGAACATCAGAAGTAGTAATTCCACAGGCCGCAAACAATTTTACTTTAAAACATAAAACTGTTTTTGAGATGCAACAGTGTAAAAATAGCATTGGACAAAACCTTCCTGTGTTTGTACTCCCTTTTTTATTTTGCAAAAAAATATACAATTTCGAACACTGGCCTTCGGTAGATGATGGCAGCGCAATCTTACAGTAGACTACCACAGAGCCTCACTAAAATGTCTTCCTGGAGTTCAGCTCACAGGCTAAGACCAGTCTAGACCAGACCTTACATATCAGCAAAACGTTTCTTGCTCAGAGGTGTGAGAAAACCATTTTCCTGAGTGACGTAAGTTTGGCTGGTGAAAGTGCTCGTGTGCATAGAGCTATGTCAATAGCAGAATGGCTCCCTGAGCTGGATTTCCGATGTCGGCTGGAAAAGGGCGTAACATGACTACACAGCAGCTGTAACGGGACCTCTGCAAGCTTGTAAGCGTAGACAAGGACTAAGTCAGGAATGTAGCCATGAGAGAGGATTTTGTTCGGTTAATATCTTGTTAATCGCAAACCCACACGTGTTCTTACTGAGTGAATCAGAACTACCAGAAACCCTTGGCTTATTCATCACAGTTATGAAAATAGTTCTGAACTGCATTCCAATTTTATTTGTGTTTTCAGCCATAACCTAGGGTTATAACATCTGATGTCAAATTCACATTTCAGTGTGCTGTACTCAGAAACACAGGGACCCTCGCAGCCGATTCTGAAAGAAAGACAGCTACCTCTCTAGAATTCAAGGGGGAATGGATAAGGGTTTTATTATGTATGTGTTACCCAGCCAGCTGAAACAAGAGTTAAGCACCACCGTACATATTTGCACAAATCTCACTGAAGTGAGAGGTGGATTTACACTAGGGCTCAGAGCCTGCTGAGCCACGCCTGTGATGACACACAACTTCAGACTGATTTGTCACAAGCCTCATGACGCCTTTTCAGCACAAGCAGAATTGTCCAGATGAATTCCTTCAGGGTCGCTAACCTGAGACTCAGCGAGACAAGGGGGTGAAGAGACAAGAATCCAGATGCGACCACCATGGAAACACCGTCAAAGACTAACGCAGCAAAGAAGGGCTGGAAATGATTCTAAAGGTACTTTAGTAACACTGCTCTACCTGACCCACTGTTCCTGTTAAAAACCCAGCTTCTCATTGGTTTACACAGGTTAATTTGCAGCAGGATTAATCTGACATAAGCGCTTGATGTAATACTATTCACGGCTCTACTACTGCAACTGCCCAGTGTAATAAAGTTGCAAGATTACACACATCATGTCACGACAGATGAGCTCATGAAGAGCTAACAAAGTACATATTCACACACTTTTTTAATGCAGTCACCTCAAAGACAGGCCGCTCCGCTTGAAACCACATTTTTGATGAAGCAAACCCAATGTCCAATTACCCTCACAAGACACCGGTTTGGATTTCACCCCTTTTCATCTAGGAAACCCTGGCTGTTCTCAGACAGAAAATGGCCTTTCCGATTTGAATGGAATCACTACCGAATCATTCCACATCTCTGATATGATCCTATATTAGCCTGCCCCTACATTACTGGCAGAGAAAGTGGCCTGTTTGGAGGACATGGCTACACTGGAAGATTCCTGTAGGATCAGCACTGGAGCCAGCTGCTAATAAGCAGAGTGCCCCAGGGATCGGTGCTGGGGCCAGTTCTGTTCAACATCTTCATTAATGAGCTGGAGGAAGGGGTGGAGGCACCCTCAGCATGTTTGCGGATGACACGAAGCTGTGGGGAGAGGTAGATATCCTGGAGGACAGGGAGAGGATACAGAGTAACCTAGACTAACTGGAGGTTTGGACCAAAAGTAATCTGATGAGCTTCAAAACAGACAAATTCAGAGTCCTGCATGTAGGATGGAAGAATCCCATACACTGCTACAGACTGGGACTGACTGGCGAGGCAGCAGTTCTGGATATAAGACAACAGTCTGCTCTTAGTGCCAAGAAGGCTAGCAACACATCGGGCTGTGTTCGTAGGAGCGTTGCCAGCAGATCAAGGGAAGTGATCATTCCCCTCTATTCAGCACTGTTAAGGCCACATTTGGAGGACTGTGTCTAGTTTTGGGCCCTTCAATGCAGGAAGAATGTGGACAACTCGGAGAAAGTCCGGCGGAGGGCAACAAAAATGATTAGGGGGCTGGGGCACATGACTTATGAGGGGAGGTTGAGGGAACGAGGCTTGTTTGGTCTGCAGAAGGCGAGGAGGGAGGGGGAGGCAGGTGGGGAGAAGGAGGGTCGGGATTTGATACTGGGCTGTTCTCAGTGGAAGCCCTGCTCCTGTTCTGTCATGCTTCCCGACCTGTCTATCACCACGCCGTTCATCCAAGCCCAGTCAGAGCAAACCTCACCATCTCATTTCACATACACTTTTAGACAACGGTGACTTCTCCAGTAGGCTCAGTGTATGGAACAATTGGCAGTGGTTATTCCAGGATGTTTGAGAACTGTGGTTAACATTTAAGAAAAGTATTTTTAAAGCTGAATTCTCACATAACACTTCAAAGGATGGTTGAGGGGGCCAGAAATGCCTCCACTCCAACCCTAAACCTCTCCACAAAGCTAATTAAAGCACAAGGAAAGGCACCTGACAATGTCGAACAGACTCAAATGCAGTCTTAATCATGGCCTCTGGCAGAAAGTTCACATTCTACTGGGGAGCAACTTGATATTAAGTCTCCTTGAAATCTAGTGCCCTTGACTGACTCCTTTCCAGCTGTGCCAGTTATCAGTACCTAGACTTCAGGAGTGCTTTGTTCCAGCTGGAAGAAAGTTTGAAGTGGGATAAAATGGAAGGAGGAGTAAATCTCCATGCTCCAACCAAACAGGATGACAACCATACCACCCTCAACTTTTAATAGAGGCCAAGAAAAGGGCATTTTCTCAGCAGTATCAGAATCAATCGTTCTGCTGGAAAAACCATTGTTAGCTGGGATTCTACAACCTTGCACTCACCGAGGCTTGATCATTGCAATATATTATTGTGAGTGCAGAATGCTGCAGTCCACAGCTCAACAATCTCACGTAGTATAGCACAACCCTGAGAGCAAAGTGAGCTAGCTTTCCTACCGAAGATGAAGGTGAAAACGACATCAAGAGCCATGAAGGGTCACTGTCACACAGAAATGCAGGAAATTCTTCAGAATGCAAAAATTCTTTCTCAGCTCTCCAACAAGATCAACTCTTGAACCTTCTTAGATGGTTCCTTCTGTTTATTGAATACTGTGTTTAGTATGTGTTTCAGAAAAATACATACAAAAATCTCTCAATAAAAACATTATTGGCCTTAAGGTCTGGCTTCACAGACACGAGGGTGGCTTGCAGGTCTCTGGAAGAAGAGGACTGGGAGAAGTCAAACATATATACAAAGGCGATGCTCTGTATAGATGCAAAGCAGAACGCTGATAAAGCTGCAGGACCAGGTAACTGGAAATAAGGCACAAGGGGATAAAGCATGTATTATAATGGCTTATAATAAACTTATTTTGATGGCTAGCGCTAGGTTTGATACATGACATCCCAGGGCTGTTTGTCACTGTTGTTACCAGACTATTACATGCCTTGATTTAAAGGAAACTGACTAACGATTACTGTTAAAACGATTTCCAATAACTGATTACACAGCTTGTATTTACGCTGCCATTGCAGCCTCAATTTTGATCAGCTTTTGTTTTTTTCTATCGCTGTCACCCACTTTAAGAGCCTGAAGTCAACTGCATTATACAGTAAGTAATGAACAGAATCACTAATTTCAGATCAAAGGCTGATGCTCCATTAGACAACAATTGCATGAAGTGGAGCTTAAAAATATCGAGTTATTAACTCCTGTTGCTGTGAGCTCTGGATGGGGCTTCCTACTTTATTAGCCGCTGACAAAGTTGGGTTCACTGTAAGCCAGGGTGACTAAAACACAAACCCCAGCTCCTTACCTTACGCACGTTTCAAGGAGGGAAGGGTTCCGTTCTGGTCAAAAGGTGGCACCCTGTTCCACGGCTGGGCAGCCTGAGAGTCATTCCTACATGTATACGCCAGTGGTCGGGCTAAGAGGGTGAACCAGTGGAGGCTGCAGAATCCTAGCAAGGTCCCTATTCCACTGTGGTACATTCTATCTCAAAGCACAGCACAGGGGTAAAACCAAGAAATCAGGCAGACAAACAAGAAAAGAATGTGTGCTCGTAATGCTCGCACTTCTCCCATAACACACATGAGGAGGAGCCCACAGCGATAGATATAAAAATAAAAGACCTCCATGTTTTTCCCTTCTGGGGTTTCCCTGGGCATCTCTAATCCTGTAAATACTCACAGCTGAAAAGCTCTGCTTTTGTGCCATGCACAAAGCCAAGCACATTGTTGGTGCTAAATGAGCAGAAATTGATGTTTCCATACAAACAGCACCAACTGAAAAGAAAAGTAAAGTTAAAATGACACTACAGTTTTAGAAAGAACTGTATTTGATGGTAGTTGAGGAATAAAAATGGTGCGAAGAGCCACTACAGCAAACAGTCTAGAAAGAAATGTACTTCATCTCCATTAGAGAGAGCCGGATAAAACAGAAAGAAGGAACACACAAAGCTGGATACAAAGAAGCCCAATGATGGGCCTTTTTGCGCCAATTAAGAGGATTCTACATTAGTGTGTAGCAGAGGGCTCGCTTTACTTTGCAAAGCAAACCTTTACCACTGAAATGTCGTTCCTGGTTTAAAGAAGTTCTGACCAGCAGCTGTGGGATTCACTTTGCTCTTTGTATTTTTGCTTTTTGTATAAAAACAAACCACGATGCTGCAGGCAGATCTGGTGCAATATATGCCGTAAAGTCTTCTTAAAATAGACAAGGAAATGAGAACATGGCAATTTAGCTAAACCCTCTGCAATCAGCCCCCCTCATTGCAGGGACAAATGGCAGAAACTTCTAAAAAAATTATCTCGTTTGATCAAGAGTTTTCATGGTTCTCAAGCAGACAAAATTTGGCTTTCCATGACAGAAAGCCTTCCCCCGGTAACTGATGAATTTTCTGTTCTAAAAACAGTGTTTCTGCCCCACTGGAAATCATAGCGGCAGACCCCAGCAGAAACATCTGTTCACATTAACTTGACATTGCTGCTTGGGTTTCTTGTGTGTGTTCTGGTAGAACCTGGAGACTCCAATGCGGATCAAGGCTCCACGAGGCTGAGCGCTGTACACGCATATAAAAGACAGCTGCAGCCTTAAAGAGCTTCCACTCCTGTTTCTGTACGTATTCTCCCGCCGACCGCCCCACGTCCTACAGAACTCCCATAGGAAGTGCTGTGCGAGTCACTATATTGCGTATGGACTGGCTAGCTTGTTAGGTCCAACTTCAATGAGTTGTGAAATTCCTCTATAGCCGTGGTTCTTGCCCTGGGACCCAACCTGTAGCCCAATCAGCACACAGCTGTGACTCACAGGGCCAGACAGGTAGGACGCAGCCCGCACTGGTCAATAGGTTGAGAACCAGCGATCTGCAGCAAGATTGCTCTTCTTGGCCAGCTCACCTTTCCCTGTTGGGTTCAGGATCCGGCTACCAACCTGTCATTTGGCCCAAGGTTACTGGCAGAGCATTGTTTCCATCACCAGCCATTTCGTTTCCCGTAACTGTGGTGTAAACAGATAACTCTGGTGAAGAGCCTTACTGATTGACCACCGCTGCTTGTGTTTTATTTTACACCACCTTTCACACAGCAGTTGCAGGACCTGGGCTCGCTGTGTTGCCGCTCTGCGTACGCAGAATACGAGGCAGCCCGCGCCTTGAAGAGTTCACAGTGTGAACCTCTGAGAAACGTACCTTGCACACACAGTAGCTGAGTCAGAAGCAAACATTCACCATCTCTCTGAGCAAAGAGCTACTGAAGCCAGCAGGTAGAAACCAGGAGACTGCAGTCCAGTCCAAACACAGACTAGGGTCTGGTTCTAACAGACGTCTTATTAAATGTGTCTTATTACTAATTTGAATGTGTCTGGCTTCAGCATCCAGCCATTGCTTTTTGTTCAGCTTCTCACAGCTAGACTAAAGAGCCCTGTAGCACCCCGCACTTCTTCTCCATGAAGGTACTTAAACACGGAGTCACCACACAGTCTTCTCTTCGACAGCTAAACAGCTTGAGTGCCTTAAGTCTCTCACTGCGAGGCATTTTCTCCAACCCTCAAGTCATTTTTGTGGCTCTTTTCTGCAGCCTTTCCAATTTGTCACCATTCTTTTAAAGATGTGAACACCAGTATTGGAGACAGCATTCCACTATCCAGCTCCCCAGTGTAGCCTACAGAGGAAAACTCACCTTCGTATTCCTACTCACTACTTGGTTTATAAATCCCAGGACAGCATTAGACTTTGCGCCACGGCACGGCACTGGGATCTCACGTCATGGTGTTTGTCCGCCACGACCACTGAATCCCTTCCATGGTGCAGTCCCCAATCCTGTAGACTGACCTACATACTTCGTTTCTAGCTGTACAATTCTGAACTTGGCTATATTAACATACGTTTTCTTGGGAAAGGCACAGCTTACCATGCGACCTAGAATGTATGTCTGCCCTGTCCTCACTGCTATTTATCACTCCACTGACATTTGCGTCATCTGTAAATCTCATCGGCAGTGGTTTTATATTTACTTCCAGTTCACTGATAATGGTATTATTGCAAAGGGTCATGCCTATAACTGATACCTGGGGAAACTGAAAACCTACTGGAAACACCTCTTCTTGTGATGAATCCCCATTGACAATTCCTTTTTAAGATTTGCCAGTTAACATTTTACTGATATTGTACAATGCTGGTATTTAAAACCAAACTTTTGTAGGACATTTGAATTGTATCATGTGAACTTAAATCGGGGTGTCAGTAGGGCTGTCACGGGGGGGGGGGTAAGCGGGGCGATGGTCCTGGGCCCACGCTGCTGCCCCACCCACCCCCGCGCTGCTCCCCGCTGCCTTCAACAGCAAGGGGAGGGGTGGAGTGGGAGTGCAGAGTCCGGACTGCCCCCAGCATGGGGGGTGGGCGTCCTGCCAGGCCGATTGGCCCTGGCCCCGCCCCTCCCTTGCGACAGCCCTGGGTGTCAAACATGCAACCTGCGACTGCACTCAGTGCGACCACACGCTCTCCCGAGAGAGAGAGAGAGAGAGAGAGAGAGAGGGAGAGGGGGGTCCCAGGAGTGCAGGTTTGCACACACTCGGGCCTTGTACACACTACAGCCTTACCGTGCAATGAGGCTGGGAGCGTACACACCCAAATGTTACTTCTTGTGAGCAACAGCCCTCTTGCCGCGCAACAGGTAAACCACCCAAACGAGGGCGGTTAGGGTTACTGTGGAACAGAGCCCGTGTGTACGCTCCTTCCGCATTTGACAGCCTCCGGAAATGTGCCAGTGGAGGCCACTCTGGGACACCGGAGCTGTCAAACTTGTCAATGTCACTGCTCTAGAAGAGCAGTGAAATTGACAAGTAGTGGCTTGTCGCTGCGATTCCTGGAACCGCAGCGCAGGAGCTCCGCTGAGCCCCAGGGGGATTCCCTGAAGCCACTCGGCTTCCCGGCTCCCAGGGCGGTTTCTGTCCCGAAGCTGGGAGCCCAGCAACCAGCTGCCCAGGTTGCCAGCTTCGGGGCAGCAGATGCCGCCGCCCCGGGGGCCGTGACGCCAGGCAGCTTGAGGAACTCCCCAAGGCAGCGGGACTCTGGGCAGCTAGAGCAGAATCCCCGCAGCAGAGCAGGAGTGCTGGCACTAGAGCCCCACTGCCACCGGGAGACGCTCAAGCCGCCTGGCGTCACGGCACCCGGGAAACCGAGCAGGTTGAGGAAATCCCCACAGCGGGTATCCAGCCGCCAGCCCTCCTGGCAGCTACAGCCCCACTGCCACTGAGGCCCCCTGCCGCTGAGAGATCTCGGTGGCTAGAGAGCCCCATTGCCAGCCTAAAGGCTGGCTGGGCAGTGCATGGTGGGACAGGTGCCCACCATGCACGGCTCCTTCTCATGAAAATGCAAAGGAGCGTGTGAACTCTCCGTTGCGTTAGAGGATTTCTGTGTGAACGGGGGAAAGCGTTACAGTTATAATGCTTTGCTTGTCCCGCAACAATTTATTGCAGGACAAGTCTGCCGTGTGTACACAGCCTCACTCGGCAATGCTGCGAGAGTGCTGTAGTGCTTTGATTTATGGTACATACGCCCCACTCGAAGTACATTGAAGTCAAATCTGGCCCGCCGTAGCCAATGAGTTTGACACCCCTGCCTTAAATAAAAACAGAAGTATGGACATAGTGGGTCAAACCAAGGGCCAAGCATCCTGTCTTCTGACAGCGGTCAGCGTCAGATGCTTCAGACGAAAAGAAGAGGGCCATTTGGAGTAATCCATGCCTGTCACCCAGTCCGAGTGTCTTGCAGTGAGAGGTTTAGGGACATCTCATTCTTTTGTGAACCCAGTTATAGTTCTGGCCTTCACAACGTCCCACGGTAACCAGTTCCACCAGGGTTTGACTGCGCATTGTGTGAAGAAGTGTTTCCTTTTATTGGTTTTAAACCTACTGCCTGTTTATTTCTACACATATTACCTTCTAACTATATATCAACCAGACTTGTATTCTTACATCAGAAAATGGTACCAGGTCTGTTTGACGTACCTATTTTCCATAAACCCAACTGGCCTATAATTACCCCGGTCAGCCTGCTTCTCTTTCAGTGTGCTGGCTCAATATGACCACTCGTCCAGCCCCACGCAATTTTCCCAGGATTCCAAGGGTCATTAAAAGTTAACAGCAGAGCAAAGATCTCCTGAGCCAGCTATTTCAGGACACCTGGATGCAAGTTTTCCAGCCTGCTGATATAAAAATGTTTCTCCCTTGTGGATACTATTTAACATTCTCTTTGGTCATTAATGGACTGGAAAACTTCATCATCGTCATGTGAAATCAGTACATCATCCGACTTCTTTCCAAATGTGGAACAGAAATAGCTATTGAACTTTTCTGCCTTTTCTGCATCATCAACAACTGTACCACCCTCATCTGGCAATGAGTATATCCCATTCGCTGGGTTTCACATGCTACCCTAAGGCAAATTATTCCAGCCAGTGCCGTGACCGGTGTGGAAAAGGTGCAGTCATGTGCTGACGAGGACAGCAAAAGGAACGTTACGGAAACAGAGGTAGGAAGTGCAGGTGGGCAAGAGAGCTGAGTGAAGAGATCTGGGCCAACAATCGGGTGGCAACTGGTCAGTCAGGTGGGAGAGGACGTGGATATTAATATATTGTGCATGATTTCACAAACATTCTGTCTCAGTCTCTTTGTCCTATGCTTTTCCTCCTCCCTGTGCTTTAGATTTCCCTCCCCTTCATTTATTTTTGCCCTTCCCAGAAGCAAACCACACTGCTAAGCTAATGAACCATGCACAAGGCAACACCCGGCTCTGTGGTTTGAATGCTAACCCCGTTTGGCACAGGGGCTGCGCCAGCCTCCACAGCACTTCATCCAAATCACGGCCACATGAGAGCTTCATTTTTGTGCTTATTTGTGCAACAAAAGTGAATCATTTCATTGGCCATTTTTAGTGATGCCATCAGAAAGCTACTGTGTCTAGGCACCATACTCCATTGTCGGCCTCAGTTTCTCCCTCAGGCAACGGGAGAGGAGCAGAGACTGGAGTAAATCAACCCCACTCTCTTGCATTTTATTCTTCACTCACGTTTATTTTTCAATATATTTACAGGAAGGGCCTCAGGGCAGGCCCGAGTAGTTCTCCTACGCCCAAACAAAACCGAACTCCACACAAAAGGAATACCTTTTCCCTGCCCCCTCACTAGGATCTCATCCTCTTATGCTGGCTTCTGGCAACCAGTGCTTTACCGAATACCACTTAGCTAACTCAATGGGGGGGACACGCCTTCCACCCCTTTTCTTTCCCCGCTCCCACCACCCCTGCTGTAGCTTGCTACTCATCCCTCCTTCCTCTCACCAGAAGGGGCATTTCTAAAGGTTACTGGCTGTCCTTAACTGGCCCCAGGCATCTACAGTTAACCTCGTCTCAGTTTACAGGAAGAAGGGCCTTCATCATTCTGGGGCTGACGCATCTGCTTTCCTCCACCCTAGGGAATGTCCGGTCTGACCGTCACACTACACACCCCTCTGGAGGCTGCTCCGGCGGTTCTCTCTCCAGTGTCCAGACTGACAGCTGCAAATCTAACATGAACCCACAAAAGGTGACCCAGGCAGTCCAGGGCTCTTCCCTTCACTGGGCGGTCCAGCGACAGAAGAAACCAAGGGCAGCAAGGCTCCAAAGGAGTCAGTTGCGTTTCTCTCCCTTCCCTAGTATGGAAGACGTTTGCAGCTCCCTCTCCTCCCTGTTCACGTCACGTTGCATTGGGTCACAACTGCAATTCAGGGGGGAAGAGAAAAGCTTTCTTCATCTTCAGCTCAACCAAACGTACCGAAAAGGCTCTTACAAAGACGGATTCGTCACGTATCGGACTCGATATTGCGCATCTTCTTACTGATGGTTTTGCCGCTAGCGACACTCACACATCCATGAATTTTACCAAATGTAATTCCCGGGGACGCCAAAGGGCTGCAACAGCGCTATGCGCACGTCCGTGGCAGCACTAAGACAGGGACAGGACTACACGGATGAGCTCCATATTCAGACACATCATTTGCCAGCAAAAATCAATTTAATCTCCACATATAACACTACAGCTCCAGCAAGAAATCAGACCTGATCTTTGGGGCCTTTGTAGCTCCGACAGATGTGAGAGATCAACTCAACCTTCATTTTTAAGGTCCTAGGCCGTTTCTTTGTGAGACCGTAATTGATGGACACCAGTCACTGGGGACAGAAGTTTGCCCTTGATTTTTGGTTCAGAGAAGGGCCGATCTTTGGACTTTATGCAGCCTACTCACTTGTTCTGAAGAGATCTCTGATCAATCTGTGGCCATGAAGACAGTTCCCTCAAAAGCTCCCTTTCTGCTCACAGCCAGCTGACCTAACCACCACTACAACCTGTGGCCAGAAGAGGCAGCACTTCGAGAGATAGTGGGCAGACACGCTGTCCCCAAACGCGCTCCCTTTCTCTCTCCTCATCCCCAACTTCTGTGGGCTTCTTGCCTTCCTTTCTAGCAGCGCGAATTTGGCCAACAGAGCAGCTGAAAAGCGCTGTCGACCTAGCAGGAGGCACCTAGCAATGGCAATCAAAAGCCTTCATCATGTGATGCTGGGCCTCTCCACGCGGCATTGCAAACCCTTCCCAAAGCACCCTGCGCCCTGGGTGGATAGAGGAGCTGATGTGCACGCACTCCAGTGACACAAGGAGACAGTGAAGACGTGCAGCAGCTGTTTAATTAGGCGGCTGTGTGCCAGCAAAACTCATGTCCATCAAACTCTCTGGTGTGGACGCAGCCTTACATGGCATCGCCTCTTCACCTGCTAGTGTTTACAAGCCTAAATCCAAAAAGGAAGAGAAATAAATAGAAAGAGTGGGGATACGATGCAGGAAAATAATGGCTATTTACCTTTTTTAAGGAAGCAAAGGTTCAACCGATTATTTTGTTTACAGTAGCATAAAAAGTTTTACTCCTTATAACCCATTAACCTATTTCCAAACTGCCATCCGCACCTCCAAGCACCTACAGCTCCAGCTACATTACACATCTTCCAGCAGGTCCCTCACACCGGCATTACTAACCACTCGCTGTGAACAGCATCTTTGTCCGCAGGAGACACACTGCCGTCTGCACCAGTCCTTCTGCTGGGGAAACTTACGGCAGTCAGGGGGAAGGAGGGTGTTTTTCACACTCCTGACCGCCAGAAATGTTACCGCCAGTGTAGACAAAGCCTAACAAACCCCAGGAATACAGATTGGAAAAGACAAAACTTCTTTGCCTGAGGAACTGCTGAAAAAAAGGTTCAACACTGCTGGTATTAACAGTGCAAATTCCCAACCTTCTTCTATTTCTATCCAGGATAATTGGTGACTAGAAATATTTGCATTGCTAATTTTCCTCTATTAAGAGCAAACCCAGGGTCCCAGTAATATGCTTTAATAGCTGCATTTAAGTTGCTGCCCCTCCTCCCCCTTGCTTTCTTCTTAAGGAGGTTTTTCTCCCCATTTATTAAGAAGTTCCAAAACAAAGAACCCATTGTATCATAGCTCCATTATTACAACGCTTGCTGCACTAACAACAACAGAAACTTGACATTCGCCAACCTAACCAGGAGCCAGAACAGAAAACGCAGAGGGGGGCTAGGAAGAATGGTTATTAAAAACTGTTACACTGTGTGTGACTGTCGTCTTATTAGGAATTCATGGGAAAATGTGCGGACATTTCCACTATGGACAATGCTGTGCAAATCTTAATTACTGTCTAAGGCACTTTCATTGTAGGTGCCCTAGAAATACCTTTGAGCGGTTTGAACTGGATGGCTAAGCTATGCTTTCATTTCCATTAACCAGGGACATTACATCCCTTTAATTGCAGGTCCCTGAAGGTAAAGATTCTGATTCCCACTCTTCCTCTTTCTCCATTCACTAGGAGGTCTGGGAACTGATCAGCAGGCTCATATCATAGAGTTTAGAACCCTCCGAAGAGACAGTCACTGTATGTGCCTCAAGGGAAAAAAATACCTAGAGTGCATTTGACTTCGACCAGCAGCTCCTTTTGACGTCAAGGGACACTGTCGAGTCCCTTCAGAATCACTTCAAAAGAGATGAGGCACATTTGGGGCCTAAAACCAAAGCTTGCTTTTATGGCCCACGGCATTTGCATGCACTACCTATGAAAGCGTCTGAGCTGCATCCCAAATTAATTGCACCGCATAACCAAGGGTGTTTAATCACTGTCATCCCATGAAGTCACTCGGCCCCTTTAACTGGCATTTAAACAGGAAGCTCCATAAAGTGCTGGCAGCCTAATTACCTAATGAATCCCCTCCCGGTCAGAGTCAGCAACTGCCACGGAACAGAGAGCCGAGCTCTGGCGTGATGCTGTCCTGTCATTCAGCTGCGCCGTCACCTGACGTCACAGCGAAGTTCCATAGCTTCTGGGTGATCCACTGGCATGGCCACCTGGGTCACGTCTGAAATGAAGGATGCACAAAGCAGGAGGAGCAAACAATTCAAAGCAGCAGCAGTTGAATACTTCCTCAAGATTGGACGGTCCCTTTTCAGTGACCCTGGCCTGGACCCTTTAGGTCAACATAAACTGCCTGCGTCGACCTAGCTGTGGAAGCATTTTCCCTTACATCGGGCTCCCACCAATGTCAACGCCACCCGGAACCTACTGGGGCCCAGTCTCCACTAGCAAACTCCCAGGGGCGTAACTGTGCGGCTGCAGGCCCACTCACAGGCGCTCTGTGCTGCCGGGAGAGAGCTCTCCTGCCGACATAACGAAAGACCCAGCACTTGGCACACGGTCACGTGTGGTGGCGAAACTCGTGTCCATCAGAGACTGTCTTTTCACAGCAATAACAGTTCTGCCGTCAGGAGTGGGAACAGAAACCGAGTAACACCACCTCCCTAGGTGACGGTCAACGGAATTAGACTGACTGTGTCAGGGCAGACACTACATCGCCCACGGCGACTGTTACAGGCTTCAAAAAACCATCCCACCACGCCCTGCATTGCCCACAGAATCGATACAACGCTCCTGGCGCAAGGCTGAAAGAAGTGTGCACGACAAGCAATTTAAAGACTGCGGCGGCCATATGCCGATGTACGTTACGTCGCCATCGCTCTGCAGTGCGGACGTGGCCACTGAATAAGGTCCGGGGGTCATGGCGGATAAGCAGCTCCCTGTGTGACGCTGTGCCCAAAAGAGCTAATGCCATCCTGGGATGCGTAAATGGGACTCTCAAATAGGAGCGAGAGATTATTTCACCTGTGTACAGCCGCTTTCCTATTGTGTCTGGTTCACTGACTCTAGTGGCCAGCATTCAAGAAAGAGGTTGATAAACTGGGGAGGGTCCAGAGAAGGGTAAGGAGAATGACTAAAAGATTAGAAAATATGCCTACCAGTGCTCCATATATTTAGCTTAACAAAGACAAGGTTAGAGATCCTATATGAGTAGAGCCTGGTGCAGATACAAATATGCGGATCTGCATCTGTGAGAATAAACTTCTATCCCACTTGCAATCCACGCTCCCTCTTTCAGCTGTATCTGCAACCGAACTCCCAATCAGCTGTTTGCAGCCAGCCCCATCAACTGCTGAGTCCCAGCCACTCCAAACAGCTCATCATCCCAGCCCATCGTCTACCAGCTGATCAACTGTTCTGCCACAGCCTGGAAGTCCCAGAGGCCCAGGAAAGTCAATCCATGACCTCCATCACCATCCAATCTGCAAAAAACGGGCTCTAAATGGCCACATCCTCATCGAGGGATGCAGATATCCCCAGATTTTCAGGGCTTGACACGAGGACCAATATTTAACCAGGGGGTCTTCAATCTCGCAGAGAAAGGTTAAACATGGTCCACTAGCTGGAAGCTGAAGCTAAACAGGCAGACTGAAAACAAGGTGTACATTGTTAATGGTGAGAGCAAATAACTATTGGAATAATTTACCACGTGTTCTGCTGGATTCTCCATTACTGGCAATTTTTAACTCAAGATTGGATGTTTTTTCTAAAGATCTGCTCTCGGAACTATTTTGGGATAGAATTAAATTCTCTGGCCTGTGTTACACAAGAGGTCAGACTAGAAGATCAAACTGGTCCCTATTGGCCTTGGAATCTACAATTAAGGGGAACATATCCTGGTAATGCAATCAAGCAGGTGCACAATCGTTTTCTCAGACATGTAGGTGTGAAGGACCCTAATACTAATTGCCACAGCTGGAAGCCCAGGAATTGTTTGGGGGCTGGAATAACACTGGGGCAGGAAGGGGGCTCCAGGTATGGGAGGGATCATAGAATAATAGGGTTGGAAGGCACCTCATGAGGTCATCTAGTCCAACCCCCTGCTAAAAAGCAGGACCATTCCCCCTAAATCACCCCAACCAGGGTTTTGTCTAACCGAGCCTTAAATATCTCCAAAGATAGATATTCCACCACCTCCCTAGGTAACCCATTCCAGTGCTTCACCACCCTCCTAGTGAGAAAGTTTTTCCTAATATCCAACCTTGACCTCCCCAGCTGTAATTTGAAACCATTGCTCCTTGTTCTGTCCTCTGTTACCATCGAGAACAGCCTAGCTCCCTCCTCTTTGGAGCACCCCTTCAAGTAGTTGAAGGTTGTTATCAAATCCCCCCATAGTCTTCTCTTCTGTAGACTAAATAAGCCTAGTTCCTTCAGTCTCTCCTCGTACGTCATGTGCCCCAGCCCCCTAATCATTTTTGTTGCTCTCCGCTGGGCTCTCCCTGGATCCTGTCCCTGCCCTCCAGAGTACCTACCATTCTCCCCAGCTTGGTGTCATCCGTGAATTTACTAAGCACGCAGTCTACCCCATCATCCAGATCATTAATGAAGATATTGAATAGAACTGGCCCCAGGACCAACCCCTGGGGCACCCCACTCGTTACCGGTTGCCAACTAAACATCGAGCCATTGATTCCTACCCGCTGAGCCCGTTGATCTAGCCAGTTTTCTATCCATCTTACAGTCCACTCATCCAACCCATACTTCCTTAACTTGCCGACGAGAATGCTGTGGGAAACCGTATCAAAAGCCTTGCTAAAGTCAAGGTATATCACGTCAACGGCTCTTCCCACATCCACAAATCCAGTCATCTCATCATAGAAGGAAATCAGGTTGGTCAGGCACGATTTGCCCTTGGTGAATCCATGTTGACTGTTCCTGATCACTCTATTTTCCTCCAAGTGTTTCAGGATGGATTCCTTGAGGACCTGCTCCATGATTTTCCCAGGGATTGAGGTGAGGCTGACCGGTCTGTAGTTCCCTGGATCCTCCTTTTTCCCTTTCTTGAAGACAGGTACTATATTTGCCTTTTTCCAATCCACTGGGACCACCCCCGTTCGCCACGAGTTCTCAAAGATAATGGCCAGCGGCTCTGCAATCACTTCCCTCAACTCCCTCAGCACCCTCGGATGCAGTTCATCTGGCCCCATGGACTTGTGCACATCCAACTTTTTTCAAGGACACTCCAAAGACCTGCCCTGGGGAGGTGAGGGAAGGCCGGCATACAGGGCCACCATTTCAGATTTTGTTATGTGGGGGCAACATCTGTCTGGTGAGGATGGGAGGAAAAGAGCAGGGACTGGGCAGTGGTCACTCCCAGCCAGTGGGGATGGAGGGGGGGGAGCAGGGGATTGGGGACAGATTGCTCCCAGCTACTGGTACAAAACTTGGTGATGGCAGTTGCCCCTACTGTCCTCCCAAATGATGCCCCTGCTGACAGGTGGCAAAGTGGGCAACGGGAGGCAGAGTCGGGAGGGACAGAAGCTGGTTGGGGCAGGAAGGGGGGCTGGAAAGAGCTCGGGTGGGGGGGGACCTGAGCCCAGGTGTTGTGGGTCTGGTGACCGCTCAGAGGGGTGCTGGGTAGGTCTTGTCACGCTCGGTGCCCCAGCATACACGGATGTTGCAGGACCCGAACAGGCACTTATGAGCCAGGCGGCCCCATAGGATTCAGGGGCCCCAATTTGCAGCTCCGGGCTCTGGCCAGAGAAGAGTTTGAATTAGAGCCCTGACAGCAACCTTGACACTGCAGGGCTTAAAAGGCATTGTC
>ML685977.1:1579349-1592336 GCA_007922175.1 Pelusios castaneus
CGTACGGTCGCCCCAGGCTGAAACGAGACGGGGACTGTCCCCGCCCAACGGGCCGTACGGTCGCCCCAGGCTGAAATGGAAAGGCAGTATTAGAGTGAGTTTTAAGGTCATGGTATGAGTCACGCCAACAGTACTAATTCTTGGAGATGGATGGAGATGTAATTTATGCTTGCCCCGCCCTTTCAGTGCTGTGCTGTAATGAAACACCCTTGAGCAAAAGAACCATTAAGGTTATGCTTGCACCGGGCAAATCTTCCGCCCCAGCAGCCAATTTTCAAACTGGTGACAGTCCAGCTTTCACCCACGTCCAGGTGGTATTTAAACCTGGGTGATAAACACGGAGCAGGATACCTTAAACCACCGACCGCCAGTCCAGGGTTTGGCTTTAACTGATTTAATGAGGCCTTTTAAAAACCGTGTTAGAAAATTTCCCAAGTACAGGCATGTCCTAAGCCCACAACACAGAAAGTGGCCGGAGGAGTTCTTCTCCAGTACATGTTGCAGCAGCTTCAGGACTTTCCCTGTGGAGTGTAGGAAGAAGTCTCATTTGAACATGCTCCATTCACAATCTCCAGGAGTCCAGCCCTGGAAGCCCTGCTTCTACCCTATGACTGATTCCAGTCCGCCTTAGCAAGGACAATCCGTATGCATGCGAGCTTTCTAAGTGATGGCAGCGTGTTGGCTCAGTAGGTTCGTCAGCTCTCCTCAAGCGTGTGTAAACTTCTCTGACAGCCCCTGGCTGCTGCCAAGCCTTCCCGGGACTTTTCACTTTTCCTTCCTGAAAACACACTCCTACCATTTCGTAGGCAATAAAGGACCAATACTGCTGCACCTCTCTCAGTTCCCTCATGCAGCTGAGTTAAATCTGTTCACCGAGAGACTGCAGTAATCCCAAAATTAATCTGTGACCTGGCTCTTCAAAAAAGGCAAAGAAAGTGTTAGCCCGACAGAGCTGGAAGGGAACTTGCTGGCTCTGCAGATTTCTCCTCTCCACACGCAGTAATGAGGAATTCTTCTCAAAGGCCTTGTGTGGACACAGCCTTTTTGAACAACTCTTGGGGCAGCAATGCAGCGAAGGAGAATTTGTCAGCGTAGAAATCCTGTAATCGCGCTTCGCACTCTCTTTTCGTGTGTCTGGGGTCGAAGTCATTGAACAGAACCGAGCTGGGCGTTTGTACTCTAGCGCTACACTCGGGTCAGCCTCCCCTGACACGCTCCCCTCTGGATGCTGGCTTCTGAACTCTGAAAGGAGCAATCAGATGCAGTTCTCAGATGGCCACTCTGCCTGCTGTCAATCTTTCAGTGTCCGCCCTGCAAGATACGGCCTTCTTTTCTCTTCTCTTCAACCACCCGGCACACATCCACCAAGCCCCGTAGTTCCCTCACAAAGACTTCTCGGTAGGTTTTTAAACGTAATGAGGTGTTGCTGTGCTCAGCCCTACAGTGCCTAACTGATTTAGGACCCTAGCTCATCTTCAAAAAGGATACAGACATCTAGGAGCCAAACCCCCATTGATTGTCGATGGGATTTAGATTCCTAAGCACCTAAATCACTTCTGAATACTCCTGACTCACTGAGTGCTGCAGCGCCTAAGAACATTTAAAAAATTGGACGTCTGCCCGCCTGGGCTGCCCTGGCACCCTCACTGTGAGTGTGCAAGAAAAGACAGGATTCCATTTGCGGGGCCTCCGGAAAAAATGAGAAACGACTCTCTCCATTTACTTCAGTAAGACCCTCCTGATGCTCCACTGCCAAAGGCTACAACCAAGCTCAGCCAAGGCGTGTTATTTGCTTCCCTTGGGGAAGAGCCAAAGGGAAGAGTCTCACCATCTTTCTCCCCTTCCTGAGAAGCAGGGCCACCTCAGTGAATGCAGGCTGATTTATAGCGTCGTTGCAATGCATGCTGCATGTTGTGTCAGTAAAACAGGCCAGGCCTGAAATAAAGGAAAAACTGCGTGACAGGTGAAAACAGAGGCAAGAAGAAAATCTGATCGGGAGCAATCAAGGCCCTGGAAGCAGAAAAATCTCTTCCTCAACACAAGCATATAGATGGCACCTTCCAGCATGCTCCAGAGAAAAAGAACTGACCAGTCAAGGCATGGAGAGCTGTCAATGCACCAGCTGATCAGAGCCGGCTCTAAACCTGACCTAATAAGACTATTTGCTTCTGAAGTCTGGTAAGTCGGGAATAGGAATCTAGAGCGCATAATCCATTTCCAGAGCATTTATTTAATGTGCAGCACGGACTTCTCTCCGGATCACCTGAAGGTCATCTGACAAACAGTGGTGAGCTCTCTCACACAGCATCTAGTCAGTCTTTTCTCCAGTAGAAGCTGCTGCTCTAGATTATTTAAAACTATTTCTTTCCTAACCACTGCTCCTGCTCAGCCGTGCCTGCAAATGTCTCCAGTTTATTATGTCAGCAGCAGATGTTTTAGTGTTGACATCTTCTGAAATTTCAGTGAGGATAAACTGCACTCAACATTAACACACAACTTACAGGTAGCAAATAGATAAGTTCACAGACACCAGCCAGCAGAGCATTTCTGGTTACCAAGTGGCCAGCTGCTGCAGAGAGCTCCGTTTAATAAGGAAAAATCAATCGGCATTAACAGAAAAAAAGCCACCTTTATTTCATTCTCAGTTCCAGAAATGCTGTTGGAGATGCTACGTTAACACATGGAACTAGGGAGACATGTGCAAACAAGCTCTGCTCCAAGCCATTCCCCGTGGAACCTGTTATTAATATCCTCAGCAGGAGTGGGACCTGGGCAAAACAAATCCTGCTTCTTCCTCTTTTTAGGAACACACGTGAACAAGACAAACATTGCCAACTCCCCCCATTTCCTTCTAACTCTCCAGCTTGGAACACTGTCCTGTTCCTCGCACTGCTCACTGGCCCTCTCCTGCTCCCTTGCATACAGAACTTCGTAATATGGATGTAATGACTCTAATTTTCTTCACATGCCTTAGGGAGAGAATATTTCTCCCTTTAAAAGATATCAGTGACCCTCTGGCAACTCTATTTCTCTCTCCAGCACAGTGAGTCGGAAGGACCTAGCACTCTTTCTCACACACGCGCACAGAGAACGGGAGCTGCGAGCGCACATGCCACACAAACACGGTTATAGCAGCTGAGACGAGGTGATGAGAGTTTCATAAATATTGCAGAGCAGATATGCCGTCATACTGCAGGGTTAACAATGTGCATCTTTTATTTATTGAGCAGACAGTGGAGATGTGCTGATTGATTTGTCAGAGCTAAAAGGTTTCAAGGCACCAGAGATGCAGCAGCACAAGAAGCGGGTTACAGCCACGCTTTAACTGAAATCAATCCCTTGCTTTGTTTGCATGTGTCCTCTCCCTCCCGCTTCCCCTCTACACAGAGAGAAGATAAATGAATATTTACAGCACAACCATTCGAACTACTTACTCATTAGGAAAATAGCTACCAGAATGGGTTTCCCAAAAGTAAAGGGAAAAATTAACCCCCCTCTCTCCCCCCACTCCCCACGGTGTAACTGTCTTAGTTTAGGAACAAAATAATCCCCATGAAACAACCAGAAGTGCTACTTTAGTGCAATATTGATTGATCAATTGTTTGATTGATTGCAGTTATTCCCCCTTTGTTCCTCCCCATCAAATTCACACATTCCCATACTTCCTGTGTGTTGTAGTCACATCGTCTGGACTGGTGGCTGGGTACGTGGAAGACGTGTGTGAAGTCAAGGGGCTGTAGTTAGACTGTGGTTTTATCTTACTGTTGAGTGTCATTAATTCTCAAAACAAATAAAACTAACTAAATAAAAAAGCTAAATAAAATATATGCCGGCAGGAGGCCCTGAAGCTTCCTAGCTTGAGTTCTAGAGCAGTGGGTTCCCAACCGGAGTATCGTGGCACACAACACCTAAAGTGTGCTGCGAGAATCTACCAGGAGCTGGGCTCATTTAAATCTCCCACCCTGCTCAGCCCAGCCACGTGGGCTGTGCAGGGCGGGAAAAGCCTGCCTGCAGCAGAGCTCACTGCTGGTAAGCAGATGTGGGCTGGGGAAGGGGGTGAGGGTTGCGGGGGGGCACTGGAGTTGGGGGGCTGCAGGACCTATGGGACAGACGGATCAGGACGCTGCTGGCTCTGGGACCGGCAGCAGCCCAATCCGACCTGCCCCAGCACCGGCCCAATCCAGCCTTCCCCAGCAGCAGCCCAATCCAGCCTGCCTCAAGCAGCAGCCCAATCCAGCCTGCCCCAGCGCCGGCCCAATCCAGCCTGCCTCAAGCAGCAGCCCAATCCAGCCTGCCCCAGCAGCAGCCCAATCCAGCCTGCCCCAGCGCCGGCCCAATCCAGCCTTCCCCAGCAGCAGCCCAATCCAGCCTGCCTCAAGCAGCAGCCCAATCCAGCCTGCCCCAGCAGCAGCCCAATCCAGCCTTCCCCAGTGCCGGCCCAATCCAGCCTGCCCCAGCAGCAGCCCAATCCAGCCTTCCCCAGTGCCGGCCCAATCCAGCCTGCCCCTGCAGTGGCCCTGGAGCTGGTGGCGGCCCGATCCGGCCTGCCCCAGCGCCGGCCCAATCCAGCCTTCCCCAGCAGTGGCCCAAACTGGCCTGCCCCGCCCCCGCATTCCCAGGGATGCCAGCGGCCAAATCCTGTTTGACCTGGCGTAGCCGGGGACACCTGCGGTGGTGGGCTCCATCCGGCCCCAGGATGGCGGTGGCCACAGGCTCCATTCTTGCCCCAGCCCCGGGGGATGCTGGCAACAGTGGGATCCGGTCCCAGAGCCACCAGCAGCAGCAGAATCTGGCCCTGGCCCCGGTGGCTGGAGCTGTATCGGGCAGGGTGGGGGTGGATTTCTGTAGCTGCCTCCCCATGTTGGGGCAGCTTAAAAATCCACCCATGTGCGGGGGGCTGATGTGGCTCCCAGCTGGGGGGATGGGGTTGGTGGGGCCCCAGCCAGGCCTGCAGGGGACCAGAGGGCTGGTGCTCACTCCTGCAATGGGGGGAGGGTCCCTCACAGGCAGCAGGGAGCTGGGGGGGCGAGGGACCCACTGGGGGGAGCGAGCCACCATGGGGGGAGCGTCCACCAAGCGTGGCAGGGAGAAGGGGAGCCGCAGCATGCTCCCCTGTCCTGTCCTCCCACTGCCTCGGTTCCCCTGCCACCCCCCCACATGGCTACTCCTGTTCTCCCTTCTTCTCTGCTCCCCACATGGCCACCCCTGCCCTGCCCCGCTCCCCACACGGTCTCCTGCCACCTCACATAATGACTCCTGACCTCCCCTCCCATCTCCCCATCCCTGCCCTGCTTCCCCCAACACCCCACAGAGCAGCGTTTCCCAACCAGGGTGCCATGGTTCACGAATACTCATGAGTTAATTTGAATGTTGATGAGTTTTAATGGTGGTGTGCCTCGAAACTATTTGAAGGTATCAGGTGTGCCACAGCAGAGAAAAGGTTGGGAACCACTGCCCTAGAGGACTCCCAAGAAAAGGGATTTCCAGAGGTGCTCTGAAGAACAGAACTACGGCTGGCCAAGCACTCCTTGCATAGTCTCCAAGTTCTCACACTGACAGAACCATCTTTATTTGAGCACCATGTTGAATTCACCTTTTATCCATTTGCTCTGCTCCTCCGTATCAAAGAGCTGGCGCCTCTCGGGAGCTGGCCACGAAGAACGAGACACAAACAATTCCGTTTCTAACTAACCTGGCTGGCGACTGGCTTATCGTTCCTCTCTGGAATTAGAGCCTGCCTGTCATTTTCTAATACAATGTGAGACGCACGAGAAATGTTCCAAGGAAAAACAGTATCTAGTGCTTCACACAGTGCAGCGATGTGCGGGTCAGAAATATCGGGGTTGAGTAAACAGTCCAGATTTTCCAGCATCACTAGAGCAACCACGCTTTGGGTCACTTTTTCAAGCTTTTACCTATTTAATTTTAAAACTGACTTAAAAAAACCACAGAAGGTGGAGTTCTGATCTGTTTCATCTCATTCCTTCTTCATAGTGTATAAAGAAAGACTCACAAGTTTGACTTTCCCCCAAGAAACTTCAGGACTGAGAAGTCTGGTCTCATGCATACAGTGCAGTTACAGCCATCCCGGCGCCACGATTTTAGAGCAGGGCAGGCAATCCTTGGCATACATGCTAACAGTGGCTCACGAGCCATTTGGAGCGGCACCCAGCGCTCTCCATGACAGCACCAAAATTGCTGCTCCTGCCACCGAAAGACACTCCAGGAGGCTTCTTTCGGTGGCGGCTGGGGTGGGAGAAGGGGTTGGGGGTCCCCGGGCACAGCACGGAAAGACGCAGCTCTTCTCACAGCAGCATGCGTGGGAATAGCAGACGCCATGGAAAGATGCCACCTGGAGCAGCTCCTCTCCGTGGCACGCCTTGGGGCCCCCCCGGCTGTCACCAAAAGGAGCTGCTCTTCGTGGCTTCTTTCCACAGTGTCCCTGGGAACCTGTTCTGAGGCATGGCAACAAGAGAAGCCACGTGGAGTGATTTCTTTATCCAGGCTTTATCCGGCACCATGACTGGTTTTTTACCATTCCATAGAGCTCTTCCTCAGCTAACCAGGCTTTATCCGGCACCATGACTGGTTTTTTACCATTCCATAGAGCTCTTCCTCAGCTAACCAGGCTTTATCCGGCATCATGACATTGGTTTTTTACCATTCCACAGAGCTCTTCCTCAGCTAACCAGGCTTTATCCGGCACCATGACTGGTTTTTTACCATTCCATAGAGCTCTTCCTCAGCTAACCAGGCTTTATCCGGCATCATGACATTGGTTTTTTACCATTCCATAGAGCTCTTCCTCAGCTAACCAGGCTTTATCTGGCAGCCCGCTCTACGGCCCACTTGAGAGAACAGTACAGAAAACCAGTGACTCTGGGGAGGGTTACTTCCAGCTGTCTTACAATGTTTGGTTTTTCTCTATGCAGATCTGTCTTCAATAACCAGAGACACTGATACAGTACTGGTAAAGGAAGGGACACTCTCCTTTCCTCCAGGCACTCCACCATGGGCCGGCACTCTCCTGTCTGTTGAGCGTCACGTGGACATAGAATTTATAGCTTCAGGGGAAAGGACACGGCATCACCAACCTGAAGCCTCCCCAAAGCCACAACCCACACAGTTCCCTCCACTTAATTTCCTCCTGTTCTGTAAGTTGCCCATCTTCAATGCGCCTGACGAAGTGGGATTTTCTCCCACGAAAGCTCATGTGATAAATAAATGTGTTAGTCTTTAAAAGTGCCACAAGACTCCTCGTTTGTTTGGCAAACCCACAAGACTGTCTTAAAAATAATTCAACTTTTAAAATAATAAATTCTGGGTCTTTTCCTTTGCCATATGGTTTTCTCCACCACTATGAGGTTAGAGGTGAGATTCTCAAGTACTCACATGGTTCGAGAAAATTGGACTTCTAGGAAAACACCAAAGGTTGCAAGACTGGAGAGAAAATAATGCGAGGCAGTTGCACTGTAGAAACTGACTGCCTTTTCCTCTTTTTGGAGGTGAGGGATCTTCGGCTTTTGGCTCAGTTTCCTTTAACTTTCATTAAACCTTGTTCCTAGATGTAGGAACAATTTTATGTTTTCCTGTCTAATTTCAGAAGCTAGTCGCAACCGGGAAGCTTTTCTCAGCAGTTCATCCTCCCAATTATTTCTAACGTCCGTGCTGAACTCTGCCTACCACAGCGATGAGTCCGTCACAGAGCAGGAGACAAAGGAGGTCCCGTATAATTCCAGTACCTGACTGAAGCTGCTGGCTGTACTAAAGCAGATGCCAGTGGCTCCATATGTCGCCATTTCCTCCTCCAGTTTTCCTAATTTCACCAGAATCAGCAGAGTTCCACCTACTGATGCCTAGAACATTCTCTGAACTTTTGGAATGGATTAGATGTGGTGTTCAGAAATGATCACACTGCATCATAAAAGAGAAATGCTGTTGAAACTGAACATAATGAACAGGGGAGGCCCCTGATTCATAGTGAGAAAATAAGGCAATTAGCTAATTATCTTAGGAGCCTGGACACGAACACAAGCAGGCTGGGAAACAAGCAGGAAGCATTGGAAGTACTTTCAGAGTCAAGGAACTAGGATGTGATTGGAACAACAGAGACTTGGTGGTGCAACTCACAGCACTGTCGTGCATGGGTATAAACTGTTCAGGAAGGGCAGGTGGGGAGAAAAAGTGGAGGAGTTGCACACTATGTGAGAGAGCATGTATGTAGACAGTGCATACGACTGGACAGAGCTCCAGTATGAAACAGGAAAATACGTTGGGAGACTCTGGAATAAGTTTAGAGGCAAGGGCAACAAGGTTGATGTTAAAACAGTGAGAGTCCTGTGGCACCTGATAGACTAACAGATTTTCTTCGGCATAAGCTTTCCTGGGCTATAACCCACTTCCTCAGATGCAAGGTTGATGTTGTGGTGAGCGTCTGCTATAAAGTACCTGGCCAGCAAGATGAGACAGATGAGGCTTTCTTCAGACAACTAACAAAAGTTTCCAGATAAGAGGCCCTGGTTCTCATGGGGGACTTCAATCACCCTGACATCTGCTGGGAGAGCAATACAGCAGAGCACGGACAGTCCAGGAAGTTCTGGAGTGTGTTGGGGACAACTTCCTGGTGGAAGTGCTGGAGGAACCAGCTAGAAACCATGCTCCTCTGGACCTGTTGTTCACAAACAGGGAAGAATTGGTGGGGGAAGCAGAAGTGATCAGCAACCTGGACAGCAGTGACCATGAGATGGTTGAGTTTACCACCCTGACAACAAGAAGAAAGGAGAACAGGAAGACACAGACCCTGGACATTTAACTCTCTCAGGGAGCAGACGGGCAGGCTCCTCAGGGAGGCTAATAGGAGGAGAAAAATTGTCCAAGAGATCTGGTGTATTTCAAAGAAACCTTACTGAGGGCACAGGAACAAACCATTCCGATTTGCAGAAAGAATAGCAAATATCGGAGGTGACTAGCTTGGCTTAACAGAGAAATCTTCAGTGAGCTGAAAGACAAAACAGGAAGCTGAGAAGAAGTGGAAACTTGGACAGATGACTGGGAAGGAATACAAGAATATTGCTTGAGTATGCAGGCGAGAGATCAGGAAAGCCAAAGCACAAGGAATGTGCAGGATAACAAGAAGGGATTCTAGAGGCAGATTACAACAAGAAGGTTGGGGGAAGTGTGGGCCCATTACTGAATGGGGAAGGCAACCTAGTGACAAATGATGTGAAAAAAGCGGAAACAACAGTACCTTTTTTCCTGTCTTCACAAAAAAGACCAGCTCCCACAGCACTGCACGGGGCAGCACAGAATGGGGAGGAGGCGAGCAGCCCTCAGTGGCGAAAGAGCCAACTCAGAACTATTTAGAAAAGATGGACATCTATAAGTCCATGTAGTCAAATGTAGTGGATCTGAGTGTACAGAGGGAATTGGCTGATTTCACTGAAGAGTCATTGGCTATTATCTTTCAAAACGTGTGGCCATCAGGAGAGGTCCTGGGGAATCAGAAAAAAGCAAATATAGCACCCATCTTCAATAAAGGGAGGGAGCAGGATCCGGGGACAGTCTCCCTCACCTCAGTCCCCAGAAAAATAATGGCGCAGATCCTCAAGGAATCCATTATGAAGCATTTGGAAGAGAGGAACATGACTGGGAACAGTCAGCATGGATTCAGCAAGGGCAAGTTGATTGCCTTCTGTGATGAGATGACTGGCTCTGTGGACGGGGGGAAACTAGTGGATGTGATATATGTTGACTTTAGCAAAGCTTTTGATATGGTCTCCCACAGTATTTTTGCCAGAAAAGTACAGAAAGCATAGCTTGGATGACTGGATTATAAAATGGATAGAAAGCTGGCTAGAACATTGAGGTCAAAGGACAGTGGATCAACGGTTCACTCTTTAGTTGGCAGCTGGTATCAAAGCAGAGTGCCCAGGGGTTGGACCTGGGCCTTCCCCCCCACCCCAAATATTCCTTAATAATCAGGAGAATGGGTGGATTGCCCTCTCAGAAAGTTTGCAGGTCACACTAGGCTGAGGGGAGCGGGAGGAGGAGAGAGTGGTAGATATCCTGGAGGATAGGGATAGGATACAGAATGACCTAGACAAGTCAGAGGATTTGGCCAACAAAATTTGATGAGGTTCTGAAAGGAGAAGCAAAGAGTTCTGCACTCGGGACAGAAGAATCCCATGTACTGCTCCAGACTGGGACTGACTGGCCAGGCAGCAGTTCTATAGAACAGGACCTGGGGTTACAGTGGACAAGAAGCTGGATACAAGTCTATAGCATGTCCTTATTTCCAAGAAGGCTAACTGCATACTGGGCTGCGTCAGTAGGAGCTGTGACTGTCCGAATTTAGAGGGACACTTACGGTTGTGTTTCATGTTAATATTTCATAATTGCAGTAATCCATAGGAGCTATGCCACATTTCGTGTCAATAGAAAGATTATGATTTGTTAGGAGTGACTCTGTGATTTATAGGTAGGTGTCATATCTGTATTAGAAGTTATGAATGTATTTGTTATATCTGTGTTTCAACTGATCAGATTCTGGGAAACTCCCCAGACTGGATGACCATAGCCATTGTCTCCTTAATGGGCCCAGGAAGAAATCTTTTGAGCCACTGGGACTTGTCCGTGTGACTCAACTCCATTTGGTTGGAAAGAACTGCACACAGCATAGGGGAGGCCAGAGGGGATAAAGGCAGCAGCCCCGACTCCATCTTGTCTCAAGTCCCCAGTCTACAGCCAACACCCGTCTCTGGAACTATTGCTCTGCGACTGGATGAAGGACTGAGGCCCACCCGGGTGCTGGGTGTTTACCAGAGAAACAAGCCTGCAAACTCCAGAGGAACAAACCTGCAAACTGCTCTACTGGATCTAAATCATTTGTATGTATGTGATTTACTTTGACCCTTTAACATCTCTCATACTTTGCTTCTTTTCTTTTTATATTAAACCTTTAGTTGTAGTTGCTAAAGGATTGGCTATCAGTGTGGTATTTTGGGTAAGATCGAAACCTATATTGTTCTGTGGGGTGTGGCTGGCCCTTTGGAGCCAGGAGAATCTATTTCTCCAAGGGACCGTGCAGCTGGGTGGGAGCCAGAGGAGCTGGAGTGCAATAAAGGGGCTGTTTCTATTTGGGCAGATTTCTTGGTACCGGGTGTGGGGAACCAGAAGCCTGGTTGTGACTGATAGGGAGACTGGTTTAAGTACCAGCCATCAGTGTTTGGGGAGTTTGGATCCCGGTTTTGCAGCTTGCCCTGATTTTTGCATATTCGGGAGTTTATCCCAGGAGGCCCCGGTCACAGGAGCATTGCCAGCAGATCAAGGGAAATAATTACTCGAGTCCTTTCAACACTGATGAAGCCACATTTGGAGTGGCATGTCCAGTTTTGAGCCCCCCTAGAGAAAGGATGTAGAATAATTGGAGAGTCCAGCTGAGGTCAACAAAAATGAGGAGGGGGCTGGAGCACCTGACTTCTGAGTAGAGACAGAGGGAATTGGGCTTTTTACTCTGCAGAGAGAAGAGAGCGTGGGGGAAGGGTTGATAGTGGTCTCCCACTATACAGGGAGGATGGAGCTAGACTGATCTTAATGGTGGCAGCTGACAGAATTAGAAGGAATAGTCTGAAGTTGCAGTGGGGGAGATCGAGGCTGGATACGAGGAAAGATTTTTTCACTAGGAGGTGGTGAAGCACTGGGATGGGTTACCGAGGGGGCTGGGGGAATCTCCATCCTTAGAGGTTTTAAGGCCCAGGTTGACAAAACCCTGGCTGGGATGATTTAGTGGGGTTGGTCCTGCTTTGAGCAGGGGGTTGGACTAGATAACTCCTGAGGTCCCTTCCAAACCTAATCTTCCCTGATTCTATGATAAGATCTCAGGTTCCCCAATTATTGATTCCAAATCTTTAATTTGATCCCCAAATTTCAATTCACATTGGTTCGTCCATTGTGTAGGCCACTCAGAAGCAGATGGGAAAGGTTGGAGTGTACTGGTTTGACAGAAGGTGCACATACTCTGATTTTAATGGTTTTACAATCTTTGAACAGGCCCCTGAGTTCAGCTTTCAGGGGCGATTGTAAGGTAAGCACGTACCACTTCCACTATCAAACTTCCCCATAAACATGTAATTTTATACAAGCTCAATTTTATTTACACGAGTCATATTCCACCAATGACATTTTTATGTGTAGTGATTTAACGAGGAATCAGGCTGAGGAGAACTAAAATTAAGCTTCCCAGCTGTAGTGCAGATGCAGACGTGTACATAAAGTGCCTGCATCACCTGTACCTCCTCCTTCCCAGCCGGGGTTCTTGCAGGTGTAAACATACTGCCCACGCATTAGAAGAGAGTGGACAGGAAAAGTGAGACGCACCCATGTAGGAACCTCGTCAGATACAGACACTCACTAGTACCCTGGGCTTGTTAGGGCAGAGACATGCCGAAGAATCCACTTGTTGGCAGGCCTCGTTTCAGGAGTGGATTCCCTAGAACTCGCAGAAGAGAGTGCCAAGATTGCTTCTTGGCTGGTTGCGCATCTCTTTCCCACGCAAGAATGATTTTGTATCGCTCTGCATATACCACTGCCAGCCTTATTTGAAGAGAAAGCAGGGGACCAATATGATCATCTGCCAAGGGTCGGCCACCCAAAAGGTAAGAGCCACTTCTAAAAATTCCCTCAATAACCAACTGTTTTGAAAGCCTCAATGGGTGGGTGGAGCTGGGTCGGGGACCTGCCACAACGTCCCCTGGCGGTAAGGGAGCCCAGAACCAGAAGCAGGGTCCCCTGGGGGAGGTGGGTAGCCTGGAGCCCGGTGCAAGTCTCCCGCAGAGTCCCCCAGTGGTTGGTGGGGGCCCGGAGTCTGGAGCTGTAAGGGGGCAGCCAAAGAGCTACATGTGGCTCTGGAGCAACAGACTGCAGACCCCTGATCTAGTCTGACCTCCTGCACAACGCAGGCCACGGACCCTCACCCGCCCACTCCTGCAC
>ML685977.1:1597562-1645460 GCA_007922175.1 Pelusios castaneus
TTGTCTTTCTACAATAGACTAACACGGCTACCCCTTTGGAAGTTGGGATGAATGACTCTGCTAGAGTCTCACTAGAATGGATCACGAATAAATGTGCTCATCCGGGTAAGATGCTAAAAGAAGAGGAAGATGAGAAGATGTTCAGGAAATATTTATTGTCCCTAAAGAAGAAGGGCAAAGGCACGAACAGATAAAGAACAAAGATGACTCAATGATTGGTTCTGCGGTTTTAGGATGCCTGACAATACAGAGGCATTCACAGAAAGACGACCTTTCTCAACTGATAGACTCTAGTTGAGCTCCTGTGGCATTAACTTTCTGGGATCACAGCAGGCATGACAGAGAAGAGGGGCTTTAAACTAGGAGAAATGAGGGGAGAAGGTCGGTAGAAGGATACCTGTGAAACCTCCACTCTTGGGTTCAAGAGACAGAAGGATGAAAATCAGCTAAAGGAAGATGATGTATGGTCAATGGAACACTACAAGGTAAGAGAAAAGAAAAAGTAGAAACAGTGATTGTACTAATAGTCAGGCATTACAGTTAATGAACAGACTGGATGTAATTTGGCTAAAAACTGGGTGAGGTCTGAGGGGAACAACTGAAATGCTTGTACATAAATACAAGGAGTCTAGGCAATAAAATGGAAGAACTGGAACTTCTGATGGAGGAAGTCAAACTGATTATAGCAAATACAAAAGATGATGGAATAGCACTCATGGCTGGCCTATAGTATAAAAGGGTATGTGTTGTTTAGGAGCAATAGAAATGGAGGTAAGGGGGGAGTAGCATTGAACATCAACAAAGTGGTCAACTAAAAAGAAGTATGCAGTGAGCATGAATCTTTCTGCATCAGAATTACTTTGGGAAAGACTGTAAGAGAAGTTGTATTAGGATAGTGTCAGGGATCTGACACAGAATCAGTTTCCAGTATGGACAGAGAGCTTGTTAATATTGCTAGAGAAATAAAAACTTCCAGAATGGTGTCATAATGAAAGACATATATTGGAAAATAAATGCTACTGATACTCGTAGGGCCCACTTACTGGATGTACAAATGATAGTTTTCGTCATTGAATCAAGAAGAGGGGCTGTTTTTGGTTTCTTACAAAAACTGCATCAGACGAGCGGGAAGTAGCTACGACACCACAGACGAGCTGGCCATGGGCGATAACCCTGGACTGAGTGATCTCAAATTGATTCAGTTTTAACTAAACGGAAGTATGATCAAAATCAGGTAATCACCTAAGGTTTTTTATTTCAAAAGAGCAGATTTGGGGAAATTAAGGGAAATAGTTAAAGAATTCAACTGGACTGAAGAGTTCAAGGATTAAATGTGGAGGAGGATTGGAATTTCTTCAGATCAACTCTATAAAGTCTATCTGAAATTTGCATCCCACACAAGGGGAAAACTTCTTACAGGGAAAGGCTCCAGATCCACCTGAATGATTAACCTAAAAATGGTAATTAAGAATAAGCAGGACACCTAGAGGGAATGAAAAATGGGGTTGATCATAAAGAAAGCAACATTGTGGAGATCAGAAAATGTCAGAATAAAGTGAGAATTGCTAAAAGTCAAGCTGAACAAAGTCTTGTTAATGAAATTAAAATAAACATTGAGAGGATTTTTAGTTATATAAATAAAAATAGACCATGGGAATGACAAGGTGGGCCCTATGAAGTATGGATGGGAAGCCAATTAAAGATAATCTAGTATGGCCCCTAACTAAATGAACACTTTGCCTCTGTTTTTAAAACAGATGATATTATGGAGCATGGGCATGAAGGTCAGACATCTGATAAATGGACACTACCACAACTGAAGTGAAAGAAAAAAAGAGCTTAATGTGCTCAAATTGGAGCGACAAGATACTTTTCACTGCAGAATCCTGAAAGCCCTGAACACGAGATTGCTAGTAGAGAAGCAAGAATTTGTAATAATTCTATCTATTCAGGGGTAGTACCATATGACTAGAGAATAGCTAACAGCATAGCTATGTTTAAGGAAGGAGGGGAAGTGATACGTTATTTACAGATCTTTTTGTCCGGCCTCAAAAGAAATTGTGAAGGAAAGAATAACTGAGTTAATGGAGGTAAACAGTGAAGATATGTAATGCAATGAGGGTATACCAAACATGGATCAAGCCAGACTATATTCTAGAATCACAGAGGTAGAAGGTACTCTGCAAGGGTCATCTAATCTAGTCCCCTACCAAGATGGGAATTTGTTGTGTCTAAATCATCCTAGACAAATAGCTATCCAGCCTCCTTTTGAAAACCTCCAGGGAAGAAACTTCCATAACTTCCTGGGACAATCATTACCATTCTACTACTGTTCTTACAGTTTATACATTTTTCCTGAAAAAGAATCTAAATCTGCTGTCCTGTAGTTTCAAACCATTGCCTCTTATCCTGTTTCTCCATCTTTTTTTTGTGGAAGCCTTTCAAGTACGTGAAGACTATTGTAATACATCAGACTTTTCTCTCTTCCAAACCCAGTTCCTTCAGACTCTGCTTGTGTGGCTTGCATTTCATCCCTTTGATCAGGTTTGTTGCTCGTCTCTGAATCCTTTCCAATTCCCCTATATCCTTTTTATACATTGGTGACCAAAACTGGACACAGTAAACCAGCAGAGGCCTAACCAGCATCAAGTGGAGCAATACTCTCATGCCCTGTGACTGCCATGCACTGCCTCTGTTAATGTGACCAATTGCATTCGCTCTTTTTTGCAATAGCTTCACATTGCTGACTCATGTTGCGCTGTCACATTGCTGACTCATGTTGCGCTGTGGGACATCACAACTCCCAGACCCTTATCTCCAGAGCTGTGGCCAAGCCAGTTTTCTCCCATTCTGGATTTGTACATTTGCAGTGCACCTGATATTTGGCTTTGTTAAATTTTATTGTGTTGCTATAACCCAGCTTGCCAATTTATCAAGACCCCGCTGAATTTTAAGCCTATTCTCTGAAGTGTTGGCAACCTCTGCACCTTTGTGCCCTCTGCAAACCTGATCAGTACATTCTGTAATCCTACATCCAGGCCATTAATAAAGATGTTAAACAACACTGGACCCAGAACCGATCCCTGTGGGATCCCACAGGACATTTCCCTCCAATCTGACACCATTCTATTAATAGTTACTTTTTGTTTGAGGTTGTTTGACCTATTATGTATTCATTTATTAGTAGTTCTGTCAAGCCTGCAATTTTCCAGCTTATTTATCAGAATGTCATGGGGGGCGGTGTGAAAAGCTATGACGACGTCCAGGCACATTATGTCCACCACATTCCCCCATCCACCAAATGAGTTACCCTGTCAAAGAAGGATGGCAAGTTGGTTTGGCATAACTTGCTCTCGGTAAATCCACAGTGGCTGCTAGCGAGCACTCCTTCATCTTCCAAGTCTCTGGAAACCGAATGTTTTATACACTGCTCTAGTAGCTCCCAAGTGCTGAAGTCTATGGTTTCTCGGTCCCTCCTTTTCCCCTTTTTAAAGATGGGCAGTACATTAGCCCAGAGGTTTTCAGCCTTTTCAGGGTTGCAACACAAGTGGGTTCCCAGCTTTACATGACATGAAACCTCCCCACACCCCTTCCAGCAGGTACGGCTTCCCTCGCCCTGCTGAGAGGCGGCAGTGGTGCTCTGGCTGGGAGCAGGGTGGTGTCACACTAACTTTTGGTGATACCTCTCCTTGCTCTTCGCAACACACTTTTGTGTCGTGACACAGGGGTTTGAGAAACACTGCATTAGCCCTTCTCCAGTATTCAGGGACCTCTTCTGTCATCCATGAGTTTGTAAATATTATTGCCAGTGGCACAGAGATTTCATCAGCTAATTCCTTCAATAGCCATGGACAAATAGCATCTAGCCCTGCTGATTTGAATTCATTCAGATTAGTCAAAAGATCTTGGACATGGTCTTTACTTATCCCAATCAGCTTCTCCTGTATCGACTACGGTAACTTCACTAGTCATCTGGTCACATGGTATTTTTTGTGAGAAGACTGATTCAAAGTAAGCATTGCCCAGCTCTGCCTTCCTAACATCTTCCATTACCAGCTCACATTCCCCATTGAACAGCAGACCCACACCATCCTTGATCTTTCCTTTTTGTCTGACATATTTGAAGAACTCATTCTGTTGTTTCTAACATTTCTTGCCAGCTGTAACTCATTCTTTGCTTGGCTTTCCTATTTTGTCCATACACACTCGCACTATTCTCATGTATGCTTCCTTGCTGACACGCTCCTCTTAGATTTCTTTGTATGCATTTCTTTTCATTTTTAGATCACTAAAAAGCTCATGAGCCACACTGGCCTCCTGTGGCTCTTCTTATCCTTCCAACCAAAGCTCATGCGATAAATAAATCTGTTAGTCTTTAAAGGTGCTAAAGGACTCTTTGTTTTTCTGCAATAGACCAACACGGCTCCCCCTTTGCAACTTATCCTTCCTGTGTGTCGGAATAGTTTGATGTGATTCTGATTTCCTACGCTGAGAAAATAAAAAAAGTAATTTTTTAGATAAAGGAAAAGCAATAGATCTAATATACTGGGACTTGAGGAAAGCATGTGCCACAATGTCACATGGTAAATGATTTGTTAAACTAGAGAAGAAGAAGTTACTCCCTCTGGTTATCTGAGATGTATATCCCTATGGGTGTTCCATCGGAGATGAGTCTACGTCTCCTGGCACCTCTCGTCAGAGAAGGATGTTCCACTGTAGTTGATTTCACAGCACTATCCCGTAAGGAAGTCTGAGGCTTCAGAGTAGAGTCCGCTATTGATAATAGTACAGAGAAGCCACAGATGCTACCAGAGGCTGAGTGTCACATAAATCATAGAAACTGGAAGGGACCATGAGAGGTCATCGAGTCCAGTCCCCTGCACTCATGGCAGGACCAAGTACCCCCATTAAATCAGCCCTGACAGGTGTTTGTCTGACCTGCTCTTAGAAACCTCCAATGATGGAGATTCCACAAGTTCCCTAGGCAACTTATTCCAGTGGTTAATCACCCTGACAGTTAGGAATGAAAAATCATGTAGTATTCTGCAAAAGTATAGGCAGAGGCCCAGGTTGCTGCCCTGAAGATTTCTGAGATGGAGTAATCTTTCACAAAGGTAGAAACAGATCACATGGAGAGAGCGTGGATTCCTGATGGGGCAACTAGTTACACCAGGGCTCGACAAATGTAGCGGTGTGCTTAGTGACAGCCTGAAAACTAAGGCGCCCCCAGCTGCTGGGAAAAAAAAATACTGTCCAGGGAGCTTTCAGTGGTCAGGGAGTGCCAATGAAACCGGCAGTGCCGGTGGCTTTTTTCTTTCTAGGCGCCAGGGGTTGTTCCATCCCTGAAGTGCTGCAGCGCAGACTACGCACCACAGGTACAATTCTTGGTTGCCATGGTGACCTGGTGCCTGGGGTTTGTCGAGCCCTGAGTCGAACACAAGATAACAGTCTTTCATGCAGTTGGAGACCCATTTGAAGAGTCTCTGAGCTGCTACTGTGGCTGTGTGGATCTTTCTGCAAACGAAAGCTCTGTCCAAATAAAATGCTATGGCTCTCCTAACATCAAGCATATGAAGAATTGCTTCCCTTGTGTCACGATGTGGTTGTGGGAAAAAGGGGAGGAGGTGAATGAGCTGGTTCATATGGATGGACAAGTTTACCTTAGGGAGGAACTTCATTTGTTGCCTCAGGATGACCTTTTCTTTAAACAAGACCATAAATGGTGGGTGAGCCGTCAAATGCTGCTATTTTCCCAGTTTTCCCAACAAGAGGCTATAGGTTTAAACGGTGATCTACTTAAGGGTTTTCAGATCCAGACTGAGATCACACACTGGAACGGGTGATCTGATGTGGGGGAAAAGATTTCCCAGGCTCTTCAGGATCTGCATGTTGTTGGCTGGGCAAATACTGAGCATCTCTCCACCTGATGGTGGAAGGCCATTCCGGCTGCTTTATATACTTTAGGCAAGCTAAGAGAAAGACAGTCCTTTGGAAGTCTAGAATATGGTTTAAGACAAGGGTGTCAAAGATGTGGCCCACGGGACAAACCTCTTTCATCCAGCCCATGACTGTGCTCCATGGAAGTGTCAGGTCCTGCAACATCACGGAGCGCTAGCTATGCAAGACTGCGCTCCGTGAGACCACACTCTCTCCCTAACACACATACACATATCACAGAGCACAATTTCTCATACACAGCACTCCGTGACGCCACAAGAGTGCTTTAGTATTTCGATTCATGATGTGTACGGCCCACTTGAAGTACATTTCAGTTGTATCGGTCCCACCACAGCCAATTACTTTGACACCCCTGGTCTAGGATCAACAGGAGGGGTTGGGAATTGCACCCTAATTTGGAATCATTGCCACTTCTGCAGGTAAGTGTGATGAGTCTTTGATTTCCAATTATGCAGTAATACCTCTTTCTCCTCCCCAGCGCAATCACTCTCTAAGTGCTAGAACCATGAAGGAGCCAAGCCTGGACTTGGAGGATCTGTATGTTGGGGTGGAAGATCCAATCATTGTTTTGGGAGAGAACTCGAGGAAGAAGTCAAAAAGGAACGGCAGAACATACTGCCTGCTGTGCAAGGTATTGCCTTGGCCAAGATGGGGCAATCACAGCATGACTGTCGCCCTCTTGCCATATCCTGAATAAGATCTTCAACATCAGAGGGAATGGAGGAAAGGTGCACAGCAGCTCCCTGCCCCATGGAACGATGAGTGCACCTCCTAGAGCCTCTTTCTCCAGCCCAGCTCTGGAGCAATGAGAGAGACCTTTCTCTCATGGTCCCACTAAGGCCACTGGGGGGGGGTGGCATGTGTGGCAGTACCCACAGATGACCATACCAGGAAGATTGGAGATTGGAGCATGGCTATTGAGACGGTCCCAGATGGTGTAACTGTGGGTTATGGTATGACATCGGAGAGAAATCGTCATCCTGGTCACTGTCTGACTCCCCGCTGCCGTAGGGTGAGGCTGACAGGGTCACTGGAGGGGAGCACTATGGCACGTTAATAATTCTGGGGACCGAGATATGCTCGGTACCGGCGGCCCAGTGCCAAGCAGCAGGGAGTCCAGTTCTTTTGAGACTGTATGATCCATATAGAAACAGAACTGTTAACAGCAAATCCTGATCCTCTGTCTTACATTTCCCTACATTTATTCCCCTCCCCGTCCCCATTCTGTAAGTTCCCCATCTTCAAAGCGTCTGATGAAGTGGGATTTTCTCCCATGAAAGCTCATGCAATTAAGAATTTCAGTTACAAGTTGAGGACTCACCAGTTGGAAGCAACAGAGGAGGGTGAGTTAGACCAGGGTGCATGGGTTGAACACAGAATGACCAAGAGCCACAAGTGTTGTGTAGTTTTGAAACAGGAAAGTGCAATTTTAGGATTATCAAGGCAAGGCATTGTACAAGTGGTAAGATTTAATTTTGAACACCAGGTACAATTCTGGTTACCTATTTTCAGGAAAGATGAATGCAAAGTGGAAGAGGTGCACAGAAGGTTTGAGGCTAATTTGGGAATGGGAGGGGAGGGCCAGTCTTCTAAGAAGAGACTGGAAGAGCTTTGCTTCTTGTACCCTAACAGAAAGAAGGCAAAGAAGGCATACGATTGGTCCTATAAATACATCGGGGTAAACACCAGGGAGGGTGAAGAGTTATTTCAGTGAAAGGTCAATGTGGGCAGAGGAAGAAATGGAAATAAACATGCCAGGAATGAATTCAGATTGGAAAGTTGAAGGTTTCTGACTATCAGAGGAGTTAGATTCTGAAGCAGTCTCCCAATTCGATGCATGGGGCCAAATGACGTAATTAGTTTTGAGAGAGAGCTGGACAAATGTAGGAGTATGATGAATTGAGGGGCTGCACCCAGCAGGCTGGAACTCCCTTCCCGTCCAGGTCATATATTCCTAAATGCTCATGCATCAGATCTTTAGCCAGCCTCCCGCACTGCTCAAGAAGGGAATCAGTGCAAGGAGGGTTGGACTCCTTCCACTGACGCATCACAAATGGTCACCCTTCGAGACGGGACACTGGACAGGGGGACCTATGTTTGGAGATGAAACCAACCATTCTCCATCTCAGGGGCTTGGCTGGCTGGGTCTTGGTCACATGCTCAGGGTCCAATTTATGATGTCAGGAGGGAATTTCCCCTGGGTCAGATTAGCAGTGAACGTGTGGGTTTTTTTGCCGTCCCTCACAGCCTGTGGATGCAGATCACTTGCCAGGGTTACTTGGCTATATTTCACTTCACCATGCTCCTGCCACTGCAGGGCCTCAGTACTGGTAGGAGGTCAGACGAGAGCGTCTGGTGGCACCTTCTAGTCTTGTACTCTATGTCTCTGTCTTGTAGTATCTATTGATTTTACACCAGACAGCTGGCAGCCACATTTCCTTCAAACCCTTCTGTAAGATCCACCTGCTCTGAAAAGAACGGCAGCCTTTTCAATTATCTGGAGGTTGATTTCTTGCTTTAAAAACAACACCTGCCCCTCAAACCTTTCCTTTTCACTGTGCAGCAAGCGTATGCAATATGTTTATGGTAGCAAACAGCAGGAGTGCTGAGGAGTTTCACCGTCTCTAATTAAAGCAAGGTTCATCCTACAATTTTATCCATGTAGAACACAGCTCCTTTATTGTTTAAGTGTATGGGCTTAGCTCGCAACTGCCAAAATATAGGTGTCAGTAGATGGCAATCATAAGCTGCTGAGGTGGGAGCTTTCTGCTAATCCTTTTAGGCAGATGTGATGCAGTAGATCAAAAAACACAAGCTCCTAACGCCTAGACGAGAACCGGTACTGGAGAACTGGCAGGCAACAGTCATGTCCAGTTGTGTTGAGTGGACCATATCCCTGCATCAGCTAGTGAAACCACGATAACGGTTCACCAGAGAGCTGCCAACTCGATTGCTACGTAGAAAACAAAACCAAGCACAGCGAGAGAGAGGACTTTAAACAGCAAAACTAACAGCCTCCATCTTCTGCTCTAGGACAGGAACAACAGACACCTCTCCGCAGGTGAGCCGCACAGGCACACAACACAATGCTAGATGTCCACCAGCATAGACTTCACCGTCCGGCCTTTGCCATGCAGACCACTTCAAAAAAAAGGCTGTGGTGTCACTCCAAGTTAATCATCAAAGGCAGGCCACTTAGTGAGCAAGACCCTACAAGCGAACCATTAGATTCAAATGTTTCCCCACTTCAGCGACACCTGGCACAAACTTTCAGAAACAGAATGCCCAACCACACAAACATGCCTCCAAAAAGTAAGATTGGTCTGAAAGGCACAGTCAGAAGGACTGAGAGCTGTAAAAGAATGGACCACACAAAGAAAGATGCACACCCACACACGCACCCACACATTTTTCAAACTGCCAATACCAGCCAAAGCTCAGCATGTGTTTTCCTCTTTTAATCAGATTCCCTAATCGGTTTCTTCCACGGATGAATCTTCTTTTCAGTATTGCTGATGAACAAGTTGTTCAAGGCAGGCCAATTTTTCCTCTTAACATACTGGTTTAATCCAGGACAAGACTTCTCTTCAGAGATCCTTGGAGACTCACCAGCCAACAGAAGAGAAAGGGATTTCTGGAGATATGGCCAGTTGTCCCACTTCGTCAGTGGGATTTTCTCCCACGAAAGCTCAGGCGATAAATAAATCTGTTAGTCTTTAAAAGTGCCACAGGACTCTGTTGTCTTTCTACAATAGACTAACACGGCTACCCCTCTGGAATGCTGATAAATGTTCCTCTTTCAAGAGAGTGCTCAAACTAGCCACATGTATTTCTGCTTTCCCCCTCCCCAGGCCAATCCTGCTCCTGCTATTTAGGGGCTTCTAAATCTGTCTCCGGCATTTTCTCTAAGCAGATTGCTAATCTTCAGCTTCTTCCCAGCTGGGCAGTAGAGTTAAACTCCAGTAACTCTCCTGTTGTCTCGGACTTTCTCGGCAACAGAGCCCTGCCACTTCAGAGTTACCATGCTCAGACTTTCAGGCATGCGAGTGTCAGACAGACTGCGGCCACTGAATGGTAACTGCGTGACACTCTGACAGATACCTAGAGTTGTGTGTGTAAACATCAGTGCTGGCGCCTGCAGACAATAAGCAACATAACTGGTCTTGCAGCTTCGTTCGACAGACAGGGCATGTTAGCCAGGGCCACCAACTGCTAAAATCGAAGAGACATTCAACAAGCTGGCAAAATTGGCCCAGACAGTCCCTCTCACTCTCACTCTTGGTGAAAAGGCCGGCAGAGGAATGGGTTCATATTGTGCCTTCATCAAGTCTTGCTTAAGATAACCAATCTTTCTGCACAGAAGTGTCTGGCTGAGGAGTCCCCATCATGGCTATTTATAAAGGTTCACACGGCATAACCTTGCACTGAACTTCGCTACACATTCCCTTTCCTGGGGGTTTATCAACTAAATCCAAGACACAGACCATGGGGACAGCTGAAGGGCAGGAGCGTGGCAATGCGGGTTAAAATAAGTAAGAACACGACCTATAATGCAGCTGACAAAGCAGGTCAATTCTGGTTTGGTACAGATCAATGGGAGGAGGGCAGAGGGAGCTGTGGGGCACCCAGAAGAGGAGACGAGTGGATGAGGAAACGGAAAGGTTCTGAGGATGTGAAACGGCAAATACGGATATCTGGGCCAGAGAGGATGTAGGGTGCAGCACGAAAACGGCCCCAAGGGGCTAGAGGATGGACACCAGAGTGCCAGGAGAGTGACCAGGTTGCACGGCAGAGGAGGCATTACAGCAGAGCTGACCAGGAAGCTGGTGTTTGTAATTAGGCCTGATTCTACCATAAGGCCGTGGAATACGATACACGGGCTCCTGGCCTTGGCAGAAAGAAGACCTGCACTGGGCATTAACTCTCTTCTGTGCCTGCTGACTCTGCAGATCTCCTCTGTTTGTTGGACCCCAGGATGTCAGATTTGTAACTGCTCTCCGGGGGCTGCGTATTTAGGGATTTTTCCTTCCCAATACTGTGAACATCAGTCATAACTATAGAAACTCTTTCTACTTCAAATATTGACCAAAGAGCTGTCATCTATAGCATCGTATGGAATTTACATCCAGTTCGCAGACGTCTCTTGTTTTATAGACACAAGGCTAACAGGTTGGTTAGAGGTCAGAAACGAAGAAACAATTTTCATCATTCCTGATTATCTTTGCGAGATTTTGAAGCAGATGGAAATCGCTCAGCCATTCAGCCTCTGTTACACATTTCACTTTGACAAGGCTCTGGCATCCTGAACAGACTGGGACTTGAACAAGTGTATTTCTTTCCATTTAAACCTCTTTTATTATCAGTTTTGACAAGTCCATGTCACTCAACAGTAGAGAGTTCTTTGTTAAAACCAAGACACAAAACCCAGGCCTACAAAGTTGAAAGGAACCTTGTTTTACACACCAGAATGGAAATCTTTAGCGACAGCTCACTTTTTAATGAAGCATTAAGGCGGCTGGATGTTTGTATACCACACACAGTCAGAAGTGGAAACGAATTCCTTCACAATCAGGTTCTGCCAGGCAAGGCCCCATTTCTCTCCTGGTGTTGGGTGCAGTGAAAGCTTCTTATAGTGATTTGCCACAAATCAAGGGCCAACGTCAGCACGGGGCAGTTCAAGACACTTTCCATCTCTCAAGTCAGAATTACAACAGATTAGACCAGGGGTCTGCAACCTGTGGCTCTGGAGCCACATGCGTCTCTTTGGCTGCCCCCTTGCAGCTCTGGGCTCCCCCAACCACTGGGGTACCCTGCAGGAGGCCCATGCCTCGCTCGGGGCTTCCCCTAGCCACCAGGGACCCCACGGGCAGCCCATGCCAAGTTCCAGGCTTCCCCCCCCCTGCACAAGGGGACCCCGCAGCAGAAATCCTGGCTCACCTCCCTGCACCTCCCACCAGGAGGCTACACCCATTGTGGCTCTCAAAACACTTTGTTATTGAAGGAATTTTCAAAAATGGCTCTTCTTATCTTTTGGGTTGCAGACCCCTGGATTAGACTAACTGGTCTGCGAAGATGGGCTACACCTCATGCGACTACAGACTGTTAAATAGCAAATGGAAGCCGAGACTTCGCTAACTCTATCTAATCAAGTGGCCCTAATGACATTCACGATTGGAAGGTTTTAAAGTTCACTATTTCAAGAGAGAAAACTGTTTCATTAATTAGTATTTCCCTCAAATTGCAGAAATAATTCTAGCTGCACAGAGGTGGTCAGGAATGTAAGAGTGCCGCATGCACTGTATGCCAGAGCTGACATTGTACAGCCTTCCCAACGAAAGGCGACATCTCTTCCTCTGGGTTACTCCAGCCCCGGGGCTTTCGTAGGACGCACACTGCGGTTTTACCCAGGGTAGGAAACTGCTCCTGGCAAACCCAAAATCAAGTTTCGATGGAAAAATTAATTTTGTGCAGCATTAAACTGTGATATCCTCGTCCAAACCATCGCCGTGGCTGCAGCACACGAAATAGTCACTGTGGTTTTTTACCGTAGGCTAACACAGAATACAAATATTTCCTTGCTGACATGACTGCACACGTCTTCTGCAAGCTCAGTGCAAGAGACAATACACCCGAAGACGGGCAAGAGAAATTCTTCAGGTCATTTCAACCCAACATAAACACAAGTCTACAGTCTCTGAGCAGCAATCCCACCGAATACTGTTACAACCAGCTGACTCTCTCCCCCACACACACACGGTCTTGCTCTCGCTGGAATCCTAGTTGCTCTGCTCTGGCTCACACTGCAGAACAAAGGAGTGTTCAGAATATTAAATGGCCAGAGCCCAATTTCTTTTTTAAATAAATGCACCATGTGGGGTTTGGTGGCTGTTATTCACCTTTTTATTCCAGGCTCCCTGGTGTGTGCTGGCATGTCTGCCTGTGAACCCCAGAGTATGGAGCAAACCAGCCCCTTATCCTGCAGCTGCGTCCTAGGCTGTTCCTTCCTCGCCCACAGAGCGCCTGCCCCAGGAACTAAACAAGAAAGGCTTTCAGGCCCTTGAGGTGGTGCAGAGAATCTAACTTCCTCCAACACTGCTCTGAAACACTGGGTATTTGTTATAGCTTTTAAAACACTCTTCCCCTGGATTTCACGCAGATGGACCCTTCCTGCTCCTCTTCAGTTTGATCTCTGTAAGCCCGGAAGTTATGTCTTTATCTGCTGTGAAAATATTTTATCAGTGTAATCTGGTTACGAATATTTACACAATTGGCCCCAAATTCCCTCATTACAGCTGTCAGTCTCAATTATTAACAGGTAGCGGTACATGCCGTTCCCGTGGAAACCAGCAGCTCAGAGGCAACAGATGCGCAGTCACTTGCAGGCAACAGGCACTGAAGCCGAACTGGCCAGCTTGATAATTGTGTTAATATTTGACCGTCTCAAATCTACAGCTAACAAAAAGCTAGTTTCTATTTCAGCCTCTTATTTGCAAATCTTTCCAAAAAGGTCTTCACTATGCTGCAAGGCCAGACCAGTCCCGCTTTCGTTCCATTTGCCGGGCATCTCAGAACAGAGAATGCATTTAAGGAGGAGGCTGTGTCTTTGATGACACACCACATTTCACTCCCATTTTCTGTATTTACAATTGAAAATAAACGTCAGATAACACCAGCTGTAAAGCCAGTCATAAGAGATTCACTCCACAACGTTTCAGAAGCTCGCCTCGTTTTAACCAGTGACAATGATTGTGCTAATGGCTTCAATTATTGCTCAAGAAAAGAATTTAGAGCTGCCACTTCTTTCCCTAAGAGCTGTTGTCTTATTCACCTGAAAAAAGTTAATACTCAAATGATCATTCCTCTCAGCTTTTCCCACTATTTAATGCTCTGTGTGCCTCAGGCATGAAAAGCAGAATCCAGAGAAAGGGATGAACAGCCCCTAGACAGCCTTGATGCATGGAAAACTGCAAGGATATCATGGACACGCTGGTGCCATAAAGCTATCTGATGTCAATTAATAACAGTAGCCAGACCTTGGAAGTAGAACTGTGTGGCTATCTCCTAGGGACCAGAAGCGTTAGCATCTCTGTGGGACTGGCAGTGCCTGGGGAAGAGGAGTCTGTCTGCGGATACCAGGCAAGCAGAACTTTAGAAGGAAATCTCAGCTACACAGGACGGTTCTTCCATCAGACCCTTGATCTGCTCAGCCTACAGTGAAGTTTGAGGCACTACACTTCCTCTGCTCTCCATGCTATGCCAACATCCTAGAACCACCTCCACGAGCAGTGTGGCGCTTATGAGTCACACAATGAGTTCCTTACACTGGCTGTTCAATTTCCAGGCTCCACTGCACAGCTGGACCCTGCTCCAGCGTAGGAGCAGGGAGAGAAGACCCTGGCAGAGGGATGCTGGGCAGGGGAGTAGTCCTGAGCTGAAACTGACAGGGCGGCCTGGCTCCTGGGGGGGAGGAGAAAGAAGCCAGAGTCGCTGGCCCCTGCTTCCCAGGGTGAGAAGTTCCTGGAGACTGCCTCCAGCTCTCGGGGGGAGAAACCTGGCAGGCTTTCCTGGCTGGGAATGAAGAGTGGAAAAACCCCAGGCAGCTGAGAAACAGGTCTCTCAGTGCCTCATCCTGCCCCGCTTAGGTCGGGAAAAGTGCTCCAGGTGAGGAGCACACCACTAACCCAAGGAGGTAGGACAGACATGCATCATCGTGGCTGTAAGTGTAGACAAGGCCTTCGTGCTGTTCTTTTTACTGCCCCAACTTTTTGGTATTTAATAGTAATTGAATATACGACAGTGCATACCAGGAAGACACAGAGAAAAGTCTTAGTCTGAGATGGGCAAAAGAATGAGCTTTCCCTATTACGTACTGGCTCAGCTCCAGGTTCTTCTCACATCAACACAGATGCAGCTTAAGAGCCTGGAAGCCTGTATAATTCCACGGGCGTATTAACGGCAGAGTGAAAGGCAGGTGTCATCAGATAAATAAAACCTCAGAGAAACATAAATTCAGTGGTGTCACTGATGGCACCAGGACCCTCTAAAGTCCCCCCAAGCTCCCAGCTCCATGTCTGCAGATTGAGAAAATTGTGTTAATACATTCTAGTTGGAAATGAGCAAGTCCTTTCTCCCGCAAACACAATCCTACCAAACATAACGAACCAGTATGATCTCCTAGTCTGACCTCCTGCACCGTGCAGGACACAGAACGCAGCCACCTCCTCCTGCAATAGATACGACTGACTGACTGAGAAAATGTTTAAAAATCAGGGTTTAACACGGAGATCTCAAACATGCCGTCCTCACGAAGTTCAGCAGTGGCCCTTAATTAGCGGTGCTGTGTGATCAGTTAATGCTCAGAACAGGATGCCTGATTTCTTTCTAATGTTGTAGAGGTTACTATAGGTGAACGGAGTGCTGAAAGCTGATCTGCCATCATTGGCTAACAAGAAGCAATTCAGTAATATTGATCAGCCTCTTTGTTCATTATGCCGAAAGAGTTGAAATCAGGCACTGGTTAGGTATCAGCATCCAGTCAGAAATTACTGGAATCCATCCGCAAAGGGTAGGCACACAGTTATACAACATACCATAACTGATTATAATCCCAAAGAAATGTATTAGAAAACACGTATTTTTACTTCGTTTTTGGTCATTTTTAGGCCTCAGTGGGGAGGCAATGAAGAGTACTGACTAGCAGATGAATCTCTGGAGAATACCACCACCTGGCTGAACACAACACTTAGTGGCAGCTTTCACGATAAAACGCAACATCCAAATACTCTTCCCCATTTTTTTCTGACAACCACACAACTTCCTCAACCTTCAAACACAAGAAAGCACAGCTGGGATGAGTTCTCCAGAAGTAACCAAGCACCATCTAAACTCACTAAGTGCTGTTAAATGCCAAGGGGCAGTTTTAAAGCCGGAGGATGAGCTTACTTACACTGGCAACCCATTAGCCCATGATGGAGCAGCGGTCATTAATATCATGATGAAAGCAGTCTTCCTCTATTTTTATAATTTGGCATTTGCTGTAACAAAGCCTATGAAGTTACACCAGGAGGAGCATGCATGTACAGTCATTGTCTATGAACAGAAAGTGGCCATTTGCCTGAGAAACTTTCTGTACCGTGCCCTGACCTGAGGAGATGGGAAGCTGAGAGGTGGAACTGGAGACGTTTTTCTACTGGAGTCTTGATTGTCTAGGCTATTTCATGTTTTCAAGTGGGCAACAAATTCACTCATCAAGAGATGTTGACAATCTCTGTTAGACGGTCCCCGAGCATTCTCTGCTCTCTTTTAGCAGACAAATGGTCAAGATTCACAGCATGAAGCCCTGATGGCCATCAATGCTTCCATGTCTGCTTTTGCGAAAGATAACAAATAGGGCAGCTCTGTCTCCTGGATGGCTCATCAAACTGAGGCGCTGTCCATTTGTGATCACTAAAGGTCCACTGAACTTCCCCTAAGGGTCAAGATGTTAACGCCAACCACGTGGCCAAATTTCAGAGCATTAAACCCTCCATATTATTTCAGCAGATAGCTGTTATGCGCTGGCAATGTATCTGATGTGTTAGAAACATGGGAAACTGCTCCCTGTCTCAAGGATCTTGAAATCTGAAAGAGAGACACAAGGGCAGCAAGCCACATTAGGTGAAACTCCTCTCGTGGTGTCCGTAGGCCACGAGGGGGAGAAGGAATCTGTTAGGGTTTCCCTCTGGTGGAAAATTATATTGAGCTATAGAACGGGTCAGGAAGACTCATGTTAACTAATGAAAAACGATCGTGTGACCAGCATTTACCCACAACCAGCCGACACATTGCTGGACGTAGCTTATCCCTGCCTATGATGCCTGAAACGTCACGCTCAGTATGGTATTAGGGGACAACTCTTCATAGCTGAGTTCAAATTTTACCCCCCCCCCCTTTTTCTCCCTGTGTTATTTGGGGGGAGGTAACACTCACGTGTGCACAGGTGCCTATGGCTGCTGACAACAAGGAGACCCCAATATCCTAGCGGTGGTGTCGGACAGCTGGGAATCATCTATCCAACTGTGCTGCAGTCCCTTTGCTCCGACAGGAATTTTAAATCGGCAGTGCCTCCACCCGGCTGGACCCTGTGCTCGCCCAATGGCCTGGCTAGTGAGCCCCCAGAACGAAAGCTATTCTAATTAGAATCATCTGAGGCAGGGGTCTAATTCAGAAATACCAATTATGCATACCACACATCCAGCATTTATAGAGTTAACACATCTTCACTTAACAAACTAAGGAATCATGACATTACAGTCTGACACTGCTATTTTAAACCCGCAGGCCTGCGGAACAGATCAATTAACAAATATAGAGTAATAAAGGAAACTCGTCTAAGTAGCATTTACACCGTTACTGTTACCCCACCTCTGGAGTGCGCACTCCCGGGGAATTCAGCACCCCAACCCCTGCTTGCGTGGGTGCGCTGGAAGGTCTGACGGAGGAGGCAGCACTCTGCTGGGTCACCATAACAGTTCAGCCAATGAACCACGCTGAAGATCTGGAGTTGGCCCAACCAAATGTCTGCAACCCTGGCCCTGGCTCGAGAGAAACCTCTCTGCCTCTTCCTGGGGCCAGCACAGTCTCTCCCCTTCCTTTGCGAGCCCTGCCCCAAAACAAGGGAGGCACTTTACCACCCACTGCAGGCCCACCCACCGGCTCAGTCTGGCTTGAGCAATGCCACCAACCTCTGACGCTCCCGGCTAGAAGCAAATTCCAGCAGGTTTGGGCCCCCAGCAGTCACCTGCAGGAGCTTCCAGCATGGTCCACGCTCTCGCACAAATGGAGTCCACCCATGCTGGTTCTGTGCTCCCAGGAGGAGGAAGGGTCTCTGTTTCTTTCCCTGGGGTATCATGGGAGTTGTAGTCTCCCAGGCCTCACTTGCAGCACACAGGATCTTCTCAGCTGTAAAACTCCCTGTTCAGTTCTGAGGCCCTGCAAGGACCGGGTCGGGTGCTGCTCTCACTCGATGAAATTTTCTAGTGAAGACCATGCAAAGAGTTCTGAATGAGGAAGGTGGGGCTTAACACACCATTCAAGGATCAACCTACTGAGCAGTGTTGCTGCAGGCTGTTAGCCAATCCCCTTCTTTTCGGCCCAATGGCAGCGGCTTTGACAGTGTGTAAGTGTTCTGCGCAATACGAGTCGCTGTCATCAGGTTATTACCTAAAAGGTCACCCCAGGAACCTACCACACGTTACGTGGCTCTGCACGGGGCAGGTCACCCCCAGGAACCTACCACACGTTACGTGGCTCTGCACGGGGCAGAAGGTCACCCCCAGGAACCTATCACATGTTACGTGGCTCTGCACGGGGCAGAAGGTCACCCCCAGGAACCTACCACACGTTACGTGGCTCTGCACGGGGCAGAAGGTCACCCCCAGGAACCTACCACACGTTACGTGGCTCTGCATGGGGCAGAAGCCAGTCTCTCCCTAAAAGCAAAGACACAGAGAAGAGAAGCTACAGATGAAAATGCAGGTTGCACAGGAAAGGAGTTACAAGTCCAATGATTTTCCATCCTGCAAGGACAACGGCTGTACTGGTAAGCAGATCCCACTGTTCGAAACGTGGTGAAGACAGACAGCAAGTGGTATCACAGGAATAAAAGGCCACAGCTCTGCCGCCCACAGCAAATGACTCGAGAATGTAAAATGCTAGTTGGAATGCAGTGGATGGCTAGCTACAGAGAGAATTTTTAAAATAATTAACACATTTGCATCCCACCGACGTGCATTTCAGGTTCATCTGCACATTGTAATTTCTACAGTAGTCACAACTTAATGAATCATGAGTTGTGACACGATCACTGAACCAAACTGAGCGACAAACTAAACTTTGTAAAATTCATGCCTGAGGCAACAGTGCGCTCTCTCTCTTCCTCCGTCTACCTCTATCTCTTCTTTTTTAAACACTTCCATCACTGCAGAATCCTTTTGCATCTTTCTCCTCTCTCTTGTGATAGTGAAGGGGTTTGTGCAGTTTCATGACTTCTCTGACCAGTCGCAAAGTCTTTGATGACAAGCACATGAAGGACAGAAGACGCAATGTAACAATTCCATTCCACACCAATCAGGTGGACTCTCCTTAACCTGCCTGCAGAGAATTTTTCACGAGATATTGCTCCTGCAGATAAATTTAAATCAACTGAGACCCTTTATTGGACACCTACAAAATATCGACATCAGGGACCCAAATGTTTTTCTGTGAAGGACAGGATACAGAAAGTGGCAAATGCGCAGGGGATCACACACATAGCCTGTACTCACACCACCAGCTTGAGGGGGATTTACATCTGATAATCATTATTAACTGATGAGTGTTGACAACAAGCTCGATTTTGTAATCTGTCCCCTAATGCCAGCGAAGACATTCACCTGAAATTGTTCATAACAAGATTCTGCCTAGGTAATAAGATAGTCAGCTTCAACCTTCGGAAAAAATAGGATGAACGTATCTTTTAAGATGGGTCTGTGAATCAGGGAAGCATCCCCTGATCTTCTCACCATCAAAGATGAAGAAACAACTGGTTGAGACCAACACAAAAACTTTTCAATGTACATGGCAGAGGTACCTAGATTCTGGGTGGCTTCCAAGCATCAGCTACAGACAGGCGGTGCTACCCTCTTCCTGGAAAGTTCCTTGGCATTGAACCGAGTGGTTTCTGGGTGGAGTTCCACCTGGTAGGTGAATCCTCTTTGTGATGGTGCAGGCGCAAGCTCCTGTGCTTTGCATGTCCAGGTTAGGACACCATGCTGAATCACAAAGTGGGAGGGTATAAGGCCTGTTTCTTCTCTCTCACTCTTAAACAGACTCATCCTTTTTCTCCTTTGCTCTTGTTCTCTATACTGAATATTCCCTGATTGTGGGCCATGCATCCCCCCAGTATATAGTAAGGGGGTGTACAAATTATGGATTTGTGAAACACAAACTAAGGCTTTGGATACTCCACAGTCACCATCCGCACTGGGCAGGAAATGTGGCTGAAAGATCATGGCAGTTTTAGAATATAACTGTATGAAGTTACAACTGGAAACCAGCATTTGCATGTCTCTATTGAACTCAGAAACCTAGATTTTGGAGAAATTTAATTAGAGCTGGACCTATGTGATAAAGGGATTGATGCAACAGAGCAAAGGATTAGCATGATAAATGAACACACTGCAGTTTTTTCCCTGGCATCATCTACCCTGGCCGGATGATCAGGAACAGAGGGCTCTTGTAATACTGCCAACTCACTGCTTTTCTTTGGGAAAAGGGATTTTAAACACCTCTTCTGGAGCGCTAAGCAGAAAGAAAGTGAGCAGGTGAGAGATACCGAGAAGAATGACTGCTGTGTTATTAGAAACTTCCTAGAAGACAATCAACGGTTTGCAACTACTATCGGGAAGAAGCTGCTTTAATACTGTAATATTAATGTTTGATTAACATTCAGCTAAGCTCCTGAAAGAGCCTACAGAAGGCAAATATTTTAACCCTCCGCACACAGACAGTGCTAGGTGCAAAATCAGGAATTAACAACAACGTGACGACTTCCTGAGGCAACGTTATTTAGCTGTAATCCTCAGCACCAACTTCCTGGGAGACGAGCCTTTCCATACAGTGCCATTGCTGCACAGGGCAACAGGTGTCCGAACCACAGCTAGGAGCTGAGCCTGCGACTGAGCTGCGTGTACTGAACTAGCTGGGAACGGGCACATCTTCCTTGCAAGCCAACCTCAGTGCCTCCGGCTGAGATCAAGAGGTGCTCAATCGATAATAATGGTCTGAATGTACCACTTCTTGACGAAGAAAAGGAAGGGGAAAAGAAATGAAATTTCCTCCTCCACACGTATTGCTGAGGGAGAAATTCCTTTATCATATTTCTCCCAGCAGAGTGGCCTGGCTTTTGAACAGTTGTGGCTGCTTCAGCTTCCTGAGGCCTTTAGCACACTGAGGTTTCATACTTGCATTTCGCGGGATGTCTCACTGGGACACAGGTTCCTGTCTTGAGGACAGTTTGTTTGGTGCTGTGATTTTTGGTAGGAAAGCACAGAAGGTGGATCTCGAACCAGAGAGAAGTGTCGGAAGCCTCTCATCTGGATACGGTTTGATGATGCTTTGTAGATGTCTGCAGTGAATTCTCTGCAGCTAGATGGGTGGTGTAATATTTTGTTCTCCCTGCAGTAACCTGATCCATAGATTACACTGATGACTTAAGAATCCCCGCTTTTCACTTTGGGAGTGGACAGGTTCTTGTCCCAAGGTAAGACCCAGGATTATGTGAATTATTCTACAGCTGGGAACTCAGTGGGCACAGTTACAACACTCAAATTTTAGGAACTCTTCTATATTTACAACTAGTTTATTAATACATTTAGCACAGTCCAAACTCCCCCACTCAGTAAGGTAATTAGAGATACTATAGAAGGTACATCTGCATACCCATCCCTAGCAGAACCACCTGAAATGTTAGTCATCTTCCTCATCACCTGGCACCTACCAAGGATTACATCTCCTTCTCCTGCTGTCCCAAGGCTAGGATGCAACTTTTATAATAGGATACGCTGACGCCACTATGTTTAATGCATATTCAGAAGGGGACAAGTATCAAAGGGGGAGCTGTGTTAGTTTAGTTCAGCAAAACAAACAAGGAGTCCTGTGGCACTCTAAAGACTAACGAATTTATTAAGGTATAACCATTTGTGGGGTAAAACCCACAATTCAGAATGGTGTTTCCCTCTTCTTCTTATTTCTATTATAAACCTTTTGCGGGCCGCGACGCACTTGGCGGCATATCACGACCCTACAGGACACACCAGCCCACCCCTCCAAGACTGAATCCAACCATCTCCCTGGCTCTTCGCAACAATTTACCACTGTGTGGTGACAGTGATGTGACCTGACACAATAGGGTTAGCATATTGATGCTCTCAACTTACTATCATATACGTCAATTCATTACCATGACCAACTTGAGGTTAGGTATCTATGGATGTAGCTCATATGCCTGTTATGTATGTCAATTTGTTGCCATGATGCTCCTGTGGTTGAATCATGTACCTTTGGCCAGAAATTCCCATTAAACACACTGGTTTTGGCTCCCCAATATTTGGGGTTTTCCATTGGGCCATTTATCTGTTCCAAGTTCACATGTCTCAACCTGCATGCTGATTTGCTGAAGTTAATACCTTATACAATACAGACCTGTAGGTTCCTTACATTGCTGCTGAACAGAATGGAAAGCAGTAAATATAAAAAAGGCAAGCAAGCCCTATGGGCTACTTCACAGTCTATTTCCTATGGAACAACGCACTCGGTTTCTACTGACTAGACATGTGTTTCCCTCACTTCTGCGTAGGGAGTTAATGAAAATCACTTGCAGTAAGTGTTTCAATTTCTGTGTGTGTCTACACACACACACTCTCTCGCACATCAGTTACCTTGTAATATATCAGTATATGATAACATACATGTCAAAATAACTTTAAGTACAAACGAGTTTATGCTATTATGAGTTAATTCAAAAGATCATTTCTGCCACAGACATTAAGGAATGGGAAAGACCTGTCAGATCATCGTCTGTTCCCACCCTCCTTTCCTTAGGGGCCCAATACTGGGTTTCTCCCTATGGTATTTTCAAGAGATCTTTTCAGTTTTGTTTCAACCGGAGACTAGTGTCTACCCTAGCAGATTCAAAAGCTCTAAACACATCGCTGACAACTTTATCAGTCAGCAGAAGAAATCAGACAGGACTGACATATGTACCACAGAAAGCACAGCTGTCAATAACAGGTTGCCACGCATCGCTATAGAAGCTCTCAGAATGGGTTGTCTTGAAAGAGATCCAGCTGAAAGAAAGGCCTTTCGAGCTTGAAACATATGATAAGCAAGGAATGGATATTTTTTACCTTTTGATGGACACTAGTAGAGTTTAACAAGATAGGATGTATGCCTTCTTTTCATATGAATAGCCTTTATGGATGCAACTACTGAAGTCTCCTGAAGTTACATATTAATTAGATCTCTGTGTCTCTTTTCTAGTGGAATTAATTCAATCTCCATTTTACTGCACCTTATACTTAAAATACAACTGTAAAACAGCATTGTGGGTTTCCACGTCTATTTTCAGTGAATGTCTTCCAGATCAAATGTGTACACAGCTCCCAAATAAAATCTTCTGTCTGTCTGTCAGCCCTCCAAACTCCATCTGTGAACTGGGTTTGGCCTCACACATTACCACCAGCAAAAGGATCTGCAGACAAATCAGGCCACTCTGATATCCCTGGTCTTCCACGGTGCCCCCAATGCATGCGACAACTTTCTTCATTGCTCTATGCAGTGTAGCTACGTCAGTCCCAGAATATTACAGAGACATGGGGGCTGCGGTAATACTTTTTATTGGATCTACTTCATTGGTGAGGGACACCAGCTTTCTGCTGTGTAGTAGCTTTACTGATGATTTGCAAAAAGGGATGAGTATTGTGGAGGCAACATTTGCAGAGGACACGAAAGTATTAAGCTTTAGTGTAAACACGAAAGATGACTGAGGGACTTCAGAGGAGCCTAGCAAAGCTCAGTGAATGGGTAACATCTTGGCAGATAAAACTGCACATTGCCACGCGCACAGCAACATATGCTGGGAGGAATAATCTGAGCTATCGATGTGATTTGCTGAGTTCTAAATTCACTGTAACCACTAAGGTAAATAACTTGGGCATTCCTGTACCTAGGTCAAAAAAGGCAAATATCATTCCAGGATATATTAACAGGAGTATTGTAAGTAAGACACGAGAAGTAATTCTTCCACTCTACTCTGCCCTGATTAGGTCTCAACTGGAGTATTGTGTCCAGTTCTGGGCACCTCATTTCAGGAAAGATGTGGAGAAACTGGAAAAAGTCCAGAGAAGGGCAAGAAGGATGATTACAGGCCTGAAACACTTGACTTATGCGGGAAGATGGAAAGAGCTGGGTTTGTATAGTCTGGAAAAGAAGAGACTGAGAGGGGACATGACAACAGTTTTCAAGTACCTAAAAGATTGTCACGAGGAGGATGGAGAAAAATTGTTCTCCTTAACCGCTGATGATAGAACAAGAAGCAATGGGCTTAAATTACGGCAGGGGAGGTTTAGGTTGGACATTACGAAAAAATTCCTAACTGGGTGATTAACCACTGGAATAAGTTGCCTTGGCAGGTTGTGGAATCTCCATCATTGGAGGTTTTTAAGGGCTGGTCAGACAAACACCTGTCAGGGATGGTTTAATGGGGGTACTTGGTCCTGCCATGTGTGCAGGGGACTGGACTCGATGACGACCTATTGTCCCTTCCAGTTTCTAGGATTCTTAGACCTCTGCTCAATGTGCAGCAATGGGCAAAAAAGAAAACAATGTTAGCATGCGTAAGAAATAGGATGAAGAATACTAGGAATATTATATTGCCATCATATAAATCAATGGTATGCTTTTCTCTGAATGAATGTGTTGAGACTGGGTTATCTTGTCTCAAAAAGTATTTTGCTTAAACAAAGGAGGTTAAGGTGTGACAATAAGAAAGGTAAGAGTTCTTGAAAACACTGGTATAGAAGGAGAGACTGAAGAGAGAATGAAATTACTTTAGAGAGGACTCCTGATACAAGCATAGCAGTTAAACGCTATACCCGTGCTACAATTACCATTCTCATTAGTATTTCCTAGAACACAGGTACAAAAGGATATTTAATTAAACCGAAAGGCAGAATATTTAAAACAAATACAAGAATACATTTATCATCTACAAACCAAGTACCATTTAGCCTCTGGAATTCTCTACCAAATGATGATATCGACAACAAAGGCATAGGAAGATTAAAATAAACTGGACATTTAAACAGACGTGGATACTTGGAGTCACAACAAAAAGGATCCCTCTTCTGACTCACATCTCCATGTGTTCCTAGATGTAATTTGTGGAACTCAGTCACCAGGTGTGTTGAAGGAGAAATATACGGAATCCATGGCACACTATTGTCTGTGTTGGCATAGTACAATAAAGAGAGTTTTATAACAATAGCTGAAAATGATTTTTGTCACTAAAGTCAGGATTTCTCTCTCTAAATACACAGAAAGAGGAAACAGTCTGAGTAAGAGGGTGGTTTTTAATAGATACTTTTCAGAGTGGAATCCCATTTTTAGTTTCCTCTTTTGATTGCCATTTATAATTTTCTCATTTCTATCTGGCCAAAATCTACCCAGATCACTCTTCTCCTCGGTCAAGCACTGGTCTTAAGCATTTCAAGGCCATCGAAGCCACAAGAATGCCAGTCAAGCTATGATTACTTTCTGCACCGCTACCCACACAATCTCAGAAGATCTGATTTGGGATACGAGACAGAGAACAGTTGCTTCTGAATTGTACTGAAGTGTACTCAAGTTTAAGAGGTCAATGTCTCCTTAGACTCAAGCTTTTCACATCAGACTGCAATTCCCAAGGGTTTTACTGTGTATTGGTTATATTAGACTCCATTCAAAACTTTTCAAAGATTGTATTTCTTGCTTCATAAATTTAGTGGAATGAACCTGGCTAATAATCTCAGTGCATAGCTATCTTCTGATGGAATTGGCCATTGTGGATACATTATATGGTCATGTACCATTAGTTAATCATTTAAAAAGACATAAGAGATGGAAATAATCGCATTTGGGTGTGATAAATCTACAGATCTGCTGACTCTCCTCTTTGGAGAAGAGACTGGCAACAGCACTAAGCTTTCTAAACTAAACTAACAGGAAAAAAAAAAGTAAATCACAAGTAGAAAGCCTGCCAAGGATTCCGTGGGGGCCACTGTCCCTCAAGGTGCTAAAGGAGCACTCAAGGAAGACAAGGTCATTGTGGAGAAGCTACATGAACTCTTTGCATTGGTCTTCACTGAAGAGGATGTGAGGGAAATTAGCACAACGAAGCCATTCTTTTTAGGTGACAAATCTGAGGAACTGTTCCAGATTGAGGTGTCAACAGAGGAGGCTTCAGAACAAATTGATAAACTAAACAGTTGTAAGTCAACAGGACCAGATGGCATCCATGTAAGAGTTCTGAAGGAACTCGAATATGAAATTGCAGAATTTTTAACTGTGATATGTAACCCACTGCTTAAATCAGCCTCTGAATCAGATGACTGGAGAATAACTAATGTAACACTGACTTTTAAAAAAATGTTCCAAAGGCAATCCTGGTAATTACAGACCAGCAAGCCTAACTTCACTACCAGGCAATGGTTTGAAATTACAGAAAACAACAGAATTATCAGTAACATAGATGAATATGGTTTGTTGAGAAAGAGTGGCCATGGTTTTTGTAAAGCGAAATCATGCCTCACCAATCTACTAGAATTCCTGGAGGGAATCAACAAACATGGGGAGAAAAGTGATCTAGTGGATGTACTGTACTTGGACATTCAGAAAGCCTTTGATGAGGTCTTTCATCAAAAGCTCTTAAGCAAAGTAAGGAGCCATGGACTAAAAGGAAGCTCTTTTCACGGATCATAACTGGATAAAAGACAGGAAATAAATGGTCAGTTTTCAGAATGGAGAGACGTAGGCTATGTACTGGAACTATTGCTGTTTAACATATTCATAAATGATCTGGAAAAAGGGGTAAAGAGTGAAGTAGCAAAGTTTGCAGATGACACACAAAATTATTCAAAATAGTTCAGTCCAAAGCCAGCTCTAAAGAGTGACGAAGATATTTCACTAAACTGGATGACTGAGCAACAATTTGGCAGATGAACTTCAATGTTGATAAATGCAAAGTTAGTTAGGAAACGTAATCCCAGCTATACCAACACACCAATGGGATCTAAATTAACTGTTACCAATCAAGAAAGAGATCTTGCAGTCAGTCATTGTGGACAGTTCTCTGAAACATCTGCTCAATGTTCAGTGGCAGCAAAAATAGCCTAACAAAATGTTAGGAACCATTAGGAAAGGGGCAGGAAAGTAAGACAGAAAATATCATAATGCTACATATAAATCAAAGGTACCCCCACAACTTGAATACTGAAGCTCTGGTCACCTCATCAAAAAAAAAATAGAACTGAAAAAAGCACAGATGGGGCAGAAAAATTATTAGAGCTGTGGAGCAGCTTCCATATGAGATGGCATTTTTCTAAACCATGAATGGTGTGGAGGAAGTGAGTATGGAAGTGTTTCATCTCTTCATATACCAGGTGAAACCAATGAAATTACTAGAAAGCAGTTTAGAACAAGCATAAGAAAGTAAGACGTCACACAATGCAATCAGCTTGTGAAACTCATTACCAGGGGATGTTGTGAAGGCTAAAAGTATAATTAGGTTAAAAAATTAGATACATTCTTGGGGGATAGGCCCATCAATGGCTGTTAGCTAAGACATGAAGGATGCAACCCCAGGCTCTGGGTGTCCCTAAACCTCTGACTGTCAGAAGCTGGGACTGGATGACAGAGGGATGGGTCACTTGATAACTGGCCTGTTTGTTCATTCCTCTAAAAAATTTGGCACCAGCCACAGTCAGAAAACAGGATCCTGGTCTAAGTGGACCACTGGTCTGAGCCAGTGCGGCTGTTCTTATGTTCTTCTTATAGTCTTATGTTCTTCAGGTGAGAAAATGACTTCTAAATTGTCCCGTTTGTAGCCAGGAAAGCCACTTTCATTGAACAAATTTAAAAATAACATTAAATTACCTTTATATTTCTCATTGAATCTGAATTCAGCACCTGGACTCTGAGCTGATGAGTGATTTATAAGTATCCAAGACAGAACAGCAGACCCTGAAATGCCTAGGGATTAGCAGCACACAGCATCGTAACAACTGGTTTCACAAAGGCAATGAACAGCTATTGTGAATTCTCTTGGAATGAGTTACTTCAACTTCTTCAGTACCAAAGGGGTAGCCGTGTTAGTCTACTGCGGGAAAACAGAGTCCTGGGGCACTTTTAAAGACTAACAGATTTATTTATCGCATGAGCTTTCGTGGGAGAAAATCCCACTTTGTCAGACGCTTTGAAGATGGGAAATTTAAATCCATCAGCTTCATGAAACAACTTATACAGATTCAGGCAGACATCATCTTCCTTTCCAAATGCAAATAATTGGACGTAATACCTAACGGCCTGAAGGTAAAGAATCCACTACGATCGACACATTACACAGACTACAGGGAGAGATTGGGTCATAAACTCTCACAGAAATTAAGACATCACCTTATCAGCATCCTGTACAGCAAACAGAAACAAATTAAAAACGAGCTCCCATTCTGTAAATTTCCCATCTTCAAAGCGCTTGACGAAGTGGGATTTTCTCCCATGAAAGCTCCTGCGATAAATAGATCTGTCTTTAAAAGTGCCCCCGGACTCCGCTTTTCAACTTCTCCAGTTAACTTCCTTAGTTAAAGTTATGTCCTTAATGTTAATCTCTCCCACGATGATCCTTCAGAAACCTCCCATTGCCCCCCATCCTTATTTCGTAGTCACCACTTTAGCAGCTGAGAAATGAACAAAACGTTGAGCCCGTCAGTCCGGCTCCCAGGTCTGTCTGCCAGAGCCATCGAAGGCCATTTGCTATAGAGCAGTGTCAGACATTCGTCCCTCAGGGATACCGCGGGGCAGTGCGGAGTCAGGCTGGATTAAGGGCTCCTGGGGCCCCAGGATGCACAATTTTGCACCCCATCCCCACTGTGGGCCGCCTCTCCCTGGGGTCCCAGCTCTCCCCACCATTGTGGCCTGGGGCAGGGCCAGATGGCACGAGGCCGCAGCACTCCAGGGGCTTTCCTCCAGGGCCTGCAACACTGTTGGGATGCCATGCGGGGGCCCCATGCCATCCTGAGCTGCAGGGCCCCATCACAGCCGCCTCACAGTGCTGTGGGCCCCGGAGGGCCGTGGCCTCGTGCCGGCCAGCCCAACCCCCAGGGGCAAGAACACCATGGCTTGCTCAGCCTCTCCAGGGCCCCGACCCCATCCCCAGTCCAATGCCGCAGTCCAGACCTGCTGACACTCCGTGCCGGCAGCCGGGTGGCAGGGCCGAATAAGCAGGGCCTACAGGGACTGCTGCTCGGGGGCCCCATGAGGTCAGGGGCCAGAGCTGCCCCCACATTAATCCAGCCCTGCTGCAGAGCACCACAAATAGGTCATCCACAACTAATTAGCTTAATTTTTCCTTTTGTTTGTGATACACCACCAGCAACGGCAAAAAATGCTGCTGGGCAGCTCAGATGCTGGCCACGTCACATCTCCCAGTGCAGAAAAGCATGCTGTACTACAGCACTCAGCCGTGCAATGACCCAATCTCACACCTCCATCCTGCTCAATACGACCAACCTCAAAGGAGGACACCGGATTTCAAGTTCCAGGGGGGCCGTGTTAGTCTCGTTCAGCAAAACAAACAAGGAGCCCTGGGGCACCTTTAAAAGACCAACTTATTTATTTATCACATAAGCATCCATTCAAGCCTCTGAGGAAGTGGGATTTTCTCCCACAGAAGTTCGTGCGATAAATACAATTTGTTTGTCTTTAAAAGTGCCCCTGGCTGCGTTGTTTGTTTGGCTGGGTTTCAGTTTGCGACACAGCGTAGCAAGGGAGATTGCAGAAGGTCCTTATTTAGGCTAGACTCCTTGAGCACATGCCAGGGAGCGCAGTCCTTCACTGGCCTCTAGAGCATGGACAAGACGTTTCTTCTAATCCTATCTTCTTCTACAGAAAGGGAACATTTCAACACTCTTAAGATGAGCTACAGTGTCCTTTGGGGCGGATGCATTCAGCTTTGCATAGAGACATGCTGCTTCTAAATGGAACCAAATTCTCCTCCCTAATTACACTGATTTTATAATGGTTACTGACACGTTTTTCTTGGCAAGGAGAATGTAAATGAAAACGAGACAAGCATCAGCCAAACAATGCTACGCCTACTGATCCTTCTGTAATTAACCAAGCATAAACAAGGATTAAACACAGCTAACTTTTGTTTACCACTGTAATGGTGAAACTCTTGTTAAACGAGTTTTTCCAACGGGACGTTTGTTTTGGGCCTTTGGAGATCCAGCTCTCTGCAGAAATCATTTGTAACTGCCAACTGTTTATCATTTGCAGTGTTTCAAACTGGGTGACTCTAGGAGCTGGGATGGAGCCAGCAGATGGTGAGAGAAATTAAACTCATGGCACGGTTCACTAATCAGTGAGCCACAATCAGAAAGAGACGCTTCCCAATCCCAGTACAGTTTTACTATTTTCTAGAACTCCACTGAAACGTACCGGAACTTCCCTGACTCTTGGCAGCAAAACTTTCTCAAGGGAAACCTAACCTGCTGCATTACTTTGAAACTAACCTCTGTGGCTATTCCGCTTCTCCTCGAGAAATGCTACTTTACGGTGGAGTCTGGCACCACATTCAAGAGGAACGCACTGGGGCTCTCGGCTTGAAACAGGCTCAGAGGCCGTGCTGGACATGCAAGTTGGAGACAATATTTTAGCATTCATTAAACAACTTCAAACCAAGGAGAATGAATCTCTAAACGTGCTTCTTCAATACTGCCTCAATATGACACAAGACAGCTGGGCTGCAGAGGGCTGAAAAGTCTGCTCACAGAACATCAAGTGTCACTGAGGTTGAGGTCCATGTCTCACCATTGTTTATCAAGGCTACAAACCCGTGTTTCAAACTCTTCGGAGAAAGGAGACAGCCAGACTTCACAGTTGAGCGAGCTCACTACACTCTCGGGGCAATGGTAAACCCTGGTGAAAGATCCTGCTCTGCTCTTTTCCCCATGCCCGACCAGAATTTGTAAATCAATGCTGACAAAAGGCAGCTTTGGAGAGACCAGTGGAGAACATAATCACCACTGTCTTTCTTAACAGAGCCACGGTGCTGAAGATCCAGGCTCTTTTGTTAAAGTGCCTATGTGGAGGAGACTCCCGTAATCTGTTTTCTTCAGAGTAGGAAATATTGCCAACTCCTGCCGCACTGCCTATCCTTCTCTATTTCCATCTCACCTCATCTCCCTATTTAAGAAGCGCTCTGATCCTGATGGAATTCTGCGCACTCCAGAAGAGATGTATTAATTCGTTCCACAGAGTGCCACTAACTGCCCCTGAAGGTTTCCTTGGGAATGGGTGTCAGTTTATTGATTCTAACCCTACCCTGCTTGGTGTGCGTTCGCCCTGCTGCTAGGCATGCAAGACAGTACTTGTATGCTCCTTCAGGTCATAATTGAAAAAGACAGAACTGTTCAATATGACTCATACATAATTCAGTTATCAGCTGCCCAGGAGAAAACGAGAAGAAGAGGTGTTCACATGTTTACCTCGTTCACGAACAACAGGAGAAATAATTTTCCATTACAGTAAGTATATGCAGCCCTGCTCACAAACAGGATTGGAAGTGAAACAGAAAAAATAGGGAGATTGAAGAGCAGATTACGGGTGTGGCAGGGAATCAAACTGTTACAGAACATTCACATGTGTTGCAGTTCCCGGCTCCTACAGGAAGAGAGGAGACTGCAGCTAGTCTCTTAATACACTCAATAAAGCTAGCAATCAGAAAAAACAGGCCACTGATAGACAAAACAGAGCAGAATCTAAATCAAATAAAGCTCCAGATAGGTCTGCAACAAGGCCAGAGAAGTCAGCTAAACCCTGAGTGTTTATGAACATCTGCTTTCACTGCAAAGGTCTGCTAAATACAAACTGTGGAGAAGAATTCGAAGGTATTGTTACAAAGGGTTTGTAATGTAAAAACAACACACGCTGGGTCTTTAGCAGCACATAACCATCTGTATGTCTGTGATCAACAGAGCTTTGCCATGCACCTGGGATCTTTGCACTCTACTCACATCATGAAAGGAAGAACGGGAGATCAGCACCATTTCCAGCCCATGGCAATTAGAAAAATTACTTTAATCCTGCTAACCGAGAGAAAATGCCAAAGTCCACTAAGGTCCCTAAGGATTCCACACCCCTCTTTAATTTTCCCACTAGTTTCACACAAAACATGAACCACTTTCCCATTTTCACACAAAACGTGCACCATTTCCCCCACAGCTTGGTTCAATTCTTGTTGGGAAAGAAAACGTGAGAAAGAGGAGCCTGAACCTAACTACGTTCCCTGGAGAGTGTCCAGAAGGGTGAGCTAACCAGGCCATGGAGCCAGTTCCATTAGCTAGCAAAGAAAGCGGTGTCAGCAGGGAGAGCCATCTCTTCCCAACGCCAGAGAAGCGTGTGAACCTCCAGGCTCCCTGCACAGCAGCTGTGGGGCACTGGGTACAGATGTGCAAAGATTTGGTTAACAAAAAGAAGACCTTGCCTCTAAAAGTCCACAGAGGAGGAGAAAAGCACACGTCGTCGTTTCCAGGCCTGATTAGCCGTGTACCCCATGGGAACGAACAGAACTCGTTTCATCCCAGCCACAGGGAATGTGAGTGGCAGATTCGAAAACAAGTAAGCTTCAGAGTGCACTGAGTGTGCATGCACGCACATACTCCCACGTACAGGGCTGAACGAGACGTTCCATTTTAAACCCCATTTCCACCTCCTCAGAACTTTCAGAAACGGTTTCCTCTTGGGATGAAATTCCCTGCTTAATCTCAGCCAAAGGTGCGCTTCTGCCACGTTTATCCTCGCACGGCCGCCCTGCACTACAGATGGGAACTGAGGGCCAGAGTCACACCCACAAGAAGTACATAGGAGAGCACAGAACCAAACAGCTTCCCAATCTTCTGGCTACTCTCCTAACCACTGAAGTGTCCTTCCCCTTCTGCAAAGTCTGGCAACGACAGATAACTAGGAACTTCTGCTGCCTGTGGTGGTCGAGTTCTCAGAGCAGGTTAGGATTTTATTATTCAAGAGTTGATCCACTGGTATATACCAACCAAATATTCGGTTTACCCCTCTGTTTGAAAACAGCCCTTCCTTTTTATCATGTGCATCACACGAAAGAAAAGCTACACTGGAAGAAAGTCCTGCATGTAAGACCCTCTGAGCAATTTACAGAATCACTGTATAAATAAATACTATGGAGTAAAAGTAACCGTCTTAGATAATGGTGACAATCTCGAACATAATCCAGTGGAAAAAAGCAGCGATAACTGAAGATACTGTCCCTTTACAGCCATTTAGAAGCAGGACCAGCACAACTAAAATAAAGCAACACTGTACTGTCGGGAAGGGTCCCGATCTTTGTATCTAATGTTGTGCGGCATGAATAGCCACCATCAACTCTGGAAAGAGAGGAAACAGAACGGGAAGTTGTTACTAAAACAACAAGTAAAACCAGCTGAATTCCATACCAGCTGCAGAAGCTGAAGTGGGACTGGCAAACCTCTAAACAACAACAGGTGGGAATTTAATCCAGACTGAGCAGAAATATAGATCACATTCTCCACATTTCAAGTGCAGTTTCCTAGAGATCGAGGAGACGAGCACAGCAGGATAGCTGAGACAGGTGATGTGTCTCTGGCTAGATCCCAAAAGCTGGGAGAGGGCACGACACACCTCAATTATACGAGTCATATGATGCATTTCAAAGCTACAACTCCTTCCTCCTCAGGAAGGTTAAGAGGCAGATAAAGACTTTGGTCACTGAAGGAAACAATGGCAAATGATACTGCAGGCTTGTCACCTTCAGGTATTAATTCAGAATACCTCAGTATTATCTGGAGTCATTACGAAAACCGGCAGATCTCAAAGCCAAAGAACACATCACCACCCACTCCCCCAACACAAGTGCTTCCCACCTACCTTCTAACACTGTTAATTTGGCACTGGTGTTTATTTCCCCGACACTGTTGGTTGCTGTGCACTCGTAGATTGCTTCATCTCGATGGACACGCAGGGGTTGAATACGGAGAACTGATCCTGACCCATCATCGAACTCAATAACCTTGACAAGGAAAAGAAAAAGATTCTTTATGGAGACTGAAAGTGAGCATGAATTCAAGGACAGAATCTATAAACACAAATAAACACCACCTGACAAGAGAGACGTTTCTTCTCCAGTGAAGCAAGAAAATTTAGGGATAGGAATATATTTGTCCTTCGAAGAGTCCCGGAACAAATGGAGAGCCAATACTATTCTTTATGGAAGAATTCAAACTTCAAAAAATATCAACCTGCTAATACAGATGTGGCTCCTCTGACTTAAAACACATGAAACACATTCATTCTGGGGATTTTACTGGTGGAATTCAGTGCCCACTTTAACCTTGATAAACGTAAAAGAGAGGAGTTTGAAGATCATGTGGATTATAAGAAAAACATTGATACGTTTGGGACAATATGCTGAGCCACTTCAGGAATCATTAACTTCTGTAGGAGCCGAGAACGCTTAGCATCTTACAGAATGAGGCCCTTCCCAAGAGTGGCCCAATCAAGGATGACACAATTATAGCTCCTTTCCAGGTATAGTAAATCGTCACTCATATTTCCACCATGAAAGGTGGGAGAAGTATTACCCGAACTCTTCTACGGGGCACTTGTTCTACTTTGGGGCCATTACAAACTATTCTTTAATGGCAGACTGCAAAGCCAACCTGAAGGCAGTTAATTTTAAACTCCTCCTGTCTCAATTACGGAAGGGAGGAAAACACTGCAAACATTAAAAACAGAGCCGTGCTAGTGCTAATCCAGGAAGCCAGGCTACGGCTGGGGGACACAAACCTCAGCTCATTCACAAAGTGGTCCAGCTACCCTCAGCACTAGGATGACCGGCATCAAGTTGATACTGTGCTGTGTCCCAAGAAACACCCCAGTGCTACACATCTAAAGGGTAAAGAAGAAAAGATGGCAAGAGTGGTCAGCAAAAACCACTGGAGATGAAGGGGCAGGAACTAAGAGAAACAAGCAGAAGTTGAAAGATAAGTAGAGGCAATGAAAAGCCACTGGCAAGGAGCCTTTTGCACCCAAGGAGAAAACTCTGACTCCAGAAAACTCACCTCAGGTGCCAGGAAGTGGCCGATGGGTTTGAGGATGCAGCACGAACAAGAAAAGCAAAAACATCCAAGATGAAAACTTAGAGGACAGGGTTAGGAAGAAGGGTCACATCCCCAAGGGTGGAGGGGGAGAAAGGGGCAGGAGCCAAAGGGAGAGAAGGGAGGAAAGTTGACAAAAGGAATTCAAATTGCTTTTCCCGTTAGGCTGGGGACCCGCTTTCCCCCATGCCTGGTGCTCTTTTTCTTTGTGATTTAAAGTTTACAGAAAAATCAGATTCTCAGGCTGACCACAACTAGACCTGGCTCCTAGCAGAAATTCCTAGCAGGAATTCAGTATGTTTGCTCAAATTCTGGCTCACCCATGGCCATGTCTGAACTAAGGCAGGACTCAATGAAGAAAGACAATTTCCCAGGCAGCAGTTCTCAGGCCCAGCTCCTACCTCAAAAGAAAGAAACTTAGGCTCTAGGGCTGTCACCGTAGCCCACAGATCTGCAAGTACCAGATTGGGTCCCAGATCTCAGCATACCTCAAACCGCTGGGAGCTGACCTTCTTCCCCTTCTTCATCCATGTGATGCGCGGCTTGGGCTCCCCTGTCGCTTGGCACACAAAGGAGGCCACCCCTCCGGAAATCCCAATCTGATCTTCGGGAGCTTTCATAAAGCTTGGCTTGCCTGGAAAAGAAGCACACCACCAGCAGAGTCAGTAAAGGAACTGGGGATCACAGACTCGTACACTCGAAGGTCGGCAGGGACCAGTATGATCCCCTAGTCCAACCTCCCGCACAGTGCAGGCCACAAATCTCACCCACCCTCTCTAACCTGTGACTGAGTTATTAAAGCCCTCAAATCATGACGACAGAGAATCCACCAGCAAGTGAGCGATGCCTCATGCTACAGAGGAAGGCGAAAACCCCCAGGGCAGGTTCTCAACCCCTTCACCATAGTGCCACGGCCGAGAGGGCTCCCAGCGGTGCGGAACACACCACTCCGCTGCTGCTCCTCCTGCCACTGAGGAAATCTCCTTCTGAAGGGATCTTTCTGCAGCGGGAGGCTTGACTGGCAGCCCCCAATGCCGTGCAACAGCTGATTCTGTGCCAGCTCTTGGAGAAAGCCATCGTAGCTTCAGCTCTTAAAGGGCCAGCAGTGTAAAATCAGCCTCCTGGTGCTGTTCGTCTTGGGCTGTCAGCAGCAAGCTGATTTCACACGACACACTCAGCCACTGTGCTGCGACATGGTGGTTGAGAACCACTCCCCAGAGCCCTTGCCAATCTGCCCAATTATGCCACGTTGTAGGACTACCTGTGTCACTCCTATAAACCCGAATTTTAGCTCCTTTAGTCGTCCTAATTCAGTGGAGAGCAAAGCATAACAAGAAGGATTTCAGCTTCAAAATGTTTTTTCTTAAATAAGAGTCCATCTGTCTGCTTGGAAAAAAGGTGATGCAGACTCCCACTCCCACCGACTCAGCCTGATGACACTTTGGGACAGGTTTTTTGTACTTTAATTTAAACCTGCTAATTTTGTAAATAAAATTGTTGCAGGTGAATTACGTGACCATATCAAGGGAAATAAAAACAGCTGAGACATTGAGGTTTGCTCAGTGCACTAATCACCATCTGTACAGCCTGACGCATGCCTGGTAACAGACTATTAACTAAAACTGGAAGTGAGCGAAGAAACCAGAGTGACATTCAGGACTGAGTGATTCAGCAAAAGTAGGAAAAAATACACCAATTTAATGATCAATGCAAGACATTTCATGAAATGTGATTTGGTTTTCTGGACTTCTCCAACACTGAACATGGTGTTAATACCTTTCCGAGGCAGATTCAGTCCCACAGAATCCTGCAGCACTTGGGTACTCAGGGATTTTTGCGAGATTTACACTGCTTTGCCTGCTTAGAAGAGTTTACGCACATGTGCTGCCATTTCAATAACCCCTTTCTCACAGACATGCCCAGTGAAACCAGCTCGCTCACCTATCGCCAACGTGTAAGTAAAAGATCACAGGTAACTAGAGAAGGAGCCACTCTCCTGCAGAGCTCAGGAGGATGATGAAGAGGAGGAAGCCTTCCTTCTGTGATGTTCAGTAGCAGTGCAAAAAGGTCAGAGTAACCACCTGTCTCTGCCTCCTCCTTCCCTGCTAGCAAATACAAAGAAAAATCCAGGGGCTCTCCTGGCACTGTAGGCGAAGTCTTCTCTGGAGTCACCTGCTGGATAATGTCTAGGGGCTGGTTAAACGGCGTTTCTAACTGGTGTTCTGAGGACATAGTGAAGGTGTTCCGTGACCGACCCCTCACTATCGGGGAGATGCTGAGTGTTGAAGGGGAAAGGAGCAATGCAGAGAGCCAACGCCCCAGTCACAGCAAAAGTTCGAGGTGCGCATTGGTGTCAACCTGACTTGCTCCTTTGTTGCTGCTGGCGCATTTTAAATGTCCTGTTACCGCTAGCATCAAAACCTCTTGGACATATTTTTCATAGTAAAGGTTTCTTTGATGAACTTTGCTCAAACATGGAGACCCAAAATTCCCTTAAAACTTGAGTAATATTTTCAGTTTTAAGTTGTGTGCGTAATCATTATGTATCTATTTTTTAGAAATAAATGCATGTTATATTCATAAAATTGTATTTAATTCTGGTTCCTGAATTGTTTTCATAGGAACGTATAGTACGCAGATGTTATGACCATTATAACCAGAATATACCAGCTTTCTTGAGAAAATTTTTCATCAGGTGTTCCACGTAAAGTAATTAATACCTTTAGGTGTTCCCTAGTCCGCGAAAGGTTGAGAAATACTGAGTTAAAACATTCACAGCACACTACCCTGGCTACTGCACTGGCCTCCATATACGTATAGTTAAGGAATGAGACAAATTGTAACCAAGTTGTTAATAAGATGAAAGTCAATAGAGACAAGCACAAAGTACTCCACTTAGGAAAGAACAATCCATTGCACACATACAAAATGGGCAAAGACTGCCTAGGAAAGAGTACTGCAGAAAGGGATCTGGGTGTCATAGTGCTAAGCTAAGCTAAATATCAGTCAACAGTGTAACACTGTCACAAAAAAAGCAAACACCATTCTGGGATGTATTAACAGGAGTATTGTGAGTAAGACACGAGAAGTAATTCTTCTGCTCTCCTCCGCCCTGATTAGGCCTCAATGGGAGTACTGTGTCCAGTTCTGGGCACCTCATTTCAGGAAAGATGTGGACAAACTGGAGAAAGTCCAGGAAGAACAAGACTGATTAAGGGGACATATATTTTCAAGTACCTAAAAGGTTCTTATGAGGAGGAGGGAGAAAAATTGTTCTCCTTAACCGCCAATGATAGGACAAGAAGCAATGGGCTTAAATTACAGCAAGGGAGGTTTAGATTTGACATTAGGAAAAAATTCCTAATGGTCAGGGTGATTAACCACTGGAATAAGTGGCCTAGGGAGGTTGTGGAATCTCCATCATTGGAGGTTTTTAAGGGCCAGTCAGACAAACACCTGTCAGGGATGGTTTAAGGGGGTAATTGGTCCTGCCACGAGTGCAGGGAACTGGACTCGATGACCTCTCATGGACCCTTCCAGTGTCTCTGATTCTCTGCCAGTTGTGACTGCCGTGCAATTGACTGGTTTGAAATGCAGTGCGCTGAGCTGATTTGGCTTGTACGCAATTTCTGCAGTCAATTTGTTATTTACTTTGTGATGCTAGTAAGTTGATGTGAATTTATTACGTGACAAACACAACACGGTCCAAAAATTCTCTCTTTGAAGAACAAAATTCAGTTGTGTCTTTCATCGTATCTATTCTGTGCATTCTGAGAACTTACTGATTATTTTTAAACACAGAAAAATAAAAAACTTTTTAAAAAAGGAACAAAGGGAAATTGGGCTTACATAGGTAATAAACCAGAAAAACTCATAGCCTTTTTCAGCTTGCATTTACACCATTGGAATGAATCGCTTTCTCCCCAGACAACAAGTAAATGCATGTTAATTCATCAGTTGTGATTTTCCCATAGAAGGGGGAAAAAAAAAAAACCTGAAGTTTTGAAAGCCAGGAAATTCTGAGTTAAGATTATACAAACAATTAAGACTCTTATCTTACATTCTGGCCCTGAGACCACTTACAAAAATAAGGTTATGTGTGACCCACTGTACCACAAAGTAATACCATGTACCCTCATATTTACCACTTGCATATGATTTGATATATTTTGTATACTTGTATGCTTTTTCAGGTATCATTTGAAAAGTCAAAATCTGTTGAGCATCACCATTGTGTTAAAATGTATCAACATGGTAGGTGAAGGTTATGAAATTTTGCTGTATGTTTGTTACTGAAACGTGTTGTGAGTCTGGGGAACATCCACACACTAGCTCTTTGGTGGCAACAAACGGGCGACCAACCACCAGCCAAGATTAAGTGACCATCACCAGCAGAGGGGATGTAAACAAGAGATTTACAATTCACAGGAAATACAGCTGCTCCAGCATGGATATCACTGGGCTGCTTAGCCCCATGACACAGCACAGATCTTTCCAGAACCCAGAGGGGAGCATAAAATAAGAGACGGTGCGTCATCAGATCACCTCTCCTCCTCCATCTATAGCGAAGGCAACAAGATCAACTGGAAGACAAAGGAATAGTTAAATGGGGGCCAGGTCGATGTAGGTTTTAGGCAAAGAGAAATTTCATTGCTTCAAATTTGCGTTAGCCCACGAAAATTCCCAAAATACCCTGCAGTGTTTCTCTTTTCTCTTCTGTTGTACCCAATTCTGAATGTCTATAATTACACGATTTAAAATCTGTCTCTGGAGTTTATAAACTTGTTTGAATGTTCTGCCTAAGCCAATGTGTTCTGACTGAAGTTTGGGGAATTTGCTTGGGTTACAAAGGCTAGTGCATATTCAGACTTTTTGGTGGTCTGATGAATTAATTATTGAGATTACTCTGACCATTGGGGTCTTGAGCAGTGTAACAGAAGGTTACTTACCTGTAGGTGTTGTTCTTCAAGATGTGCCGCTCACATCCATTCTAGTGTAGGTGTGTCCATGCTTTAGTGCACAGTCCTCTGGAAAGCTTTTGGCCTTTAGCCTATCCACACAGGGTCAGCCTCCTGGAGTCCCATGCTCGGGACACAGCATGATAGGTGGCAGTGACCCTGCCACCCTCTTCAGTCCCTTCTTCCCGCTAACTCCAGAAGCGGGGGCAGAGGGAGGGTATGGAATGGATGTGAGTAGTACCTCTCGAAGGAGGACACCTACAGGTAAGTAACTTTCGGTTCTTCTTCGAACAGCTGCTCACATCCGTTCTAGAGTAGATGACTCACAAGCCTTGCCCAAGATGGTGGGTGGAGTTCTGGTTTCCATCTGCAGGACTGCCCTTCCAAAGGCTGCATCGTCCTTCACTTGTTGAACGATGGCATAGTGAGACGTAAACGTATGTATCGACTACCAAGTTGCCGTTCTGCAAATCTCCTATAACGGGACCTGGGCAAGGAATGCCGCTGATGTTGTCTGGGCTCTGGTTGAATGTGCCCTAAGGGATCCAGGCATGGGCACTGAAGCAAGTTTGGATACAGTCCATTATCCAAGATGAGACCTGTTGCCCTTCATCCTCTCTGCCGTGGCGATGAACAGTTGTGTTGAAATGCAAGAAAAGCACAATTCCAGGGCTGTCACTTGGGCGGAAAGAAAGGCTTGAGGGGGAGGGGAACTGGGTCAGTGCCACCTCTTATACCGTGGCCGGAGTTCGGGACTCCAGGGGCGGTTGCCACTGACTCTATGGGGACAGCTTTCTGGAGGAGTGTGCACTGTAGCACATATACATCCTACACTAGCTGCTCGAAGAAGAGGATGCACATTTCTGGGGTGCAAGGCTGGGGGAATTTGCAGGTATCTCCCTGTATACAGTTTATGAGTGGCTGTGAAAGCCTTCATGTAACTTTCCATGTGCTTTCATACGCTAATGGCTGTGTGAGAGCAAAGTCTGAAGGGGCTGCTTCTCAATAGCAGAGCAATGTGAGATGTACCCTGAGCTAGAGAGTGAAGAGGCACAGCAATTCCACACTCCAGGTTGTACCCTGGAGCATGTAGCAGTACAAACAACCAAGATTCAGCTCTCCTGTCCTGGCCCCTTACCATAGAATCATAGAAGATTTGGGTTGGAAGGACCTCAGGAGGTCATCTATGCCAACCCACTGCTCAAAGAAGGACCAACCCCAACTAAATCATTCCAACCAGGGTTTTGTCAAGCCATGCCTTGAAAACCTCTAAGGATGGAGATCCCACCATGTCCCAAGGTAACTCATTGGATGGGGATACATCAACAACTCTTGGACTAAATGTCGGTGATGACTAATAAAAATGTCACAGTCCATGCAGTTCATAGTCAAGGTGTTGGTCAACATGGGACTCTAAGCAACTGTACAGAATGTGTGTCACATGGACTGAGTAAAAGATGCGTTGCTGAATTCTTTCCAGAGTGAGGCAGATTAGAGTTCAACCACTAAAATAAAGTATTGGGAGAAGGACGGCAAGCCAGGATGGTCTAGGTAAAGGCCCAAGCAACTCATTTTAATATAAAACATAGTAGATTAACATAGCCACCCCTATGGAACTTGTCATCATTTTAACCTGTTGGTTAATCCTGTTTTTTCTCCAGGTAGCCACTGAAAATACAGCAAGAAAATTGTATACTGCAAATACTTAACATGAATTCCTTTTTCTCTGCCTTTAAATTTGGCAAAGTAACTAATCCCTATGGAGGCTTACATACTTGCCAGATCTGAAGTTTTAAATCCAAGTTACTTAGTTTTTAAACAAATAGCAAATGTAAAAAATAAAACATTTTTCAAGGGAACATCATGTACTTTCAGGTTTAGGGTCCAGAAATAGTTGAGCAGATTTGACTCAAACTCCCTCAAAGAATTTTAGCTTTGGAATCAGACCAAGCTTGTGAAATTTCAGCCCAAGAGAGAAACTTCTGGGAAAGTTTTATGTGAAAGTGACTAAAGGGAGTGATATAGGATGGCTGAATACCCATCACAGCCTGACCTCTCTCTGACACTGTAAGATCTCTAAACTAACTTCTCTTTCTCTCATTACTCCAAGCGGCAGATCCCTGGAATGTGTTAGATCTGCACCTTCGAGAAACTCCTTTTCTACCCCTCACCCAAGCAATGTGTTCACCACTATAGTGGGAGCTGCAGCAGCTACTACAGCTAATGCCGCTTAACTATTTTATTTACTCGGTTTGATGACATTTTCCATGGTAGGTCTTTCCTTAAGAGTGAATCGTGGAAAATTTAAGGGGAACCAATTCAGCATGGGGCTACAAAGGGAGTGGGGAAAGTGTCTCTTTTTTCACTATAGAAAAATCGCTGAAACATTTCTTAAAATGCGAGTGGGGCTGAGGATACCACTGTGAGCAGTGCACTTTTACATTCCAAAAGTTATTTTGATTTCATAGTTAACATGGCGGGACAGTTACTCTATGACCACGTGCACAGCCAAGGAAGTACTTGTTGTCGAAGGGGGCTAATGTAGTCTCCTAACCACGGAAGAGTCTATGGCAATATACTGGTGAAGTAGGAACACCCAGAAGCAGACTTTAAGGGGCTGTGGAAATGTTCTAAGATGCAGAAGAGAAGGGATCCCTTACTCTCACATGAAGAGATGTATTAGAAGGACGCTGGGAAAAGCCAGCGGGGTACACATGAGCGGGTAGGTTAAATGTGCACTACCTAATAGAGTTTGAAATGTACTCTAGCCAACTGTCCCAGTCCCTGGGGTTCTTATAAGGCAGTGGTTTTCAAACCACGGGGCGGGACTCAGGAGTGGGTCACACACATTCAGGCGCTGGGTCGTGGTACCCTGCTGCTGCCTCCAAAAGACGAACGCATGGCCCAAAGATGTCATTGTTGGTCACGGGTATAAATGGTTTTTTTCAACTGGGTCCCAAGGAAAAAGGTTTGAAAAGCACTGCTGTAAGATGTGAGGGGGCTAAGGAAGGACTCCTCCGGAGGCAAAGAGGGAGGCAGGAAGGAGATTCACTCTGGCACGTTGGAGAATTAGCTGCGCCTCATTCTTGACATGCAGTTCAGGGCAGGAGGCAGCTAGCGAGGACTAGACACACTATTGTTCTGTGCTGCTATACGGGTCTAAATGCCAGCTATGACAAGCTTCACCTCACTTCAAAACTACTTACTTACAAAATCAGACATAAATATAGCATCACAGGACACAATTACTGAAAAATTATTTAACTCTCATTTTTTCCATAGAATTATAAAATAAATCAACTGGAATATATACCAATGTATGCCACAGAGCAGTGGCTTTCAAACTTTTTTCCTGGGACCCAGTTGAAAATAATCATCTATGCCTGCGACCCAACGAGTACATTTTTCAGCGATGCGTTCCAGTCTTTCGGTAGCGGCAGCAGCTGAAGGTCCGTGGCCAGTATTGGATCCCGATCCGTGGTTTGAACAGTACTGCCATAGAGAGCAGCATAAATTCCTCACTGTCTCGATGAAATTGTCGTTTGTACTGACTTTGGGAGCGCTTTTTAAGTAGCCTGGCATAGAACCAGGCAGCTATCCAGCTGAGTTGATGTGCGTACCACTGCCGTAACCAGACAAGAGGTGAACTCCGTACATGACGGCTCTCCGAACGTCAGTGACCGGAACACAGAGGTGGTGGGTACTATATACAAAGGAGGAACGCCTCCACCATTTCTCCTTTGACATTAATATGCAGCTGAAGGTTTGGTGTTTCTTCTTCCTCCCGCGGATTTATTCCACTCTTTAGCCATGATTCCTCACTTAGCATCTTATCCCCCTTTGGGAGCATTAGTGTAAATTGGATATTTTGAATCTCTAGCACCAGGAATGCCATCTGACTGCAAGTCTCTTATTCAAAGGTTGTGGTCTCGATTAATTTGTAATTTTAAAGTATGAAGCTCCTGTTTATTCCTTTTAATATAATTGACTTACTAATGGTTCTCAACGAGCTGGCTAGGATAGTAGGTTACTGCTCTCAGCTGGTGTCGGCGACTGTGCGCTTACTTCCTTTTCCGTGTTCTCTGCAGAGTTTAGAAGACGCTCATCCTGGACCTTTACCCATTTGTAACCAGCTGCTAAGCATTTAGCTAACAGAGTGCGCAGGTTTCACTATGCCTTTTGTAACGTGTGCACATCCCATTTACACAACGTGCTACCCAAGTCCTCACTTTGTGCTTAAGGATAAAAGGTTTCCTAAACCGAGCTCTGTGCTACAGTGGCCTAATTGGAGTCTCACTGTTCCTTAGGCTTTCATACCTACAACATGCCGAAGAACTAGTACAAACTGCTCTGCTATTTCACTTCCATTTTAGTGACAGTGTTTTTTCCGGTTGGAAGTGCATTAGACCATGGCAATCAAATCTGCAATCATTGTCTCAAAATCAGCACCATTTCTTTTCAGTTGGCGTTTCTACTGCCTTTCGTAAAGTTCCCAAGTGTGGATATTTATCCCAATTCATATAAAGGGAAGTCAAGTGAATAATTGATAAAGACGCTGTTTCAGTATCAGACCCTTTAAGGTGCTCTGTCAAATCGTCAATGATTTTTCAAATTTTCAGAATCATACAAATCACCTCCCTTATCCCACCCCTGGTCTCTCCTGCTACAGCCCTGCAGCTCAGTGAGACAGGGCAGCCTCGCTCCCTCATATCTGGCTGGGACTGACATAGCTGTAGCCACACTACATACGAGATCCAAGGTGTTGGTTTCAATGGAAGAGCGCTGCATTTTCTTTATGTATTTTATAACATCCTTAAACTAGGGAGCGTGGGAGTACGCCTTCCGGGTTACACTTCGTTTTACTGGTACGCAAAGGCTGCAGACCACACTCTGAGAGGTGGCCTCCTCTCAGCGACCGCTCTCTTCTCAGGTCCCCTCTCCTTGACTCCTCTCTCACCAAAATGATGTCACTTTCTGCCAGTTCTCCTTCCTCACCTCCGTTTACCCAGTGCCGTGCCCTTTCACAGGGAAACGGCTTTCTCTAAAAGCTCAGTGGTACCCAGCAGTAGAGGAACGTTGACACTTTCACGGCATTCCTTGAACATTTGGATTATCTTATATGATTTAAAGGTTCATCCAGTCAAAGGTCAGAAGGGAACACTGTGACCAACTAGTCCAACCTCCTATAACAGAGGATGTACAACTCACCAAAATAATTCTGAGCACATCTTAAAAAACCGCCACTGACAGAGAATCCTCCATGATATAAAGTCTGATAGAAACAGTAATTTTCCCTTACTGAGCTCCTACGATCACTTATTAAAATTCCCTCTATTATTAAGCATCAATATCATAGTGCTGATATAATCAATTTCTGATGAGTGCCATGTCCTCCTTCATTGTATGAAAATCACCATTTCTCACGGAAACTCTGACTGAATAATAAAAGTAGGTGTCTATATTAAGGATTGATCAAGGAAGACATTCCTTTCCTTCCACTGATGAGCAATGCGATCGCGGTTAATGCTGTTGAGCGTTAAGGCCCCAACAGCAATAGCCTGCCCTGGTATTTTAGCGCCTCGGCAAACTTCTGATACTGTTTCAGTGAATCAGAGACACTGCTGAAAAGAGATACCTGAACAGGCCCCTTATTGCAAGGCAATTGTCTCAGCCAATCAGAGTGCAGGAATGAGGGTAGGTCTTTTTAACCCAGAGCCCTGTTTTTAATCTATATTGTGGGTGGGGAGATGCATAATCCTTATGTGGACGCTCCTCAACAGCTATATTCTGTGAACATAGTGCTCGCTCCACTCTGAAAACACGTCCAAAGGTAAGAAAAACTACTCAATGGGACTCTTTTAGAAAGACAGGTTTTATTCCAGAAAATGAAAAAACCCTTCATTTCCTTCTCACCCCACTTTCTTTTCTGGGTGCAAGAACCTTGCTGGGGTTAAGGGAGCGGAAAGGAATCTGTGGGTTCACTTTGTTGGATACACTTGGAGAGTTCTGGACTGCCTATCCAGATTCAGCCTTGAAGCAATATGAAATATGAACTGCACTGAAGTTGTTCTGGGAGACACGAATGGTGTGCATGGAAGGAAAAAAGGGGGAATGCAGCAGGAAGAAGCAATTCCCAAACCATGCACCTTTCAGCACCTAGACAACCCAGGCTACATCTTTATTGTTGGTTTCTTTAAATTACTTTATTTAACATTTGAAAACTGAACCAAAATGTCCCTGTCATTTACCTTGCGTGCACTGCCTGTTCTCTTAGTAATACACATTCCTTGGGCTAATAAATTCCTCAGCCTGTGTTTTTATAGCCCATTGGGGCCCATGCCATTGGCCTTGGACTTTCTTTGTCCAGCCACAGGATGGGGAGGTCACCCCCTGTTTATCATCATTTACCCAACATCCATTTGAGTCCTTTCAACTGTTTACCCTGCTGAGTTTACCTTCACGTCTGCATTCAGCCTTTTCTAAGCAGTGCTGGTCGTGGGCATTAAATAACCCAGTAATTAGAGCAGGGCCTCAGTCTGCACAGCTGTGGCTGCTCCTCCTCACTTTTGTGATTTCCCTCCTAATCAGCAGTTTATCATCGGCAACTTCCTTCAAACTTCAAAGTTTTCTTTCTACTACAACATGCAAAGGGCCCTAGCACATGCAAAGCTGAGAAACAAAGGCAGAGCAAGAACACGCAGGGCTGGAATCTCGTGCTTGAAAATTCATTTTGAGAGTGCGCCTGCCACATTAAACACGATATTCTTTTGCACAAAGGGATTAAAAGGTTTAAATCTCTCTTTGTAAGCAGTTAGTTCTTGAATCTGCAGTTCAAAGAGCCTTGCCAGGTGAGATTTTTCCTGGTTTTAAGAATTTAAAGTAAATGCACCCTTATTTTGTAAATATAGGACACTATTACTCTGGCTCCATTAAAATCCATTGTAAGCAACCTGTTTAGAATAGCAAATAAATTCCTTGGCTCCCAAAAAGGCCTTTTGCTGGGGAGACTGCATTGCATTTTAATCACACTGTAGATGGCTCTGTCCTTCCCTTAGTAATGAATTGGATCTCTGCTTCATCTACTTGGTGAGGAAGGAAGCACCCTGCTTAATGGGGAGTGCATTCTGGCAGTTGCATTACACAAGTCATTTCTCCCTATTTGTAGAAACTACCTCCACATTCAGAGTCCACAAACAGTGTCTGCAGAGAAACAAAATCTCATTTATACATTTAAACGGCTACTAGCACGTAAAGTTTCAGTCTGTGCCTAGGCACCTCATAGTTGGGTTTTTCAGCCCAAAGGGAAGACTGTGGACACAGAGAATGTCACCAATAATTCCAAGGCTGACCTTAACGACTTCTGATTAAACTAGAGCAAATCTTTGAGTTCAAGATGACAAGTGATGGAGAATCCACTTCCCTTGGGCTCATCACCTTCACCATCACTGCAGTTCTCCCCATTTGAATGTTTTTTACTTCCATTTTCTGCCTCACCAGCCTTTCCTGTGAGGATAAAGAGCTCTAGTCCACCATCTGACGTCTTTGCCCTTTGTAGGTCCTTCTCGATTGTTATTACCTAACCTTTCATCTTCTCCTCAGTAAGTCCCAGACCTCAATACCTTCTTGTGGCTCTTTCCTGAACCTACTCCTATTTGATATTCCCCTGCTAATTTGTCAAGATCCAAGGGAGACCCAACTCTAGGAAGCATTAGTCCCAAAAGAGAAGCAGTCATAAATCACTGTATTCCAGCCATTGTACAGACTTTAGATCGATCATACAGACTGGGACCAGTCTGGAAATAAGGAAGTGGCCAAAGATTTGAATCCCATATTTAACTGCAGAGAACAATTCAAAGGAGATCGCCCTGAAGGCGGAGCCCAGTAAACTATCATCATAGGCTTCTGGCTGGTGAATCCTAATCTTCTCAGCAATGCTGGTCTCAGACATACTGCAGCTGGGGAAAGGGAGCTGAGCATCTTTGGCTGAATGGGCTCGAGAGCAG
>ML685977.1:1645470-1699663 GCA_007922175.1 Pelusios castaneus
GTCTTTGGCTGAATGGGCTCGAGAGCAGTAAGGAGCCATCAGTGCAGATGCTCTGAGGAGCGCGGGAACCACTGAAGCAGACACGATGGCAAGGTTGAAAGACTGCACTTTAAGCGCTATCAAGCAGGAGGTGTTTGAGCTAAGATTTTCTGACCTACCTTAAGAACTGAGCGAGGAGCACAGCCTACTAGCCAATGAACCTTCGTCTGAAGGACAGGAGAAGGGCTCCCATACAATTCACATCCCGAGCTTAGGTCAGGGTCATCAGCCGCAGCAAACATTTTAGAAGCATGGAGAGCGTGGCATGCATTTAAATTGAAAATAGCTCACTTGAAAGGAAAGCTTGCTGCGGTACATAGTGAGGAACAGGTAGCTCTAGGTTCTAGAGCCAATGGGAAAAAATAACAAGTCATCTCTTTCCCAGACGCCATCTAACCCTGGAGCATGGTCGTGGGCAGGAAGACGTGTGCGCATGGTTAACGTTTGCAGCTCAGAGCCTACTCCAAACGTTGTGAGCCATGGACACAGTTATGTCCTAGAGATTAATGTGGCCTAACCAGTACTTGACTAGACATATTTCCAACAATGAAAACTGGCTTCCAAAATTGTGAAGGGGAAGGTGTGATTCAAGTGATCATGAAAATAAACCACTAATATCTCAACTTTGGCACTACTCCAGTCCTGAATTTCCCATACTCAGTTCTGCCCTCCCAGGCAGCAGCATCCTGCTACTGCAGTTCTAGGATTCAACAGCAGATACCAACTTTGTGGGAGGTTTGGTTTTGGACCGATACCTATTAGGCAGGGCTTGACAAAACCCAGATCGCCATGGTGACCAGGGTTTGTAGCCTGGCTCCTAGCTCCGTTAAGGAAATGCAGTGGAGGAGTGCCCTCTGGCAACCAAAAATAAAACTGCTGGTACCTAGCTGGGAGCCAATTTTGTCAAGGCCTGCTATTAGGGAATAGGTTGACATTAGCCAGCTCATTACTTACTGCGAGTTTAGAGCACATTTAACATTTTTATATACAACAGTGAGCATATTTTCTACCCTAAGGGTCTTACAACCCAGTGCACTTCATTAAGGACCTAACCTAGGATTTGAGTCTGAACCTCTGTGCAGTGAGATGAGAATTAAGCGTGGGAACCTTCCTGAACCAATGCAAATCAAAGCCATAAACCTTCCCATAGTGGGAGAAAGTTGCAAAACACCTTGCCCAATTAACCCTGACTAAAGCAAATATTGCTAGTCCCTCAATTCCTTTAGCACGTGATAGTGACTTGACAACTGGATTTATTTGAGAAGTATCAGTCCAAGAACGACTTCCTCTCTATCAGAAAGCCTGCCTAGTTAAACTGGCTGGGAAGTAGATGGCTCCAAGTGCAGTTATGCTCTCGAGGAAGAAACACTATCAAGAGGAATTCCTCCTCCTTTGCTGAGCAGGAATTCATCTTACATGAGCAAGATGCTGGTTTCGTTGGGGAGTCTAGGTACCAAATAGCAACTGAGGCAACAATATTTTGAGAATCAGAAATTCTGCACAGCAACAAGCAAGTACCAGGAGAAAAATGAGACAAGGCATTTGAACCTTCACTTGTGCTTTCTAAATCCAAGTGCATGGCACGACTCCATTTTCACTGTGACTGTGCCGCATGTCTCTACCAGCCAGAGGTCTCAGAAAGGACACACATTTTGTTACCATGTTAGGAGAGCATACAGTTAATGTATGCATACAGTTAATGTAATGTAACGTGCAAAATCAGCTGGCATAATAGCATTTCAACATGCATTTCCTCGGTCTTTTAAAAAATTATCATAAAACAAAACAAATGAAAACTGCAAAAACAAACCTTACTTGCAGCAAAGAAATGGTGTCTTAGGTGCTCAGAACTTAACAATTTCAAATGATGGCCCACAAAATGATTTCTGATGGTCTGGGATTTATCCACTGGACCACTCATCATATTAAGCCCACATTTATTTCAACCAGACATTCTTCTGTTATTTATTATAGATGAAAAAGGCTTGCGGATATTCTTAGGTTAGCAAAAATACAGAATTTAGTCCCACGTTATTTCTAACTTTCAGCATTTTTGGGTCATGCAGGTCTCATTGTGAGAACATCAAACGTTATGCATTGGAGGATAGAGAAACATTAAGCTCAATTAACTAGTGAAATAGAACCTCCAGACAAGTTACAGAGTTTTAAAAATACTGCATTACCTAGTAGCATCAACTCATCTTTAAGGAGACAATATTTAAGATTCCAATTGTGAGACATCCTCATCCAGTGGCTTACGATTTCAAAGGTCACCCTGTAACAGCATTGAGGAATTTATCTTGCAGACCGCTGCAATTGCTGTTAACACCATTACCAGCCACTTCTGTTTTGCTGATTTGGTGCTTCACCTCTGAATAAGTGAACATCACGAAACAAATTACAGACAACAACATTAGTGAAGTCCACACTATATTTACAGGCATCCAGTACATTATTTGCCCACTGTGGCTTCTGAGACTATCTACATTACACATAATTCCATTAGACATTGATGGCCTGGCTTGCAACCAAGCAGGTGTTAATGGACCCTGGAACTCTACGGCACAGCAGCTATACAGCATAACGCTTTCGATAATCTCCTGTCGTCTTGTGTGATATGGTTTACAAATCTTTAACAGGAGAGTTGGAAAATACTAAAAGATTAACGGTAAAATAATACCTTCCTTAACTTGAATTCAGGACTCCGTGGTTCCCCTTAAACAGGTCATAGCATCAACCTCCTGAAAGAGGGCTGACACTGCAGGAAAACGTTTCCTGCCCGGTTTGTGTTGTGACTGAGTTCCAGTGCTGTATCTGGGGAAAGAACCCTCAGCTCAGTTGCGGGTAGGGAAGATGAGGGAGAAGTGATTTTTCATTTAGAATTTCACATTCCCCAAACGCTCTGCTCGGGATTCCACTGAGGGTTGCTGGGTGCCTGTGTCTGTGTGATCGTTTCTTTGACAGAACCTGCAAATCCAAACCCACTGCCACTTTGGCAGAATTTAAACAGATGGGCCCAAGTGACGCGGCAGGCACTGTGGGCATCTAGCTGCGTAACTTCTGACGTCAAAAGACCCATCACATATTATTCTTAGGTGAAGAAGGAAAACTCGGCATTAGGAGGTTTTAAAGGGGTCGTTGTCTATAGAAAGATGTAGCCAAGTAGTAATAGCCACATTTGCTCCCTAAAAGTTGCTCTCGCCCTCCTCTTATTAACCTTAAAGGCATAAATCTGAGAAAAGTATCATTAACTTCTCAGCCAGCATTCTCCGAGTAAGAACCCTGTGTCTGGACATTTACTCTTCGCTCTAAAAGTCTCAACGCTTTGAATCTCTTTAGGAATAGTAGAGGAGGAAACACAGCTTTCTGTGCTCAAGAATGAAATGTATTTGGGAGTTTTTAAGGCTCCTGTTAATTACTGGAGACTTGAGTCAGCCGCATGCATCCAGTCGAGAGACTAGTTCATTGACGCATAAATTAAGATGGCCAGTACTCCAAACGCCATGTGCCTTTCACACTGAATGGCCATAATGTGTACAACTTGCCGTGACTACGGTACTGAAATCTGATCTCCAGTGCCAACAGACCAGACTGAAAAGTACAGGAGACATTAGCCACAAGTTAGATCACATCTCTTTCAATCCTGCCACACTAAACAAGAGTCAGTTTTAGCCTAAAGTGCTCCTACCCTGAGGAGATAAGGAAAACAAGGAGTTTCAGAAGCTTTTTGACTAAAGAACTCAAAACCAATGGCTAGCGTTAGAACCTTAGACCTGCCATCTTACGCATGGGCAAGACATGCACTACGTACTACAGCAGGAAAGAGGAAGAAAATATACGATTTTCAACTTTATGAAATGGGTTTCACCCGACCAGGTTGGAGCTCAGTAAGGCTATTCCCATTTCTACCTTCTAATTTTTCCAGAAATATCTGACTACAGCCCCAGTTAGAACTGCTATGCTCCATAATGAATCCAAAATCTTGTGGGGAGAAAAAACAAACAGGGATCTCAGCGTTCCTGCATTCTAACCTTGCCAGGAAGCCTTATATTCTGTGCACTCTGTTTGTATGAAAGTACCAAAAAATAAATCCATCCTATTGTAACATTTTCTTTTAACACACACAGCTTTGGTATCTGCTTTGTGCATTTTTGAAGACTAACAGTACACGGCCCACGAGAGCACGAAGACAGCTGCGGCAAAAACAGACCAGTGCATGCATGCCACGGTTCCTGCAAGACCTTGTTCGTTGACTTAACAAACCACCGCGCCCCTCCCTGCACAGCCTATCGATTGATATGGACACAGCACGCCATATTTAAGAAGCAATACCAATTATACAGTATGCTAAAAAGCCACTGATTTACATAACAAAACTATAGAAACGACTTATGAATTCATAGCATCACACTGCTAAAACCTGTAAGCTATGCAGGTAAAAATTCTGATGTGTAGAGGAGATTATTTTGCTAGAGGAAAACATTAATCTTTAATACAAGAAACTGTGTTATGGCTTCCTGGTATTTACAATACAGTTTTAAATCCACATATTTAAATGTTCAGAACTGACTCAATTCTTTACCTACGAACTTAATTCTAGAGCATTTCTCATCTTCTTTTAAAGCAGCATTAACTTAACCCTTTCGTATCTAGTGCGGTGTTTCCCCACGCTTACCACTAGTGCTTTTTGAACACACCTCATCTGCTGGAGAGAGTAGGCATGGAGGGGACAATCCCTACGGTAAAGAAGCTTATAATCAGAGGTTGACATCATTTTTCAGATCAGGGGATCAACTGAGTACCAGCAGAAAGAGTTTGGTACTCAGATATCAGCTGCACCTTCAGCTAACCCCACAGTAGGATGGAGCAGGGAGGCAGTTTTTTGTTTGAACTTGTTTTTTTCATATCCCCCCCACCCCACCCAACCCACTTTTTTGTGCCTTTGTACTTTTTTATTGTTTTGGTATCATGGGGGCAGGGTGGGAACCTGGTGGGAAGGAGCTGGGAGGAGGTGGGCTGCACTGTTTTTGGTTTCTTCAGTGTTATTTATTTACTTGCTTGCTTACTTGGCAGTGTGGAGCAAGGATGGGAGCCAGGAGGAGGGGGTTTGCCCCCCCCAAGATTTCTGTCAAGTGGCCGCTGCGCTCCAGCTGGGACCGGGTAGCAGCTGCCATGCTCCAGCAGGGCTTCCCTGGGCCAGCCAGTCCCTATCCGTCCCCCGTGCCAGCTCAGGGAGTGGGGGGTATGTCCCTTGCCCCCCGCCACCCCAGTCTGTGAAGCTTTCCAGGCACAGCAGAGGGGTGAGCCAAGGGCCCATAATGCTGAGGAGCCGGTACTCGGCCAGGAACCTGGGGCTGCATTGCTGTGAAAAAACGGTGCTGGTACTTGGTACCGAGGGCCATCACCAAAACAGCCCTTGTCGGGACAAACCACTTCTCGGCACAGAAAGGAAGGAAGAAACAGCTGGAAGCCAGCTGAGCAGAACAGAACAGTCCTTTCACTAGGAAGGGGGAACCGTGCACCAACCCAACTCCCCATGTAGGTGGGGGGAGGAGTCCATCCAAAGTGATTTATCCAGAGACCATCTGTCCAGAAAAAACAGGATCAGCCACCATCCCTTCTGGCATCCTGCACGGAAGTGATGGCGTGCGACAGCCATGGTGCCTCTGCTGAGGATCAAGCTAGAGCCTGGGGCACTACAGTCTGGGGGATGCGCAGCTGCTGTCCTCTTCCCCTGCAAGAACACTACAACTCCCAGGAGGGAGAGGGAGCAGCTCTGGCCTTCTGGCCCAATTGCTCTGGACCTACGTGGTGGGAGGGGATGGGGCCCCGTTTGCAGCAGCTGAACTGACTGGGCCCTCCTCTCTGGAACCCGGGATGCCAGCCAGGTACACATCTGCAGGGCGCAGACTATGTTAGCCGCCATGCGTCCCTGCATACCGCTTATGTTACTCACCTAAACCAGGCAGAGGAAGGATGGTTTGGGGCACTTTATGTGCACTGAGGAACTCCTACCAGTACAGGAATTTGGAGGCTGTGTTTGTTAAATATTATTTGGATTAGTGATCAAAGCAGCAGAGTGAGGGGACACCTCTACAGTCACACTAACGAAGACAGCAAAGAACCACCCACCCCCTGCAGAAAGAACACAAAGGCCACCCGTCCGTCCCACAGCTCAGCCAGGAGTTTACGGGTATCAGTAACTCCCTTCCCAAACAGCTCTGCGAGAAACTCCACCACCACATCCCCTACGAACCCACACCAGGACTTTCTACATGCCTCCCAAAATATCCAAGCAAGGCCCTGGGCTTTCACCTTCCTCTGTAGCATGAGCCCTGGCTCACTTGCTTGTGAAGTCTCTGTATCTTCAAGTCTTTGAATCCTGATGTGAGGACTCTAATAAGTCAGTCACAGGTTAGCGGTTCATTACAGGAGTGGGAGGGTAAGGTTCTGTGATCTGCACTGTGCAGGAGGTCAAACTAGACGATTGTACTGGTCCCTTCTGACCTTGGAGTCTGCGAGTCTAACTCAGGCAGACTCTTCCTATCTGACCATGAGCTATGGCGCCCATACTGAAGGAACATCAGGACTCACAGAAACCATGCTCAACCTACTCACCACACAAAGAGCTGGCCTCCTCCAGAAACTATATAATCAACAATCTTCCCCAAAACATCACCCTTGCCACCACTGATGTCACCTCTTTATACACTGACATCCTCGAGCATTGTTACCTGCCTCCAACAGTTTCAAATAACAGACAATGCTCAGATACCCACCCCAAGCACAGGGCCCCACTCATCGATTTCATCCTCACCCACAGCAATTTTACATTCAACACTCTGTCCAAATCATGGGAACAAGAATAGCCATGGGTACTAAGAGGGCTCTTCACTGAACCACCCTCCTCATATGCCATCTTGAAGAACAATTTCTGGACAAATGCACGGATATATCTGACATCCATGGATGATGAATAAAACCAATGATATATCTGAGACACATAGATGATATTTTCATCCTCTGTACAGGCAACCTAAACTCTCCTACAGATTATCTCTACAGCTTCAACCACCATCTATTTTAACCTTTTACTTTCTCCTACCTTCCCCCACTTTTTGTCTTTTTATGGGGAGGATGTTTACCCATCGTCCCAGAAAAGCATAGTGTATAGACAGAAGGTGACCCAGGGGGCTAAACACTGTTCTATGGCCATTCTTAAGTTATATTACCATGCACACACTCATTCCCCTTCTGTCCCTTAGGGACCATTCAAGGTGAAGTGGCGAGTGTAGGAGAAAGTAAAAGTAGAAGTAGCTAGGTGCTGGCCCAGGGCCTAACAAAGTCACCCAAAACAGTGGGCCTGAACTGGATGTACTGGAGAGGTGCTAACAGCCACTTCACCTTGAATGGTCCCTTGAAACGTGGGGATTACTGGTGCCAAATAATCGGTTCCTTCTTAGTTTCTTAGTTTAACTGGGACACTTGAATTAGGTCATCCTCCAGGCATGGGTGCGATTAAATTGGCTGTTGGTATCCACAGTAGCTTTTCCTGCTCGTGGTGAACGTTCTCGCTGCCTGAACAGAGGCATCAGGAGGCACAGACAGCCAGGCAGAGCTCACAGCTGGAGCACAGCCTGGCTTGGGGCTGAGTCTCAGAGCACGGCGCCCACCAGCAGTGACGGCTTAGGCTGTCAGCCTGCACAGGGGTCACGGCCAGAGCCCCTTCCCCCATTTTCAAAGGGTCTGACAAAGTGGGATTTTCTCCCAGGAAAGCTCAGGAGACAAATACATTTGTTAGTCTTTGAAAGTGCTACAGGACTCATTTGTCTTGCTGAACCAGACTAACACGGCTCCCCACTGGAACGTGTAAAAATTAAAAATATTACGTTTTCTGTGTTAATAGACATATAAGGTACAATTAACCTGAAGTCAATGAGGGTCCATAAACACTCAAAACGCCCCGTTACAAGACCAATGTCTAGGACAGGGGTTGGCAACCTTTGCCAGTCCCACCAGCCCCACCCACCGCACCCCCAGAAGGTGCCAGGGGCAGGGCCCAAAGGGGGCGGAGCCAGGGACTCCGCGGGGGGGAGAGGGGCGTCTGGGGTCCCTGGGGGCAGGGCCGCCAGCTGAGCCCTGGGTGCGCCAGTCCCTGGGCTGCACCGGACCGAGCCGGCCCCCAACCCCGGGCTGCGCCAGTCCCCGAGTCCCAGGCCGAGCCAGCCTCTGAATCCCAGGCCACACCGAACCCCGAACCCACATGAGTGTGCTCAGTTCCTCCCTCGTCTGTCGCACCTTCCTCCTTGCATTTAATCCCAGTGTCCTCCTTCCACACTCCATCCCCTGCTGAACCTAGTTTAAAGGCCTCCCGACTAGGTCGGCCAGCCTGTCTGCGAAGATGTTTTTTCCTCTATTTGTTAGATGGATCCCTTCCCTTCCTAGCAATCCTCCTTCTTAGAACAACATCCCATGGTTGAAGAAGAAATTTGTTAGTCTTAGAAAGTGCCACAGGACTCTCTGTTTGTTTTGCTGAACTGAACTAACATGGCTACCCCTTTGGGACTTGGTATCATAGGTATTGGTGGGAAGGCATGCAGAGGACCTTTGTTCCAGTTTAGATAGCATCTCTCAATGAGCTGGGTTCGAGGTCTGCTCTCAAACATCACGTGACATTTATAATTCTGTCACGTTCCAAAAGGTCGATTAAGGGATGGCCCAATAGCTGAAAAATCCATTCCAGGACTTGAGTAACAGCTAGGTCACTCAGGTACCTGTAAAGTGCCTCCTGGGGTTGTCCATTGTGGTATTCACCTTACTGAGCAGCTATACTACCAACATCATGCACTTTATACCAATTTCAGAGCTTTATGGCCTGTACGTAAAGGGAGTGTGATCTAGCTCCTCCCTAGTGTTTGATGTAGAACATGCCATTACTATGATCAATCTGTTCTTTATGAGCTGTAGGATATTTATGTGGAGCTTGGTTTGTGCTTTCAACCACTTGCCTGGCACTGTAAGATTTTGTAAATGAGCTCCCCAACCTAGGAAAGATGCATCTGTAGTGATCATTATGGAGGTTGGGGCTGAAGAAATTGGACCCCAGATAATAGGTTTTTCTTTCAGGTCCATTATGACAGCGAATCTTTCATGTACGTCGGTATATTCAGGAACACGTTCGTGCTGTTAAGTTCCAGAGGGGTAGCCATGTTAGTCTGTATATAGCAAAACAATGAAAAGTCCTGTGGGATCTTAAAAACTAACAAATTTCTCCAGGCAAAAGCTTTCGTGGGCTGCAACCCACTTCATCAGATGCATCTTGTTATAATCATAATTGAATAATAGGACCTCATAATTAGATACTGTGACAGAGCCAGGCCTGATGGCTACAGGCGGGTGGTGGAGGGCAGGTATATTAGCCCCAGGCTCAGCAAGGCCCTGTTCCCATGGTAGCTGGGACAGGGCTGCTTTGAGCCAATTAAGGCACCTGACTCCAATTAAGGCATCTAGAGTCAGTTGGATCACCTGACTCCAATTAATGGGTAGAAGATAAAAAGCCCCTGTGGAAGCTGGGCAGGGAGGGAGTTTGGGCGTGTTGTTTGGAGGTGGAGGTAGGAGCAGAACTTGGTGTGTGGAGAACAGAGCTAAGAACAGTGGAGGAGAGCTGACCAGTAGTTGTTACTGACAGCACTTACGAGGTACAGGCAGTCAGGGCAAGATTTGCCCAGACGGGCCTTAGGGCCCGAGACCCAATGGACGGAGAGCCCAGCCCAGGGTAGGAGGGACTGAGGATCCATAGTGCTGGGGGTTTGGAGGTGGGAGAACTCTGCCTCAGCTGGCTGCCACTACATGAAGCGCAGGACCCACAGGGAGTGAGAGTGCTCCGTTTGCCACAATACTCACATTAGGAGAGTAAAGAAAGAATAGACTTTTCTCCTAAGCAGATCCAATCTTTTCCATTCTTTATCATGTGGTATGGATCTTTTTGTTTATTTCTATGAGTTTCTATATCTGCTACCAGGGAATGTGAGAATGGATGATTGAACAAAAAATTCTATCCCTTTTGCAGGAATAAAATATTTCCTGTTTCTTTTATTTGTGGGAGGAATGGTGGAAGGAGTTTGCCATATGAGATTTGGTAGCTCCATAAAAGTCTCATCTATTGACAGCACTATTTTAGCAGAAGTGGATTGTGTAATATCTTTAGGAGCTTGTGATGAGACTCCGTGACCTCTTCTAGTGGGATGTCAAGGTCCTTTGTGACTCTTTTTAAGAGTTCATTAAACTGTTTAGGGTCATCAGTGGGTGAAGGTGGAATGATCACTTCATCCAGAGAGGATGATGATTCATGTTTAGGAAGCAATCTTCCCGATACCATACTTGTGTCTCCAGATTGTGGTTCTTCAGCCACAAAGATGGTGCGGTGGCAAGGGAGAGTCTAGAAAGTATGTCTCTCGATGCATGAGAGGTAGAAGGTCTGCTGAAATCTCTGGAACAGGCAGAGCATGTGTCCCAATTTTGCCTCTGCATGTGGTATAGCATGGAGGGATATGGACATGGTGGACCATAGAATGGGTATGGTCTGTGTGGCCTCTGAGTCATGTGGCGAGATTGTTCAATTGAAGGCCTTGTGGGTGAGGAGTGTTCAGATGAGAACTGGCCCTCCTTATAGTCTGTGTCTGTACTGCTGAGGGATCTCACCTGAGAGAGCCTCATCGTATGCAAAACGCACCTATGAGTCTTTGCTACCCATTAAGTGGCATTGATTGCATCTTCTTTTGGATGGTGGTCCCACATCGGTACCGAGGTGGCTGTATTCGGCATTGGTGGTAACTGAGTTGAGACTGATACCGGCACAGTCTGTGGCTCTGAGGTTAATGCGGAGACATCCGTTGGTATCGAGACTGAAGTAGGAGTCATGGCTGGTGCTGGAGCATCAAACCATGCTGCTGCAGTCCCATGGCGAACTGCTTAGGCATTTTGCTCTTCTGATCAATGAGCAGTACCATGCATGAGGAGGGCTTTGTGTGTTTGTCTCTCAACTCCTCTCCCTCGCATGTAGTGTCTTTGGATGCTACGGTCCACAGTATATTGGAGGAAACTGAAGCCTCTTTGGTACGTTTCACAACAGAGCATCTGATGGGTGATCTGCCTCTCCCTGTCACAGTGAATGAAGTGGGCAACAGAGCCCTTTTCTTTGGATATGTTGTTATAGGAGAGACTCCCTGTTCATGGATCTGAGGCTGCTCTGAAAGACTTTTCCATTATGATCAATTATAATCTCAGATCTCTGTCTCTCCTCATTCTCACAATGTCTCACCAAAGCAGCACAGACATTGAGTGTGTCTGAGACAGACACGGCTTCCTTACATGAGGTGCACCTCTTAAAGCCCAGGAGCCTAGCATATTATTAATCTAACTCCTAACCTAAAAGTAATTTGAAAAGAACAAACAGAAGGTACAGGGGTGGGGGCAGAAGAATTGGGGGGGGCGGGGCGCAGAGAGTTATTGTGGTGGTTTTTTTCCCCCCAACAGATAAGTCAAACAAGTAAGTAATAAAAATATTAAAACTAAGGTAACTGACTAAAAACTAACGAAATACTAATTTAATCTAGATTTGATGAGTCAAGAAACAGACTGTCGAAAGGCTTTGTATCAGACCGTGGATGGTTGTGAAGGAACCGAGGGGGGTCAGGTCACGCGTGTGCTGCCTTTAGTGACAAGAGCGCTGTGGGATAACCGCCATGTACACGCAACCCAGATAAGTCCCACTGGAAAGAGCGCCAAATGAGGATATGAGACGCTACAACACCCAGAGTGGGGCTTCCATAGGGACACCACTCAAAGGAGAAAATGGGAATATCATTTTTTAAGAAATTCTGCACTGAGTAACTTCCAATGGAGTTGATGTAGGCAGTAAGTGCCACACCACAGGAGCCTTTTGTAAAATGGGGCCTAAAACAGTGAATATTTATATTCTTACTGCATAATACATGCTTTGGCGAAACAACCAGAAATCCATGATCCCTGCTCAGGAGAGTGTGCAGTTTAAATTAAAGCTCTCTGTTTAACCTGATACCTATATGCAAGACACCGTTCAAGAAATCCTAAATCAATTCCACCTAAGAACTTTCCTATATCCTCAGGAGAAAGCAAGAGTATTCTTTATATCAACATGCGATAGACCGCGGAAAGTCTTGGCTCTATACATTCACCTTACCCTCATACACAGCACAAAAGAGAAGAAGGGATTGTAGACGTCTATACGGAAATCTATCGGGGTTTTAAGACATTAGCCAAGGGCAAACGGGTAACCACTCCCTGAGGTAGAAGTAAAACGCAATCCCACCATAGCTTGCCTGGAATGAAACGAAGACAAGGCAGCAAATCAGTGCTGTTAATTACTAACTATGTTTCACTCCAGGTGTATGTATGGTTTGGTGTTTTCAATGCCAGCATCCATTTAGAATTCCTGTTCCATTCTGACAGGAGGACACAGGTCCAGTAAACAACTTACCGACTAGTCTATGCAACTGAATGGGCTCTGGTACTTCTGCACTCCACACATCTGTTACTGGAAGCAATAATCCTGGGGATTAAAAGGCTAAATTTCACAGTAAGCATAGATAAATTGCAATCCCAGCGCAGACTCCCTAGAACAAATCACATGCTAGTTAACTAAAGAGTGGCAGCCTTTAGTGACTGGATGCTGTTGATTAGGGTGCCCTGTGCAGTGAAGGAGTACAGTGAAGTGCCCTTCTAACACACACCATTTTTTCTGAACTCCCTCTCCAGCTCATTAAACAACATTTTTTTCAGGGAAGGGCTGCTGCATATACAGCCAACACAAGAGTGTATCATTACCGCTGAAAACAGACTTACAAGTAACAAAAAAAATCTGACCCAAATCCAAAGAAATTTACAAACACAAAGATCAGAGAGCAAGTCCCAGACTGACAGCTATAAAGGAAAATATAGTGATATGTGCTAATTGAGCCGGTACTGAGAGATAATGGAATAAAAATTAAAGCCCTTGGACCATGCAATTCCTGTGGAAACTCAGGTAGAGTAAGTGGATATCCTCATCGCTGGAACAGCTGTTTTGTGCCTGAGGGATGCAGTTCCCATTCGTGGTCCTTGGTGAACGACCTGCTTAGAAGATCGGTCAATGTGTTGTGGACATCTGGTAGGTAAGATGCTGAAATCGTGACGTTGTGCTTTATGCACCACTTCTGTAGTTTTATCGCTTCGATACAGAGGAAGTTGGACCTGGCTCCGCCTTGTTGGTTGATATAAAACATGCATGCGATATTGTCTGTCATGATTTTGCTACATCTGTTGAGAATTTGATGTTGAAAGGGAATGCATGCCCCATGGACAGCCCAAAGTTCTAAAAATCATGGTGTGCAAGGTCGAATCATGAGGTGACCATTGGCCCTGGGCAGTAAGCCCTTCGAGATGTGCACCCCTGCCAGTGAGGGATGCATCTGTAGTAATCATGACAGTGGGGGGGGGGGGCGCTTCGAGAAGGAATGGTATGCCGGATAACAGATTGCATGGATTAAACCACCACAGGAGAGAGTCTGATGTCTTTCAACATTGAGACAATTCTGTGAAATGAATGTTTGTTGGGTTTGTATACTCTTGCGAACCAGAGTTGTAGGGTTTGCATATGGAATCTGGCATATTGTACCACAAAGGTGGTTGAGGCCATGTGGCATAAGAGATGTAGACAAGAAAGTGTGTTTGTGGTTGATGAGGTGCATATTGTATGTACGATTTCTGTTACTGTATTGAATCAGGGAGGGCCATATCATGAGTATGATGGTAGGTCCCTATGTCTGGATCAAGGAGTGGAGTGCGGCTGTGATGAGAAGAATGCCTGCATTGCCTCATCTTCCTCCTCCTCACTTGAACAGGGTGATGGAGAGATCGAGTATTCTGGTGATATCTCTCGTCATGCACCTGTTTGTTTTCTCTTTTGAGCATGCTTTCTCGGTGTGGATTGTGTCTCTGGCTGAGTTGGCACCATGTGGTGTAATGGCTACAGAGCTGTAGGTATTCCTATCTCAGGAGTCGGTGCCTGTCGTGTTGGACGTTGTGGCGCAGCTGTGGCTGCTTGCAGCGTCGGCATCTGTGAAGTCGGTTCCGTCGGTGCTGAAGTTGTGGTCGGTACCGTTGATGATGTCGGCACCGGGGTTGTTTTGGCAGTTTGACGGACGGAGGCTTTACATGAGCAGCCTTATGCCCTTGTCCCAGCAATGCTGCGGAAGATCGCTTGTGAGGTCTAATGCTCAGAGTACCGCAGGAACCTAATTCTCGGAGAGGAGGTAGATGTTTTTCTCCATTTCTTCAATGAGTGAACTGTAGAAGGCTGTCTCTGTGAGCCCTGATTGTCCAGTGAGGTTGAGCGCTGTTGGCCTGGATCAGACGAGAGCCAAAGAGATTTCTTCATCACAAGTAGTTTTAAACAGAAGTCTCTATCTCAACGGCTCGGGAGCTCAGGTTTTTGCAGTGAGGACATTTAGCTGAAATATGTCCTTCACCCAAGCATTTTATGCAGGTGTCGTGGCCATCGGAGGCTGGCATAGCGTCCCAGCAAGAGCCACATCTTTTGAAGCCAGGAGAGCCTGGCATAGCCTTAGAACTGGAAGAGTCGTGGTCAAGGGAAAAGAAAAACAATTTTTTAAAAAGGATGAAGGAGAAAAGATGAGTGAAATAAAAGGGGTAAAACGAAAGGAAGTGAGTTAAGATTTTTTTCAGTCAACGAGCAGAGTGAGGAGAAGTTCTGTCTGCAGCCGCGGATGGTTGAGAAGGAACTGAGGAAGGGGAGTCAGGCGTGCGTCAAAACAATGCCGCAAGACTGCCTTGTCACGCACGCAGCTCTGATGAGCACTGCTTGCAAACCCTCCGATTTGCAACGCGAGGGCGCACTAAGACCCAGAACGGAAAACCCACAGGGACACTACTCGAAGGGGACTCAAGTTCATATGTCATGTTCTGAGAAGGAAAGAGCATACCTTTGGTGCTATAAATGTAACTAACTCTATAGTGGGGGCACAGCCACAATTTCTCTATGACAAAGGATGGCGGCATTGCTGTAATCTGCATAATCATCTCTGAACCACAATTAACCAATGGTAGCTTGATTTGAAGAAAAAATAGTGCAAGGATTTTAAAAGTGGAAACAACTTCTCTCGATAAACCTGTACTAGAGCCAACAATCTGAACTTGAATTCCTTTACCTGACTTTACGTTAGCCTCGAACTATTCACTAATTCACGGAGAAAATGTAAAAGTCATAGGAGAAAGTTCCAGTGACTAGGTTACGACTTTGAAGATAGGATAAGACTGAGGCACAGTTCCATTTCTGACTGATCGCACTAATGTCCCAAAGCACAGCCCGTTTTAGCAAGGATAAACACCGAAAAAGCCCCCCCAACACAGAGGGGAATCCAATCTTTAGCAAGATAATGCTATCCTCTAATCTGATTAGCCCCAGAGACTGCAGATAAACATAACAAAGAACAGGCGGACACCAGCTGTAAAACCAATCCCGTCAAGTAAATAACAGCAGCTGGCCAAGAGCAGCTCACCCTCTGGAACCCGTCGCATGCAATGCTCGTAGGGAAATGACAGCCTCGCAGTTCTCACATCAGACATGGGAAATGTGTTAATCTGTTTACCTTAAAAGGATTTACCTCAATCCCAGTTAGAGAGGATTGATAGAGAATGACACGGACAAGATAGCCAGCAGAGAAAGAGCGTTCCATGGCACAAATCACACAGGCTCCAAGGATCAGTCATAGCACGGGTCAAACAGGAAACATCACAAGATTAAAACCCATGTCTAGTTAGACGTGCTGTTGATGGGTCATCTGTCCTTAAAACATCTAATTCAGCTACTGCACCCATTAGATTCCACAGGGACCATAGCTACCCGCTCTCCAGCAGAGGGAACACACAGATTTGTGTTGGGGATATTTTAAAAACCTAAATCAAGAAAGCCTACTCCGCCATCTATATTTCAAAGGAAGTGGGCTGCTGAAATGGAAGAAAGATTAAACTGGAGCCACAGGAATCAGAAATGGGCTGTTATCTTTGCCCGAACATACCAGAAAGTAACTTCTTTATTTTCTATATTTATGGGGTTGGGAGCTGCTTTCGTTGCTTACAAAAATAAGAAGTGGTGCCTATCCAAAGCTCTAAGCATTATTGCCATTCATTACAAAAACCAGTAAAAGTAAACAGCCACAAGAACACAAAATCTTCCCCTCCACTGACCCCCATGCCAAATCTGACTGCTCCCGAAAATCCTACCACATTAAGACATGCTGAGGTCCTAAACTATGTCAAGATTCAGAGGCCCCATACCATAAAAAATAAAGAGAAAAAAGTGTATCACATCAGAAAGGGTAATGAAAAAATAAATGCATATATACATAGGCAAATATGCAACGAAAAACTAAATAAAAGATACATGTTGCAAAAAGCTTTATTTGCATTATCAATTTCAGTGATGATAAATCTTAGTTATCGCCAACGTATTTAAAGGCCTCTCATAATGTGAGGCCCTAACCCATGGCTTACTTGGCTTGTGTCTAAATCTGGCATTGGCTCTCACAAACACATACATCTTCAAGCATGCCCTGAAAGTCAACAGACTTCATAAATACCTGAGACAGATAAAACTTTTCTTGATGTTGGTGAGCCACAGAGAGCTGAGGCGCTCCAAAGCTTGTATCTTCCCAACAGAAGTCGGTCCAATAAAAGATACGACACCCCCACCCATGTCTCCCTAATATCCTGGGACAGACACCAACACTGCACAGGGCAGATATATCCACATACACAGAGCTGTGTACAAAAAGGCACTCTCTTTTCCCACCAAACAAGCACAATATTGCTTCCCAACAGCACAATCACCCCCTACTCTGTGCTTACGTGTCCAACCAATATGTCACAAAATCAATTCTTTAAAAAATTCCCCTCTTGGATTTTCTAACTGCAAGGTGCTGAACTTCATCCCTGCTCTGAATGGTGGTGAATGGCTCCTGTGTTTCTGTCAGCTGATCGAGAATGAAGCCTTTATTTTAGGGTGACCCCAGGACAGCGCAGTAGTAGTTCGGGCCAAGCCATTCCATTGACAGCCTCTCTAAATGAAACATACGAAGAGTCCAAGCGGCATTCACCACCACCTGCCTCTGGAATTCCCACTGGAATGCCTTGGGTATGTGAGGCCCTCTCAGGAAGGGAAATGAATCAGCCTCTGGGGCGCAGTGATCAGGAGAACCCAAAGAGTTCTACAAAAAATATGAGATAAGAACAACAAAAACAGTTACTGCAAACGTACTTTGTAAAGACACGCTTTCTACGTGTTCAAATTACAGACAGTCGCATCTACAAATAATGCAGACCAAAAGAGGGGAAATTGCCTCTTACTAGTAATATGGGCCAGTAAATAACCTCATGCATCAAGCCCCAAACCACCCTCTTCAGGTCATGTCTACACTAGAGACCTAGTAAATAACCTCATGCGCCAGCCCCAGCATACTCTAAGGCAATGGTTTGCAAACTTTTTTCCTCAGAACCCAGTTGAAAAAAACCATTTCTACCCATGACCCAACAATTACACCTGCGAGCAATGCAGTCCAGCCTTTCTCGGCGGCAGTCCTGAGTCCCAACGCACGGTTTGGAAACAGTGTTCTCTCTAAGCTGCGCAGGTGCGTGGCTGCGCAGAGGCTGTGGCACCCCCCGCGCAGCACTGAGGGACCCCCGCGCAGCCACGCAGCCCCCTCCAAACCCCCAGGGCTGTGGCTTTGCCACGGCAGACCCAGCCTGCACCTGGCCTTTGGGCTGGCCCTCCGCACCCCCAGGGTGGAACAGGCAGGCTCAGGGCCGGGTCAGGTGCGCGGGCCTGCCTGCCCCACGTGGCCAGGTCAGCGGGGTGGCTGCAGCCGGGGCGGGCTCCCGGGCTCCCACCCGCCGACCGCCTTGACTTCCCGGCCTGGGGCTGGGCTCATCTGATGACCTCGGCCTCCCGGCACGGGGCCGCAATCAGCCTCCAGGGCTGGGGTCTGCTCCGCCCCACCGGCGGCTTCCCAGGGCCGCAGTAGGATAGCCCCCGCCAGCGGCCTTGGCTTCTTTCTTTCTTTCTTTGCTTCCTTCCTTCCTTTTTCTTCCTTCTCTTTTTTCTTTCTCTCTCTTCCTTCCTTCTTTTTTCTCTTTCTTTCCTTTTCTCTCTTTCTTTGCTTCCTTCCTTTCTCTTCTTTTCTTCTTTTCCTTCTTTCTCTTCCTTCCTTTTTCTTTCCTTATTTCTCTTCTTTGCTTTCCTTTTTCTTTCCTTCTTCCTCTTTCTCTTCCTTTCTCTTTTTTCCTTCCTCTCTTTCTCTTCCTTTCTCTTTTTTCCTTCCTCTCTTTCTCTTCCTTTCTCTTTTTTTCTTCCTCTCTTTCTCTTCCTTTCTCTTTTTTCCTTCTTTGTCTTCTTTCCTTCCTTTCTTCTTTCTCTTCCTTTCTCGTTTTTTCCTTCTTTGTCTTCTTTCCTTCCTCTTTCTTCTTTCTCTTCCTTCTTTTTTCTCTCTTCCTTTCTCTTCCTTCTTCCCTCTTCTTTCCTTGTATCTTCCTTTCTTTCTCTTCCTTCCTTCCTTTTCTCTCTCTCCCTTCATTCTCTCTTTTTCTCTCTTCCTTCCTTCCTTCTTTCTTTCCTTCCTTTTTTTAAAAAAACCTTTAAAAAATTAATTTTAAATAAAAACCTTTCTAAAAATTAAATTGCAATTCAAAATTCATTCAAATTCAATTAAACACAATTAATTAATTCTATTTACAATCACTTTAACTTCAATTAATGCCTATAATTCTGTCATGTGAGTTTACACAGAAATTTTATTCAGAAAAAGTTTTGCACACGGCTTGAAAATTTTGCACACAAGCCGCCAAACTTTAGAGGCAACATTGTTTGGAAACCACTGCTCCAAGGCCGTGTCTACACTAGAGACCAGATGGCGGCACAGCTGTACCAGTGTACGGTTTCCCATGCAGCCGCTCTGTGCTCTCCCATTGGCCCAACTAACCCACCCCCTACGAGTGACGGGAGCTGGGTCGACGGGCGAGTGTGTCTCGCTCACACAGCACTGTCCGCACGGTAGGTTGGCGCGAGGGTAACACCTGCTGACTGACAAAAGGGATAGTGCAGATATAGCCTAAAAACCACCCCAAAAGGAAGTAGTACAAAAGCAGAGAAGGAAAAAGGGATCAACCAAAAGAGGCAAGGCAACTGAAACCAGAGAAGAGAAGTGACAACTCTATGCAAGGGCGATGCTCCCCAGCTTACACTCTTCAAATGCATTTCTTTTCTGAAGCAGTTCATAAGATGTTAGCAAAGTGCATCTTCCATCATCAGTCTGCTACCCTTCAGCCCAGCGTACTCTGGGAATGGATGTCCTACGGCAGCATATTGACCTGAGTCATATACTCAAGAAAATGCTATGTTCTCAAACGGTCCTACTTCCTGAAATCTCTTCTTCCAGTGAACAAAGACTCAAATCCCAGCCACTTCCCACAGTAATGTTACTAACTTCTTGGTTGTAACTACTGCATTCTAAAACCAGTCTTGTAATTTAAAAAACCATTAATATATTCATTGAAAATCCGTTCATTGGCTGCAGTCTCCCACACAACCTCTTTGTGCAATCAGATATAGCCCATTTACATGCAAAATTGAGATGCTGTCCCCTGTCCCTAGTTCAGCTACCTTTGTTATAATGTAGCTTATAAAATTGCATTAACAGAAGAGAGCAGGGATTGTTTTCATTTCTATGTTGTTTTATGGATGGGGAATAAGGATACAATTAATATTATGTTATAATTTAATAGCACAAAAAGCTTATCTATAATTTAATAGCATTTATCCTTTATTGAATGTGTGATGCCAGTAAACCAAGTACCAGCTCTGGCCCGGGCAATAGGTGATAAGTAAGAACTGATCAAACCAGCTCACCTGCATGTTAGTTATGTTTAAAATGGGTATTAGTCTAATGAGAATGTATTTGGTATTGAAATTCAAAAATGCTTATAAGTAGCTGCATACTTCAGTCTCACGTATAATGTCTGTATTTCATGGTATATGGAGATGTGTACATTTTGCTTTATAACTTTGAAACCAATTGCTCTAAACTTGTGAACCCAGACACAGGAATCACTCCCCTCACCCCCACGCAGAAGGGCTATCAAAAGTTAAGTGGGCCATTATAAGAGAAAAGCTTTTCTAATTGCCCCATCCACATTTGAAGGAATATGTTCACAGGGCCTCATCCACCTGTTTGAATGCTGGAAGACAGAAATATAAATATCTGACATGAACATTTTTCATCTTTTTGCTCTTTAATAGTCTTGGCCCTGTAACAGTTCAAACTAAGAGAGAGGTTCCCAAAGGTTACACCGAGTCCACCACGAAAGACATTTTGAATTGACCAATTACCACATCTCTGTCATCTTTAGGAATTATACAAGTAACTTGTCGTGTGTGTGTGTGTGTGTTTGTTCACCCTAAAAAACTCTTTTTTTCTCTTGTTAATAAATGGTTGGATGGTTCCTTATCCCAAAGACAACTGCTGTAGCCAGTTTTGTAAGATTTGCACTACAAAAGATCTGAGGTAAGTGACTGCTCTCTTGGGACTGGGAACAACCTGAATATCTTGTGACCATTTATCACTAAATCCAGCTGGCCTCGGTGGCAGGATAAGTTGGCGAGTCTATGGGGACTGTCTGTGACTCCGGGACAAGCCTTCTTGTGATCCCTGAGTTCACTTTTGTTACGGGGTTGGTGAGATCTAATTCTAGAACGTACCACCTCTTTGGGCTGTCTGCCCGAGGCAGGCATTCACAGTCATGAGCCACTCCAGACAGTGGGAGAGATTTTCCTATTGTTCAACATTTTCCATGTACCCTTTTCTAAACCAGGAAAACACAAATAAAAATATTAACTTAAAGTTCATCCAAATTCCCATGGACTCCTTGCTGCTGTTACAATCAGTGTTTCCTAAACTCACTAGCAAGAATGGAAAACGATCAAATAAATACTGTAAACTGGTGTAGAAAGGACCTAGACGAGAGAAGCGTTAGTAACTACCACCAAACACTTTCCTCTCATACAGCAGCTTTTCATGCATAGATGTCAAATCATTGCTATTCCCATAATCATTTTCGTTTCCCTCTGCTGGACTCTCTCCAATTTGTCCACATCATTCTTGTAGCGGGGGCCCAAAACTGGACACCTATGGATTCCTATCTCCTGTCACTCTAATCCCATCCACTCATCACCAGTACAGAAATGCAGCTGCTCAGCCCAGACAATTTGTTACTGTATGAACTAAGTGGAATACAGTGAGACTGGGGGGGAAAAGAACCACCCAAACTTTATACTAAATTTCACGTATGAATCACAGTACACCCAGGAAGTTTGGCCAAAACTTTTAAATAGACAAAGTATTTTTATTGGAAGAGCTGACCCAATTCTCATCGTGGTGTTTGTTTGATACCCTTCCCTCTGTAGCCATCTGTCACACTGTACTCACTGCAGCTTCTTACACACGAAAGAATACTGCAGTCTCAGAACACCGTGAGTGTAGGCAGACAGCCAGCTCCCTAAAAGGTCTGTGTTTGCATTATTTTAAAGAACATTTTGCTTTAACAGTCTGTGCTATTTTGGACAAATACAGATACTGAAATCTGCATTACCTAGACCCAGGTGGGACCAGTACTTCAGTGCTACTCTTTATGATCCCCCTCCAAATAATCAATGGCCTGTTCATCTTCCCTTGCCTCTATTTGTCAGGCCAGCAATACTGAGGTACGGGAAGAATCAGCAACGCACCCCATGAGTTTAGATAGATTAGCCTCTTATTAAAATGGAGCCACCTTGGTATTCACGTCCAGCTTCCAGGCGTGATCCCTGTTCTCACTTTGCACAGATGTTATTGGCCATACATGGCTGGCTGGATTTCTGTTCAATACCAAAGGCTTGAATCATGATTTGATTTCATTTTCATATTGAATTCAAATGTTATAAAACCTAATTTCAAACAAAATAATCAAAGAGACTACACATTTCAGAACCCACTACACTCAAGTGCCACAAAATGTGTGTTCACTCGCACCACGCCTTGAATAGGAGACACGGCAAAGCAGGCTCTCTTTTAGAATGCAAGCTTTGGGGCACACAGGTTACATTTTCTGATCAGTACGTTGCTCTGAACTCTGTTCAAGCTTCATAAATCAAGCAATAACAACAGAAAAATCTTGTTGTAATCAAGCAATGAAGAAAATTCAATAAATAGCCTACCAAAGAATTTACTGGGAGCATGCCAACACCACCCCCCAGTAGAGCTGTTTACTCAGAGGTAGGATTTTTTAAAAGGCCAAAAGAAGTGAACCAATGTTGAAAAGAAAGCATCTACTGTTAGTGGCCGGGGGGCAGAAAGGGAAAAGATTCAGGGCAGTAAACACCTCTTTGCAACTTTCAAAACACATTTTTTTTTCCACATCCTTATAAGGTGATCCACCTGTAAATGTTTCAGAAAAGATATTTCAAGTTTTCCGATATAGATTTGTCTGTTTCCTCCCAGGCACAATTTTTTCAGTGTGAAGGTTTCATGCACAGAATTAATCCTTTGATCATTTGCACCAAGTCTCAGAGCAGTCAGTCACTTCTTATTACGCTTCTCTGAAAGGGGGTTGGCAACACATTCCTGACCACTAACATTTCCAACCTGCTACACACAAGAAACATTCTCAGATTTCTAATAGACTGAGGAACTATATATTTGTGTCTTGTGATAAATTCCTCCATGACAGAGGGAGTAGCAAAGTCCTATATTTAGGCTACCTAACACTCTCCCTTATAAAAATTCTTCTAACTTTATTTCACCTTCCTTAATAGATCACTAGTACCGCCATCGTTAGCAGAACCCTGTTCGCCTAGGTAGCATTTAGCTGCTTTCACCACGAGATCATGATTTCTCTTGCTGCAATCCCGTCTTATTCACTACATAAATTCTAACTTCTGCACCAGTGAAGGAGGGTTCATGCAAACAACTTCATTGATTACACCACCCTGATCGATTCTAACAGCAAGCCAAGCCTCTGCACTGAATAAGACAGAGGCCATGAGAAAAAATAGTATTTGATGCAATCACAGATGGATGCAGAATTAATGGGCCACCTTAATTCTGTCATCTTCTATCATTTGAGTGCTTGATTTTGCAACCTTGAGAACACCCTTAACAGAATTTTAAAAAATATAATTGAATTAATGGGGCTATTTCGGTAGACAAGCAAGACAAACAAAGGGATGGCTCAACTCCATACCACAGACAGGGAGTCAAGGGCAAATATTAAAACATGTCTTTTCTATGGTGCAAGTCCACAAGCTGGAAAGGGCTCAAGAACTTTTATTAGTTATAATCCTCCAAATGAGTGACAAAATGGTCCCATGTAATCTCCATGGTAGGGATGGCTGCAATTTAGCAAAGTCATCTGCAGGAGATAGCAATTGCGAGAGAGTGTGAGCAAATATACTCTATAATCTCAAATCCTGGTTGCTCTCCAGGCACTGCCTCTGTACAGAGATTTCTTACAACTGAATAAGCAAGTCCTATGGCGCCTTTATAGACTAACACACACACACACACAACACATTTAACACACAGGCTGTCATGGGCACAATCCCGCGTACAACCAAAGTGGACACAACTATACAGCATTCAGAAACAATGTGGTTTCATTGAAATCAGTTACTCTACACACATGAATCTCAATATCACCCATCCACTGCCATTCCCACAAAATCTAATCAATTGGTTCTCAGATCACTTCTCAATTAGCAAAAATAACCACCTTCCCTATACATTTCTTTAGTAAACATTTTCATTACTGCAGCTTAGCAGAGATAAAATACAAAACCCCAGAAATAGCAGTAGATAGAGGGGGAGCGGTAGATGTGGTTTATCTAGACTTTAGTAAGGATTTTGATACGATCTCACATCACATTCTCATTAATAAAGTGGGGAGGTACAAACTAGATGGAGCTATTATAAGATGGGTGAAAAACTGGTTGGATAACCATTCCCAGAGAGTAGTTATCAACGGTTCACGTTCAGGCTGGAAGGACGTAATGAGTGGGGTGCAGCTGGGATCTGTCCTGGTCCAGTCTTGTTCAACATTTTTATCAGTGACTTGGATGATGGCATTGAGAGCAAACTTACAAAGTTTACGGATGATACCAAGCTGGGAGGGGTTGCGAGTGCTTTGAAGGATAGGATCACAATTCAAAATGATTTGGACAAACTGGTGAAATGGTCTGAGGTAAACAGAATGAAATTCAATTAAGACAAGTGGAAAGTACTCCACTTAGGAAAGAACAACCCATTGCACACATACAAAATGGGCAATGACTGCCTAGGAAGGAGTACTGCGGAAAGGGATCTCAGTGTAATAGTGGACCACAAGCGAAATATGAGTCAAGAGTGTAATACTATTGGAAAAAAAGCAAACACCATTCTGGGAAGTATTAACAGGTGTATTGTGAGTAAGACTCAAGAAGTAATTCTTCCGCTCTACTGTGCCCTCATTAGGTCTCAACTGGAGTATTGTGTCCAGTTCTGGGTGTCCCATTTCAGGAAAGATGTGGAGAAATTAGACCAAGTCCAGAGAAGAACAATACAAATGATTAAAGGTCTGGAACATTTGACTTATGAGGAAAGATAGAAAGAGCTGGGTTTGTTTAGTTTGGAAAAGAGGAGACAGAGGGGACATGATAACAGTTTTCAAGAATCTAAAAGGTTGTCATGAGGAGGAAGGAGAAGAATTGTTCTCCTTAATCATCGGTGATAGGACAAGAAGCAATGGGCTTAAATTACAGCAAGGGAGGTTTAGGTTGGACATTAGGGAAATTTCCTAACTGTCAGGGTGATTAACCACTGGAAAAAAGCGGCCTCGGCAGGTTGTGGAATCTCCATCATTGGAGGTTTTTAAGGGCCGGTCAGACAAACACCTGTCAGGGATGGTTTAATGGGGGTACTTGGTCCTGCCATGTGTGCAGGGGACTGGACTCGGTGACCTCTCATGGTCCCTTCCAGTTTCTATGATTCTGTGACCAAAAACAAGGGAAAAATCTGTTATCATCAAAGAAGATATTCCAACTGCTAACACATGATAGATTTCATTGTTTTTCAAAAATGGATGTAAACAATAGAAAAGGCTAAGGCTGAACCAATTAAAAACTCCAGTCATATGCCAAATGCAACGTTCGTTATCCAGACACAGGCATTACATTCTGACAGAAAGAGTGACAAAAACACCATCTGCATTTAGGGCTGAGTGTGTGTTGGCAAAACCTCGTTATTTAGCCTATGTTCTAAGGGAGAACACAGCAATGGAAAGCATATAGCAACGTTTCTTCTGTAGGCTGATTAGGGTTCATTCCACAATCTATATATCAACTCGGTGTACAATATTCTCTCTCAACAGTTTCACACTGAACTAATGCAGGCATTTCAAAATAAACAAATGAGGTAACATGTACAAAGAATTCCCATCCAGGAAAGTGTGTTATACTTAGAAAATGAAAACCAGCAGGATCTTATTCAGGGGGATATGGCAATACGCCACATTTATTGTGAATACAGATAGACTGAAATTTCAAAAGGCAAAACACATCAATTAGCTCTCAAAGAAAGAGAATCAAATTAAAGAGACAGAGCAATTTCCTATTCAATTGCATTCATATACACACACAAACCCATACACACAGAGAGTTAAAGGCAATGAGTTACACAGATGTTATATTTACCAGCCTCGTTGCTCATGCTCCTCCACTGGCCAGGTGGTGAAAACACCAGGATAGGGGAGCAGGGTCCCACCGGTGCACTGATGCTCCTGCAGTGTGGTTGTAGGACTGAACCCAAAATTCCCATCTTGTGTTACCCTACTTATAGGACGCTATTCCCCTTTGAGCTTATGGGGTCCATTCAATTATGGTGCTTCTGTCTGATGTGATGTCCATCAAGAAATTTAGGCTTGAAATTAGACGTAGGTTTCTCACCATTAGAGGAGTAAAGTTCTGGAATAGCCTTCCAAGGGGAGTTGTGGGGCCAAAACCATAACTGCCTTCAAAACTGAGCTTGATAAATTTATGGAGGGGGTAGTATGATTAGCCTATTCTGCAAATTGACTGATCTTTCGCTACAGGTGGTGGATATACAAATGGCCTAAGAGGAGAGAGTACATGGGGTGGGTTCTGAGTTATTACAGAGAATTGTTTCTTGGGTAACTGGCAGTTGAGACTTGCCCACGTGCTCAGGGTTTAACTGATCGCCATATCTGGGGTCGAGAAGGAATTTTCCCCCAGGACAGATTGGCCTGGGCTCTGGGGGTTTTTCGCCTTCCTCTGTAGCACAGGGCATGGCTCACCTACCGGTGAATTCTCTGTAACTAAAAGTCCTTAAATCATGATTTAAGGAGGTAAATAACTCAGTCATAGGTTGGTGGCCTATTGCAAGAGTGGGTGGGTGAGGTCTTGAGGCCTGCATTTTGCAGGAGCTCAGACTACATGATTGTACTGGTCCCTTCTGACCTTAGAGTCTATGAGTCTATGATTGGTTGATTGTTTCTTAATCACTCAGAATTGTAACAAACATGACACTTCTTTGTTGTCCTTCCGTCTCCATCTTCGGGTGTTAATTTTATTCAAACTCTTTGGCCACGTAAATTGCAAAACTTTATTATCTTCATTTCCCCTTTGTTTTATAATACAATCATAGAATAATAGGGATGGAAGGGACCTCATGAGGTCATCTAGTCCAACCCTCTGCTAAAAAGCAGGACCACTCTCACTAAATCACCCCAGCCAGGGTTTTGTCTAACCGGGCCTTAAAAATCTCCAAAGATGGAGATTCTACCACCCACCTAGGTAGCCCATTCCAATGCTTCACCACCCTCCTAGTGAGAAATTATCTCCTAATATCCAACCTTGACCTCCCCAGCTGTAATTTGAAACCATTGCTCCTTGTTCTGTCCTCTGTTACCATCGAGAACAGCCTAGCTCCCTCCTCTTTGGAGCACCCCTTCACGTAGTTGAAGGTTGCTATCAAATCTTCCCTCAGTCTTCTCTTCTGTAGACTAAATAAGCCTAGTTCCTTCAGTCTCTCCTCATAAGTCATGTTCCCCAGCCCCCTAATCATTTTTGTTGCCCTCCGCTGGACTCTTTCTAATTTGTCCACATCCTTTTGGTAGTGGGGAGCCCAAAACTGGACACAGTATTCCAGATGCAGCCTGACCAGTGTCAAATAGAGGGGAATTATCACATCCCTCGATCTGCTGGCAATACTCCTACTGATGCATGCCATTGGCCTTTTTGGCAACAAGGGCACACTGTTGGCTCAATTCATCTTCCCGTCCACCATAACCCCCAGGTCCTTTTCTATAGCGCTGGTACTTAGCCGATTGGTCCCCAGCCTGTAGCAGTGCATGGGATTTTTCCGTCCTAAGTGCAGGACTTTGCTCTTGTCTTTGTTGAACCTCATGAGGTTTCTTTCGGCCCAGTGTTCCAATTTGTCCAAGTCTCCCTGGATCCTGTCCCTGCCCTCCAGAGTATCTACCATTCCCCCCCAACTTGGTGTCATCCGCAAACTTACTAAGCACGCAGTCTATTCCATCATCAAGATCATTAATGAAGATGTTGAATAGAACCAGCCCCCAGACCGACCCCTGGGGTACTCCACTCGTTACCGGTTGCCAACCAGACATCGAGCCATTGATTCCTACCCGCTGAGCCCGTTGATCTAGCCAGTTTTCGATCCACCTTACAGTCCACTCGTCCAACCCATACTTCCTTAACTTGCCGACAAGAATGCTGTGGGAAACTGTATCAAAAGCCTTGTTAAAGTCGAGGTATACCACGTCAACGGCTCTTCCCGCATCCACAAATCCAGTCATCTCATCATAGAAAGAAATCAGGTTGATCAGGCACGATTTGCCCTTGGTGAATCCATGTTGACTGTTCCTGATCACTCTATTTTCCTCCAAGTTTTTCAGGATGGATTCTTTGAGGACCTACTCCGTGATTTTCCCAGGGATTGAGGTGAGGCTGACTGGTCTGTAGTTCCCCAGATCCTCCTTTTTCCCTTTCTTGAAGATAGGTACTACATTTGCCTTTTTCCAATCCTCCGGGACCTCCCCCATTGCAGATTGGATCTGTTCGAGGCTGGCACCTGCTCTCTGTCTCACATACACACACCAATCTCTCATTCATTCAAACCATGATCTTTTTCCTCATTTTATCTTATATGTGAAAAGCACAAATATTTCCTTTATAATTAAAGATATTTTTTCCTTCCTTCCTAACTGACTACAAGGAATATTCAACTACTTGGTTAGGTGGAAATACAAGGAATTACAAATCCCAGGGGGTCTTCAGGGAGTGTTACACCAAGTAGACTAGATCACATAGGTCAGTCTCTCAAGCCATCTGATGCTTGACTGTAGGCCTTAAAACCAAACATCTTTTTAATACCACAGGCTTATGTCTACAAATGGAGCAGTTGGAATCTGAGAAATTAATGTCATTTAACAACCTGCGAATACACTCACCACACCCCACAAGGGAAGTCATTCGGTAGAGTCATCCTCAAAGCTTCCTCCACCTGCTTTTCTGTTTTACAAGGCCCGCTAATTTTCCACTGAAACACAGTGCAGGGGACATGGAGCTTATCTCATCTTCCATGAGAAATGGAAACCATTGATAAAAAATTACAGTCACATGATAGACAATTGCTGCTCTGCTGCATGAGAAATGAATTGATGGCCTCAATTGTATACCTGAGGAAGGGTTCTGTGTAGCTCAAAAGCTTGTCTCCCTCACCAGCAGAAGCTGGTCCAACCAAAGATATTACCTCACCCCCCTTGTCTTGCTTGATGTCCGCGATTCACTTACAAGCAGACTGGCCATCTCATCAGTAGCCTCAGTATAAAGGTCAAAGGTTTAGTGGGCCATGAAAAATTAACAATCTCTCCTTCCTATTCCTCCATGTCAGAGACTGAGGCACACTGGCAGAGGTTCATGTGAAGGAAAGCCTGCACTGCTATGATTCATTGTGCTCATTGCTATAAATTATCAGTTTTCACGGCCACATAATTTATTTGGAAATTAAAGTAGTAAGAGTTTGGACAGTTTATATTTACTGTTAAATTTTAACTGGCGGGTTGATATGAAGATCCTACACCAGTCACTGAGGAAATTCTCCCATCAGAAAAATAATACCGAGTTTTAGACTACCTACTCTTCAAAATGGAGTCTCTTCAAACACATGTTTCTTTGTAGCCAAGTTTTAAGATTGCATGTAACAGGACATTGAGGATAAGTTTTTATCATAATCATTTGGGGCGCGAGGACATCTAAACCATTTATTCAGCTGCCTCTTAGCACCAAGTGCATCTAATTTACACAACTATAAATAAAATCACTTATTTAGGGCAATGAACAACAAGGAAAATTTTTCCAAGATAAAATATGTTTAACAAGACTCAGGCCAGGACCACACACAGAGAAAAGTTTTCTTTACTTCAGCAGAAGACTGATGCCAATCCTGTGACGCCAAAATGTATTCTTGACAGTATGCAGCATATGGCCTGAATGAAGATAAAGTCCAAAGACAGATGTCCTGAAATGACTGCCTTCTTCATAGCACTGGAAGCCTGAGGTTATGCATCCATTGGAGTTGGCGTCTTTACCAACTCTGTTAGATGGGGGGAAATAATCACAATGTGATGAGGACTGAAGAAAAATAAGGACAGAACGTGTTTGCAGAAAGTCACCTTCTTCCCCTTTACTTTTATTTGGAAGCACTGAGAGAACACAATTGAAAACAGGCAATCAAATCCATTGGGTATAAAGTTAAGAGAACCTTCAAGCCATTGCAAGTGAGAAACCTCATCTGGCAAAGGAAGGATGGAAATACAGACATGTAAAAAACTGACCTTCCAGAGGTTCCTATGGATCAAACCGGTTTCAACACTTCTGGAACTCAAGGTTGCTTTGTACCTTGTCAGCAAATCTTTAGAGACACAGATCATTCATTGGCAGAGCAATGAAGATGTCCTAACCTATACACTACAGTCTGTGACATCAAATAAGGAAAACGTTTAAGGGTGGAACTGTATGTCTCACCATACTGGAGCAACTCCTTGTGAGAAAAGGACGTTTTCATTTCTTGCAATAGGTGCTGTAATTGGCCCACAAATGCTGTGTTCGGCACAGCAATTCCTCAGCTGACCTAACCTAATTCTGCAAATTAAATACCAGGTATTTGTAAAATAGCTGAAGAGGTACATAAGGAGCAGGGAAAAGTTTGTTTATACGAATTTGTTTGCTGCAGGTGACAATATAAACAGTTTTCACATTCACAAATGTGATCATTTAAATGACAAATTTAATAAATGAAACTCCACTTGTAAGCTATTAATTGCATGCAACAAGTTTACATACTGAAGAACCTGGGAATTTTAACCAATTAGGTTCTGAAAGTGTGAAACATTCTTGAGAGCTCTCTGACATCTCAATAGCACCATCCCCGCCTTGTTTAGGGCTCAGCTCAGTAACAGTTTTTACTTGTTTCCTTCATGTCTTAATTTCCTGCAATAATACATCTGCCATGAATAATTAAGCAATGCATTTGCTGCTTGCTGAAAGCTGACTAAGTGCTATAAATCAGTTCTGGGACCCACTGCCAGCTTAGAGACAATCAGCGAACTGTTAACGTTAGGGAGCAAACAGCACTTCAACACGGCACAACTGTATCTGGTTTCCTGCATCCCAGGCCATACACACCTACTCTGTTACCTCTTTCCAGCATTTAACAGCAAGGGTCTGAAGCCAACTCTTGCATTTCCCATGAGGATGAAGGAAAACTACATGTGTATTACCATTTTCATATTTATCTGGTTCTTCAAGAAAGCCCAGCTCCCTGTTATTTTCACTGAGGTTTCTGCTGATTTCCTTGCTCCACAGGTGGGATAAGAGAGGTCATAGGACATCATTTAATTTGCCTGAGGATGTGGAGTTTGTCTCCCCATCAGGATTAGATCCAGAAATGATCCTAGATTCTTTATTCTCACCCTTGAGCTGTTTTTTCCTAAGCAAGATTCATTACATCAACCAAGTACAGAGTTGGTAGTAAAAGCCTTAAGCAGCAGGAGAACACCTTCTGTAGGCCAACTGTATCCCCTGTAAGTGTCATTTGATCCATATTCACTATCAGCCAGCAGCCACGCTTTTCTGTATCTAGAGACCTCCAGCAGAGAACAAAGAACAACCCAAAATAGTGCTAACACTTTCCAGCCGCCTTTCTACTTACATGCATATCAGGGGACAGGAACAATAAAACAACTTTCCATTACCCGAGCGGCATCCTTTTAATTGGAAAGAGGTTTACAGTGCAATCACTTTAAAGGAAACTAAACTGCACAGAATACTGGCGTCTCAGGCTTGGCAGAGCAAGCACATTAGAAAACTAATCAAGCCCAGGTATCCAGCCAGGTCTAGCAAAATGTCAGAACAGCCATTAAGATTCTGCACATCTAAATTTGAGAGTCTCACCAATTCACCGGAAGATGCAAGAGCTCAGACAATTTTAAAAGGTCAAAATGCAGAAAAGTTGATCATTAAATTTCCTTACAAAATACCCTCATGCAGAAACAAACCATGTAATGTTCCTGGTTTTAATTCTGTTGACAATAGATTGTACATATTTTAAAAACCTAACACTTAGCAGCTGTGCTGTCAGTCTGTAGAACTTCTGTGTCTGCAGCAGTAATATTACCATATTCTATTATTCATAACAGGCTGCAGATTTTCTTCTTCCTCTTACAAACAAATTAACGATTTAAAGCCACAGAATGACTGCAGAGAACATCCTGACAGAATAGCTTGAGTTTGCAGGACTCTGCGATATCTTTATTTGCTTCTGAGACAAAGATCCTATTTAAAAAAGCCAAGTCCATTTTTATCTGCCCTGATTACCTTAAGGGAGCTTTCGGAACAGCCCATGTGAGACTATACGATATATACAAGATACAGATCCTGCAAACTTATGTCGGAACAACTGTCAGTCCGGGGCAATGGAAAATCCACACCACTGAGCAATGCTGTCATACAGACTAAACTCTGGTGTAGACAAGAGGGACTCTCCCACTGACACACCAGCCACCCTGAGAGTGAGGAGAACCTACGCCTATGATAGAGGCACTGTCACTAAGCCCCATGAAAGCCATGGTCAGAGGTAAATGCAACACCTTTTTCTTACCCAGTGAGTGACATTTAACACAAAGAGCTGCAATAGGATGGCCCACCCCCCAAAACAGGTAAAACTCCAAGCCAGTAGTTGATTGGACCTTTTCAATGTCAACAACCAGGCAGCGGCTCCCAACGGTGCAGACCTGGGACATATCACCAAACAATTCAAGCGATCATGATGGTGAAGGGGAAAATTAACGTAAAGAAAAGAAAAATATTTAACTTATTGACTTGTTTTTCTAATATTTCCTGACTTTTCACATGAAGACAGCTTTTAGCTCCAAAGTAGGGCCCTCCAAATCCGCGGATATCCGCATCTGCACACACAGTGAGGATATCCACAGACAATTTCATGCAGATGCAAATCAGATGCAGATCCACATATTTGTATACACACAAGGCTCTACTCCAAAGGTATCTAATGCCAATAATCCCCTTTTCCAACCACCCTCAGCAGATAGGAACCTTAAATTAAAAAAAAAAGGAAATTCAATTCCAATTCCAATACCAATTCTAGGAAATATTTTTTCACAGAACAGAACTTTATGGAACTCACAGCCACATGAAATCAGAGATCAAGATTAAAAAAGGGCCTGGACACGTTAATTGATAATGGAATACCAAAGTTATTGATACTGATTATACGTCTTGTGGAAGAGATATTAAACATCCTGCTTTCAGCCTTGACCTAATCTCTAATGATGAGAGATCAAAACGAGACCAAATCGATGAGTAGTTTATCCCACCTTTGCTAATGCCACATTCAGAGACAGGATCCAGAACTAGATGGATCGGAGCCTGGCAATTCCTATCATATTACTACAATATAATGTATATTGTCACACAGATTTTCCTACAACTTTACACACACAGGAAACCTCTTGTGATACACTACTCCATGTATGACAAATAAATAGAATTTCTCGTGTCTTCAAAAGTCCAGTGAGCTATTCTAGCAGAACAGATTACAGATTAAGTAAAATGACACAAATTTTAACTAAATTAGCTTCATAGTCATAGCCAATGTCTCACCCCATACAGAAGGCTGTGCTTCTGGTTGAAAAAAATTTAATAGCATGTGTTTCCTGACTTAATCAAATTCAGAAAAAGAGAACTTATCGTAAAAATGTCCAATCCAATAAATACATTCTGGACTGGACCCCTGTAAAAATTAAAGATATTGCATGATACTACACACATAACTCTACAGTTATAGAAAAAGTATGATATTAGATAGTATTTGAGAAATTACTTACAGTATTACAGACTGTTGTACAAACGGACAGAGTTAAGGTTGAGCAGAGTCTCGGTGGAGACATTTAGTTACTTTTGTGTCCTAGGGCATAACTTAATGCTGGGAAAAATGGAAATTACTTACATATTCAAATGATTAGGAAATGTTTATTAATACAAAACCATCTAAGTAGACACCACATGAATGCCATACATCACACAGATTATAAGGTCTCAAGTGGTAAATCCCTTCCATGACTTTTACCTTATGAAGACCTTTGCTTCATTCACTGCACAGTTAAACAATTTTTTCAAGTATATAGTTAAATAAAGTCATAAACAAGCTAAGCACTCTTTTCTTGAGGGCACTGGATGGTTTAGCAAGAAAACTCAATCCAAAATATACCATGCATTTATGTGATATGTTTTCAACATGTCAAATCAAACCCCATTTTCACTGGACCACTGAAAGGCACTTCCAGGCAGGGCTATGCCATGTCAGATTTCTAATCTCGGTCATTTCAACCGTGCATTATATTTGATAATGTTGAATGGGTTTTTTGTATTTATTTATAAAGAAGCAAAATATTTTCTCTACTCTCATCATTATCAAAAATGGCCAAAAGCATTTTTGCTCAAACTTTCAAAAAACAAACAAACAAAACCTTTCACCTTTAGCCAGGGGCCAAGTTGGGAAATTTTGAGTCAAATGCATAAGCTTGAGAAAGTTATATGTAACCAGAACAAGGACTTATAGTGGAAACATTTCTGCGAACTTGTACCATGCCTGTATACCATGTTGGAAGTGTGCTGATATCAACATGCAGATCAAGCAAATGACAGAACAACAGGCAGGATGTTTAAATCAGCAGAAGATCAGCATCTGATTTTTTGTAGCTCAGTAGTGCTTATGGAAAACACTGTACTAGAACATATTAATTGCCATACCCAAGACCGGATGCCTTTCTGGGAGATGCTTTAGTCAAACAAGTTACTGGAACTGAATACAGGAATAACTGGATGAAATTCCAAGACCTGCATGATAGGTCAGACTCACTAGATGACACAATCATAGAAGAGGCTCACAGAAACTGAAGGGGACCATGAGAGTCATAGGCTATGTCTACACTTGCAAGTTAGGTCGACTTAAGGAGGCTTAAGTCGACCTAACTTAGCCCAGGTCCACACCAGGCTTTCATTAAGTCAACTTAAGAAATTCCTTAAGTCGATTTAGTACAAACTGCCGGTTAGGTCGGCCTAACCCTTAAGTCGACTCCTTAGGTCGACTAACTAAGTCCCAGTTCAGGGTAACCACTTTGTTAAGTCGGCTTAATAACGCAGACTTTAGGTTGACTTAAAGTCGACCTTATTAAGTCAACTTAACAAAGTCGACCTAACGTTTTCTAGTGTAGACAGCCATCAAGTCCAGTCCCCTGCGCTCATGGCAGGACCAAGTACCCTCTAGATCAGTGGCCCCCAACGAATAGCTTGTGATCTACTTCTGAAGAGCAGTTGCCTTTGAAACCTATGAGCATTTCGCAGTCTGTTGGCAAAAGATTGGACACCACTACCATCCCTGACAGGTGTTTGTCTGACCGGCTCTTAAAAACCTCCAATGATGGAGATTCCACAACCTGCCGAGGAAACTTATTCCAGTGGTTAATCACCCTGACAGTTGGGAATTTTTTCCTAATGTCCAACCTACACCTCCCTTGCCGTAATTTAAGCCCGTTGCTTCTTGTCTTATCATCGGTGATGAAGAAGAACAACAAGAATAACGTCCCCTCTCAGGCTCTTCTTTTCCAGACTAAACTAACCCAGCTCTTTCAGTCTTCCCACACAAGCCAAGTGTTCCAGACCTTTAATCATTCATGTTGCTCTTCTCTGGACTTTCTCCACATCTTTCCTGAAATGAGGCGCCCAAAACTGGACACCATACTCCAGTTCAAGCCTAATCCGTATAGAGTAAAGTGGAAGAATTACTTCTCGTGTCTTACCTACAATATACCTGTTAATACATCCCAGAACGGTGTTTGCTTTTTTTGCAACAGTGTTACACTGTTGACTCATATTTAGCTTGTGATCCACTATGACTTCCTAGGAATGATCTAATAATACCTTCTGCACTTAAAATCTATGAATACCACATCAGACCAGTGGTCCATCCTAACTAGTAATCCCTGTCTGAGAGTAGCTGGTACCCAGTGCTTCAGAGGAAGGTGCAAAAAATCCTATAATACTGGACCATTACTGAAAAACCTTCCACAGGAGATCTCAGTTTCTATCCCCAGACACTGAGTGATTAGGCCCATGCATCAGGACACAGCGATATATACGCCTTTCATCCTATCTCGTGTTACCATACATATAAACAGCTTGTGGCGAAACATTCACTAAGTATTACATTTTTCTGGGAATATTAATGTCATTTTTGACATTTACCTGAGACAATTTTTGATTTTACACAGATGTCCAAAAACGAGGAAGAGGAGCAAGAGTTTGTCTTTGCACAATACAGTAATGAGCAAGGCCTGTTATATACATTTAATCTCTTTCTAATGCTAGAATCATATAGTAATAGGGTTGGAGGGACCTCTAGTCTAACCCACTGCCCAAAGCAGGACCAACCCCAACTAAACCAGCCAGCCAGGGCTTTGTCAAGCCAGGCATTAAAAATCTCTAAGGATGGAGAATCTATCACCTCCCCAGGTAACCCATTCCAGTGCTTCATCCTCCTAGTGAAAAAGATTTTCCTAAAATCTAAAATAGTTTTCCCCCACTGCTCCTTGTTTTCTCATCTACCACCACCGAGAACAGCCCAGCTCCGTCCTCCCTGGAACCCCCTTCAGGTGAAGGCTGCTATCAGATCTCCCCTCACTCTTCTCTTCTGCAGACTGAACAAGACCAGTTCCCTCAGCCTCTCCTCATAAGTCATGTGCTCCAGACCTCTAATCATTTTCGTTGTCCTCCACTGGACTCTCTCCAATTTGTCTATACCCTTTCTGTTGGAGGGGCAGGAAGAAGAGGGAGAGAGAGAGAGAACTGGATACAAGACTCCAAATGAGGTTCACCATTGCTGAACAGAAGGGAATAATCACATCCCATCCCTCCATCTGCTGGCCATGCTCCTACTAACACAACCCAATACGCTCTCAGCCTTCCTGGCAGTAAGGACACACTGCTGACTCCTATCCAGCTTCTTGTGCGCTGTAACCCAAGGTTGTCTTCTGCAGAACTGCTGCCCGGCCAGTCGGTCTCTAGTCTGTCCTAAATGCAGGACTCTGCACTGGTCCTTGCTGAACCTCATCAGATTTCTTTTGGCCCCATCCTCCAATTTATCTAGGTCTAATCTGTATTCTCCTACCCCTGCCCTCCAGCTTATTTACCACTCCCCTCAGCTTAGTGTCATCTACAAATTGCAAATCACTCCACCCTTCAGATCATTAATGAAGATGTTCAATAAAACTGGCCCCAGTCTTTTAAATTTCTCTTTGCAAGGAAGGCTTTCAGGCCTCGAATTATTCTCATCACCTTCCTGAAACTCCCTCTATTTCTGCTAGCTCCTTTCTGAGAAAGCAAGAAAGCAGTACTTCACGTAGGGGCACCCAGTAGCTTCACATAATAGCATTCAAATATTTTTCTGTTATTTCTATCCTATGCTTCAGGCATTCAAACCTTGGCTTGTTTGCTGTTGCACACACCATACTATGAACGTCCACTCTGCTTTACAAGTGGTCTTCATACCCAAGCTGACATTTCAGAAAGACACTGTTTCACATTAAAAAGTTAGATGCTGAAACATATAACCAGCTGTTTACATCAATATTAAGTATTTTGATCAAGTATCTTCCTCAGCCTCAAAATCCTTGGCAACATCTGACTTTCTCCCTCCACAATTCTGGTGTGCTTCTTTCTGGTGCATCTTTCTTCAGATAGAAAGCAGGTTCCTGGCCAGAAGATAAGGATCATGGCCCTCTCATTTCTTCCAACACGTCAGAGGAACAAGTCCTTGCTGAAACCGTGGTTAATGCTAACAGTAAGTGTAAAGCATGCTCTCATTCTCATTAAAATCTGTTTAATTTGTCAAGCAAAACAAAAGCATCTAAAAAATTCCCTGACAGCTGACAACATTTCTCACCTTTCAAGAACTCAGAAAGTAGTATTGCTTTGCCTGGCTTAATCTCTTTTGGAAACAGACTTCCTTTATGGCTGAGACCTGTGAGAATTTCCAAAGGCCCAAAAGAGAGCATAAGCAAAAAGCCAGAGTTGAAAACCGTCTCTTCAATACAGCTTTTAGTATAATTCTACCGGGAAGCAACAGTTTAGCAAAAAGTGTGTACTAACTCCCTCTGAAGCGCTGAATCGGTTTCGTCAAGCTGGTGAAAACTTACTGTCCTTCTGCCCAGACCATCTGTTCTTAACCACGGCTAAGAAAGGTGACCACAAAGACGGTTCTCAGGAGCAGAATGGGTGCCTGAGCAAAACCCAGGCAGCTTTCTGGGCTTTCTAAAACCCTCCCGTCCCAAGAGATTGTATTTAGTAATACCAGGGCAGCTGCTCTAGCTGGTCAGAGAGCCGAGTTCAGCACCTAGGTATTCTGCAGTTGGGAAGCATGCCCCAAGAGGCCCAAGAATTGTCATCTCCTCGTACGTCACAGCCACCTTGGAAGGTTTTTTATCACTGGAATGTAAACGGAAGAGAATTCTCGAGGCACAGGCAGAACTCACAATGAAAAAATGAGGGAAGCCACTAAAAGTAACAGGAGAATGGTGACCTCAGTGGCCTCTGTCCGCATGGCTCTAAGCTGGCACAGCACTTTCCATGTCCCCAATCTTGGATCAGAGGAATGGGAACCAGTCGGATTCTTAAGCTAAATTAAACAGGACCAACACCCCCCCCCCCCAACCCCCCGTCCAAACAGCTAACATTGTTATGATTGTCACTGATGTCCCAGAAGGTTTCTCTTTACATTTCAAATAACAGAATGTGCCATTTTGGCCCCATCAGACTCCTCTGCAGAATTTTCACTTTCTGTATTTTGACCGAAAGATACCTGCCAAACTCATCTTACAAGAAGAAGTCACAGAAGTTGGCACTGCTAACCCTGCAGTAAGGACCAGAAGTCCAGGATAATGTATCCATTGAACAGGTAACTGAAAACTCTCACAGACTGAAGACTCATTCCAACTTATACAAGAAGAATCGGAAGTCATTTTGTGACTAATGACACCTGAGGCTGCAAAGGTGCTCCCATACTGTGAAGATCTGCTATAATAAAGATGCCCCCCCCAAAAAAAAAGTCCAAATTGAAATGAAATTCAGGGCAAAACCTGGCAATGGTACCTATATATCATTTCCAGACGAACAGTGATTGTCTGTAACAGAGATTACTATTTTGGTTTAATCCAACAATCACATACTTATAGAGTGGAAGACTAAAGAATTTCTTGAGAATTGCTACATCGTGAGAATTTCACCTGAGAATTACCCTACAATGGTATAACGCTGAAAAAGAAATGAGTTTTTCTCGACATAGGCAAAGCACCCAGATTTCTCAGGGGGCTGAACACAGGATGCAATTGTAAATACAGCACTGTCAGACTTACTGACATGTAAGTGGAGACAAACTCTTAATGAACAGACGGGGAGGCTGGTCTTTTGCAAATATATTTATTATCAAAAGTGTTGATGAACGTTTTCAGTAAAAAAAAAAATTCAGACACTGGGCTCTTCATAAAAACAGGCCAGATCGCCTCAAACTACAGAAACATTTTGAAGCACCATCAAACAAACAGCCAGAGAACTAAACAGCAGCATCCCCATTACCTTCTTATTATTTCCCACAATGGCTCATCTGAACATGAAAAGCTCCTGCAAAGATCCACATTAATCTTGGGTACCCCAAGCCAGCACCCTGCGGTAACAAGCAGGACGGACCTTGCTGTTCTGGGATTACTCACAAGCAGGTTTTTTCCTATTATGCTCCATCTCCATGGATAAGCAGTACGTCATTAACAGAGCTGAGTTTCATGCACAAAAATTGCCATATTCACATAATGGAAGATTTTTAGCATTCCTTTCTCAGAAAGTCTCAGCTGCCTGTATACCCACAAATGTCTTTACAACTGGATGAGATGTGGGTGAACAAATGAAACTGGCCTACAGCTAGACCTGGATGTGAGAAAAGAATCCTGTAAGAGCAATGGGTCTGTTGCTGATAAAGCCTGCAGATGACACAGAGACTGGTGGGGTGGTAATAATTACAAAGTCAGATCACTGATACTGAGTCGGTGAGCTGGGCACAAACAAAATGTATTTTAATAGACACATTCCTGATGATACATCTCGGAACAAAGAATGTAGGTCACACGCGCAGGATGGGAGGCTGCACGCTGGAAAGCAGTGACTCAGAAAAGGACTTAAGGGTCATTGTTGATAATCAACTCAACACGAGCTCTGTGTGTGATCCTGTGGCAGAAAGAGCTAATACCCAGCACTACTGGAGAATGCCGAAGAAGTGTCAGAAAGCAGCAATATTCTCTCTCTGAGATACATAACTGGAATAGTGGGTCTGGTTGTGGAGTTCACAGGAGACAAGACACACTGGAAAATGGTGAAGTTCAGAAGCAGCACAAGAATGATCTGTAGTCTGAAAAACAGGCCTTAAAGTGAGAAAGCCGAGGAGCTCTAGCTAGTCTAGAGAAAAGAAAAGAAGGTTAAAGAGATGCTTAGAACAGTCTACTACATAAGCTCATAAAGTACCTGGATGCAGTGCTGTGGCTGGGTTGACGCCGGACATTAGAGACAAGATGGGTGCGGTAACAGACACTGGATTTGTGACTAATTACATCAGCATATTATCACTCAACTGCCCCAGCTGCCTTTCCCCACTGTGACTGAAGGGCCTGAATGGACCACCTCAACTTAAAATGCACGTTACCTATTCATGCTCAGCCGTCTACTCACCATCTGTTTAGCTGCGACACTCCATGTCTATTTCCCAGACCTGAAGAAGAGTTTTGTGTAGCTCAAAAGTTTTTGTCTCTCACCAAGAGAAGTTAGCCCAATGAAAGATATCACCTCCCCCACTTTCTCAGCAGAAGATATCTGATACGAGAAGTCTCCAATCTGGCAGACAAAGGAGTTGCAAAACCCAATGTCTAAAAACAAAAAATCAGCAACGATCAAATGGGAAATAAAATGCAAATGTTTAGTACTAAAGGAAATTAACCATTGTAACAGATCACCAAGAGTTGTAGGTAAATTCTCCATCATTTGCGTCTTTATATCAAGACTGGACACCTTTTCAGAAGCCATGCTCTAGCTCAACTCCAAATTATTATGCAGAAATTACTGGGTGAGTTATGGAGGTCAGGCTGTAAGATCTTAGTGGTCCCTTTGGGCTTAAAATGCTGGACTCCCTGCCAAAGATAAAATGTTAGAGAGAGAAGCTTTACTGATCTCTCTCTACAGCAGCCCAACCAAGGAGGACGCCACCCACACTCTCAAAACCATAAAACATATTAACTCTGTCTCCACACATCTCAATACGGTGGGTGATCAATACTGGGATTTCAGGAGGCAAGTCTGTCTGTGCAGATTAATCCCAGTTTTCATGTCATCACAAACTGGCACTGGCAGAAAACGAGGGAATCCTGCACGTTTCAGTGGCAATGAGTGGGTGAAATGCAGTGTAGAGGCAGTTCCATGCCACATTCATCACTGGAGTCACTGTTATTTATCACTTGCTGCTGATGAGCTCAATGCTGCCTGGGACTCGGAATAAAAGAGCCCTTTCCAAAGAGCTTTAAGTCTCAGACAGGGACAGAGAAGACTTGCACTGGGAAGCCCAGAGGAAGGAATAGCTTATGACTTGCGGTTTGTATTTTTTCAACGTTTGGTTCGGCTCTCCTGTGAACAGTAGTACAGAGGCAGGTCTACAGGAGGAACCCGAACCCGGGGAGGCTGGAGGTTTGACAAATCAGGCTGGGAAGGGCTTGCCACAAAAACCAGGGAATGATGTTGTAAAAGGATTTAAGAAACAAACCAAAGGAGAGAGGGGGAGTGGTCCTTCTTTTTAGCAGGGGTTGGACTAGATGACCTCGTGGGCTCCCTTCCAGCCCTAGGATTCTGTGATTCTATGAAGGGCTAGTTTACGCTTCGAACTCTCAGCACACGAGTGCCTGTGTAGCCGTGTGGTGTCAATGGGAGAGTGCTCTCCCGCTAACTTAATGAAAGAGCTACACGGGCAAGAGTCTCTCCCGCCAACAAAGCGCCGTCCACAAAAATACTTATGGGAGCAAAACCTGCATTGCTCAAGGCTGTGTTTTTACCCCCTGCATGACAAACGTTGCACCGGAAGAAGTGCTCGTGTGGACAAGCACCTGCAGACTGCTGCTTTGGAAGCCACAGTAGCTACCCAAAGAGGACAGAGCAAGAAAGGCCTTGGTTCTCAATGCTTGTCCAGTCTCAGGGACGTCTCTGCCAGCTATGGGCAGGGGTCTGCCGCATGCGGCTCCTGGCTCTGCGCCCCCCACCCTCTCCCCGCCACCGAGGTACCCCGCCGGCAGCCTGTACCAGGCTCTCGCCTCCCCTCCGCCACCAGGGGACTCGGGGGGAGGGGCGCTCCTGGTTCCAGGCTCCACCCACCAGGGGACCCTGCAGCTGGTGCCCTGGCCCAGCTCCTACCACCCCCAGCAGGAGGCTACACCCATTGCGGCTCTCAGAACACGTGGCTATTTAAGGAATTTTTTTAAATGGCTCATTTTTCGGGTTGCCGACCCCTGCCTTAGGGTAATGGGATTTGAGGGGTTAAGGTTTTTAGGAGAATTCATTTCTTTTTTAACTCTATGTATATGATGAATAAAGATCAGGACTGAGCACCGAAAACAAAGCTGAGTGGTGACATATGGTTACCACTCGAAGCTGGCCCCAAATGCTCCAGTTCACACTGCCTTAGCGATTGTTTATTTCCCTACGGTACACGCAATAGGTGTGCTTCTGACCTTTATTGGTGCTGGGGGTTAAGCTACCCAAATGTAAGACAGGTAACAGCTGTCGAAAATTACTGGAACATTTACTTACCTATTTGCAATCCAAACATACTGGTATCTGGATTGTACCTTAGAGAATCACACAAAACAGACACACATCATTTTAGGGACATGATGAAAACCAAAGAAGAAAGAAACAGGAAGAGGAAAAGGGTAGGTCTCAGGTTCAGACCTTCATCCCTTGGCTCTGCACACACCTGTCTCTCCCAGAGCCAGGCCAGTTCTCTGTATGCTTGATCAGTTGCTGAGTCCAGATAAGCCAGGTTCACGGCCGGGTCCCAGGAACTTAGAGCAATGAGGGCAAAAAGACAGTGCTATAGTGAAAGTTGAAAGGGGTACAGTAACAAGAGCTCCAATTTTCTTCCCTGTCAACACTTCCAGAGAGTATTTTATATCCCAATCTAAAAACTCCTCAGCAACGACTCAAATGTCTACAAATGGCACAGTCCTCTTAATCCCGCAGGTTTTGGTGATAGTAACAGCTCTTTATCCTCTTCCCATAACCTTTGGCTTCCTGTTCTTAACAAGTCAGGACCCCAAAAGTCCTCATTTGATATATTTGTCCTTCCATTGTTATATAGTAGAACCCCAAAGGTGTGAACACCAGAGTCACAGACTGATCAGCCAACCTCACTCACAACATGTGCAGCCGAAGTAAGCAATCAGGCAACAGCAGATACCACTCAGCCCGCCAGTGTGCCGGGCCCGTTACATCTGGGCGGCTCTCCCTGTCCGCTGCGCATGGGGTGAAGACACAGATGTGGGGGCACCACTGTAAGCCTGCGCTGGCAGCCCGAGCAGAACAGCACTGGGCTCAGGGCCCCCTTTCTGCTGGTGGTGTTTTCACACAAGCACCCCTCCCCGCAGGAGGGAGACAAGCTCAGGCCCAGCTGGAGAAAGAAGCTGCAGCCTGGAGCATCAGCTGCTGGAGCAGGCTCCCTAGCTGCGGCCAGCACTCTGTGCTCCCGAAAAGCATCTCTGTTTTAAAGAGCCACAGCGCGCTCCATGCACACAACGATGCAGCCCACGCGTTGCCCACGGCTGCGTTCCGGGATCTGTGGTTCATTCAGCTATGAACTTCTCAGAGTTAAAACAAGCTCCATGACCACGGAGTTCGTATCTTTGAGGTCCTACTGTATAGACAGTTCCACACAGGAGAAAAGATCTATTGCCAGAAAACAGAGTTTCTCAGTTCTTACCTGGATTATCATGGCACCCTGCCATTATTAGCACACGCTCGCTAAGGCCTTTACTGACCCTGCCCTCCCTGTAAATAAACAGAGATGAAACTCATCCAAAATCTTTAGAAATCAGAATAGTTAGTTGCATATTGGACCACATATCACACACACTTCTCAGCTGATCTGTGCCCTGCCTCTGCTTTTCCATCCTACAAGGTCACTTCTGAAGCCCCTTTCTTCTTTAAACCCTTTGGAATTCTGCCTGAGATAATGCAAGACACGCCTGGGTTAGAAATGACTTCTGGTGGGTCACCCCTTGGTTAATGGAAGTCCTGCCCAGGATGTCAAACACAAAGCCTCATTTAAAGAAAGAGCCATGATGGCCTCTGCTGAAAGTATTGATTTTTTTCCCTAGTCTCCACATATTTTGACTGAAAAGATTTTTTTTATTAAAGCAAGTAACATATTCCAAAGGCCTGAAAAGAGCAAATCTTCCTTGACAATTGAACTTGAACATTCAATGAAATCTGCAAAGCCATTTTCCCCAGTATAGTTGAGCGCTAACGGAAGGAGAAGCGGAGAGTGCATAAAAGAAAAGCATGAGCAAGCTGAGGGAGAAAGGGTAAAACAATCATCCTGAATCAGCTCCAAGCTGCTCTAATGGAATTAGGGTCACCCTGACAGACACACAGTCAGACTGGAAAGAAAATGTAATAATTTCTCCACTGCAGTCTGCAACAGCAATAGGAGATTTTGAAAGTACTTTTGGCCAAACTAACACTGATGTGTGTGTGTGCATGCGCGTGCACATGCGTGTCTGTAAACAAAATTCAGACCTATGCATCCACCCTTATTCTCATCTATCCCTGGTGATAGCTCCCCAGAAAGGTGTGCGATATTCTCGACTCTGGCACCCTTACAGTGTGGAACCCACAATCTCACATCTTTTCTGAAACAGTGACACCCATTCAACCTTGCTATTTATTACCCTTCAGCACTACCGTTTCTTGCAGCTTCTGAGAATCAATTCCAAGCAAGCCAATGTAGTAAATTCCCTGCACTAATTCCAATATGTAATGCATATTCAATCTCTTTCATCTTGCCTTTCTATGGCTCACTACATGACAGCTGCCTAATTGTCAAGAAGCTACAGCAGCACACGAAAATCTGTTGTGACAACAACAACAGACTTAAAAAGCTGGGAAACCCAGGTTATGTGTGGGCTCCTGAGTAAACAGAGTGCAAGAACCAGTTGTCAGCTACACGACACTGCTGATCCACACATACTCCCCCCTTCGCATTCAATTATTTACCATTTCTCTCAAAAAATTATTTCAGAAACCAAGTCTGCAATCTCAAAATATAGACAGTCCTACTTCTCCTGGCCTGTCACCTTTTATCAAAGGAATTTAAAGTGCTGAGCAGATATTCATTGCACCTGACACCCCTCTAGCACTCTCCAAAATGGCCTTCCAAATGGAAAGAGGAACAACTGTGGTGATCACTTCCACCAATGTATGCTTCAGCCCAGGTCCAAATCCTTTGGCAGGGGTTCCCATTCTTACCTCAAGCTCCAGGAATTGATGGTATCCAGTGTTGTACACACCAATGTATTCTGCCTTGGAACGAGGGTAGCCCAACGTTGTACACACCAATGTATTCTGCCTTGGAACGAGGGTAGCCCAACGTTGTACACACCAATGTATTCTGCCTTGGAACGAGGGTATCCCACGTTGTACACACCAGTGCATTCTGCCTTGGAACGAGGGTAGCCCAACGTTGTACACACCAGTGCATTCTGCCTTGGAACGAGGGTAGCCCAACGTTGTACACACCAGTGCATTCTGCCTTGTAACGAGGGTATCCCATGTTGTACACACCAATGTATTCTGCCTTGGTTCAAATCCTAAGGGTGTCAGTGCCCATGCATACATTGTTCTTTTCTACCAAAGACAATTTTCACCAGCACATAAGTCTGTCTGATTGCTCCGAAGACCGTCTGTCCCTCAGACAGAAGGGGAAAATTAAATTGTTTCCTTTTTCCACTTCTGCCACTGGCAGCTGAGGCACTTCCTTCCTTTCTGTGCCTCAGATGCTGCAATCCAGACCAATTTATCCTGAACAGTTTCATCACATTATTGAGAAGGAGCGAGTGTGGAGGGATAGAGGAAGAATTGGAATTTAGAGTCACACACTGGGACCAAACTGCTCTTCTGAAGAAGCTCTTCGTTACTTCGTGGCAGTTTAAGAGGCTGCAAGATCATCCAGGCCACAGATCTACAGATTTGCCGCCCACATCACAAAGAAGTAATTGAATGACTCGGAGCCTGAGAAAAATAGTTACTGGCCTCTCAAGAGCTGGGTCTGTAAAGTACTGCCAATTTGGGAATCGTGAACATAGAGAAGTGTAACCTCCCATGGAATAAGCAAAATGTAAAGAACACAAAGCATGAGTAGAACAAGAAAGGTCCTGAGATACCTCAGACTTCTCCTGCTTTTGTACATGATGGAGCAATGCTTCTTGTTCTTTCTAAGCATAACCATTCACTAGGAATCTTCGTACTCGAGAACAGTGGTTTTCAAACTTAGGGTCGGGACCCAGGACTGGGCTGCAGACCCTCAGGCACTGGGTCGTGGCGCCTACTGCCGCTGAAAGACTGGAATGCATGTCTGAAAGATGTCATTGTTGGGTCGCAGGCATAAATGATTTTTTTCAACTGGGTCCCAAGGAAAAAAAGTTTGAAAACCGCTACTCTAGAGGATAGAGCCTGCACCCTCCTGTTCTCCCTTGACTTCAAAACAGGCTACAAATTAGTTCTAGAATATGAGGTGAATTAAAAGTTTACAGCCTAGAGAACCTGAGAAAGAGGATAGTCCCGGCTTAGTGACCAATCTCCCAACTGCAGTTGTAGCCCACTTAGGCTATGTCTACAATGGCAAGTTAGTTCGAATTAAGGAAGCTTAATTCAAACTAACTTAAGCCATGGCTACACTAGGCTTTCATTAGTTCGAATTAAGGGCTTCCTTAATTCGAACGAATAAATTTGATTGCTTAGTTTGAACTAACCCTTCATTAGAAATAGTTCGAATTAAGCCAATGTGGCCATATTAGTTCGAACTAACTGCTTAGTTCAAACTAATCGGCAGATTGACCTTCATGCAACTGACTAATTCGAACTAAGCAAGTGCCCTACATGGCCATGGCTAGTTCGAACTAGCATTCTAGTGGGGCCGTGCTAGTTCGAACTAACTAAAATTCGTTCAAATTAGTTAGTTCGAATTAACTAATTCAAACTAGCTTTTGTAAGTGTAGACATAGCCTTAGAGACTCAGAAAGGGATTCCACATTAACCCCCCAGCTGTACACAAGTACTACTGCTGGTAAAATATTAATTGTTTATCCTTCCTCCTACTCCCCTCTCATACTTCCCTCATCCCACTTCCATCACCTCTGATCCCACATTCTCCCTGCACACAAGCTGAAAAGCTTTTAATCCCTTCCCTCCCCTTCAGAGCCAGGCTCTCGCTGTTCCATAGTGACTTCCTCTAATATTTGTAAAATTGTAGCTTAATTACAAACCTGATGACAAAGAAAGACTCTGTGAGAAGCTGCCAGCTATTGTTACAAGCAGGCTGGTGGCAGCATGCGAAGCTATCCCCAAACCTGACGTTCTAATTTTCAGAAAAACTGGGAATCCATTTGTGGCCTAATTTTCAAAAAGCACTGGGCACTCGCAGCAGCCATTGATTTCAGTGAGTTTTCTGGAGGCTTTTGAAAATCCAAGCCACTGGCATATCTAAGTGGCAGCCAGGAGCTATGGGGCAAACAGGATCCCACTCATATCATGTACACCCATCCAGCCGCCAGCCAGAGTGTCATTCCTCATCAGCTACCCCATCCAACGCTGGAGCCAGACAACCGCTTCAGAGATTGAACTTCTTAATTAGCCATTTCTCCCCTGCTTAGAAATCTGTGTTCTGACTTCTCCTTTCTGCTTCATCTCAAGGACAACACCAGACGCCCTGAAGCGTCACAACAAAACTGAGTAGGAGGAAAGCCACTCGAGCCCCAGAAAAGAATCAGACAGGCTGGTGCTGATTTGGCACTTGCCATCTGGACAGGAAGCTGAGGGGGGAAGGAACCCGGTATCACAGATAAAGAGGGAGCTGTCTTACCTTAGACATGGCTCCACTAGGGTGAGGTCTGGCTAATCCAGATGGCTGCCCAAGTGAGTGTTGAAAAATGAGCCTACAGCGTTTTCTGCAATATCCACAATGCGTTCACTAGCGTTGCTCAATCTTGTAAGTAGCAAGTGTCACGGCTGGTTCCCCACTCTGGCACTTCGAGTGCAGAAGGTGGGGGCCCACAACAGACCCACTGGCTCTAAAGTCTTGTCTTAAAACTCTCGAAGACTACCAATTTCCTGGTCTTGGAGTGGTATTGCTGCCACCACCCAAATGCAAAACCTCTTTGAAAACCCAGGAAGGCACAGCTAGGTACCCTCAATTGCCTCTATTCCTCCCTCAGGAGAGCAACTGAACCCCAGCTGTAATACAAGCTGGAAGTGCAACCGGCTTCCCTTTAGGTAGCTGACTGGGCAGTCGGAGGCACACACACACAGAACCTCTTGTCTTTTAGGACACAGAACCAGAGCTTATTTTAAAAGGATACATTTTCATTAATTAAGAGGGACAGCTAAGAAACACAGAGTTGTTTCTCTGGGAATTAACTTGGGCAGTTACCGGATAGTGGGAGACGTACATGTGCTCAGCACAGAGGACTCCAAAAAAGAACCAAAATAAAGAAATTCCCTTAAGGCGTCTGGCTCCATATTTCTGTTCTACTCATGCCTGGTTGGTTACAGATTCAATCCTTTCTCAGACATAGATGTATCTGAACTCTCCATGCCTGGCTCCCTGGCCTCCTCCTGGTTCTTCAAGGAGTTTTGCTGCCACCAAACAGGAAACAGAGCTGCTGCTCCAATTCAAAAACCTATACTCTGTTTCTATTGGCTCTCTTGGGACTTCTCTAGGACTCACCGTCTATGGTATTAACACCTTCCCTCCCAACGTTACTACAGCAAGTACCCCCAAACTTCTGACAATTTTAATAAGTACCCAACTCTCAACTGCCAACCAGGGGAAAGTAGGCAGCTGCCATGTGTACCCCCAGCCTGTGTCACAGGCCCTGGAAGGCCATGCCAGAGGCCATACAGTGCACCAGCCTGTCCCTGATGGTGAACCAGCCGGCCCAGGGGTGGGATGGGATCGTGGAGCCCAGCATCTGGCCCAGGGCAGCCCCATCCCATCCCTCCTCCAGCACCGGACGGGCCAGGGGTGACACAAGCTGATTGGTCCTGGGCCCTGCCCCCAGGAGTACGCGTACCACAGATTGAGAAACCATGCACTAAAACACTCCAGCAGCGCACTTTCAGTAGTCCAGTTGGCCAAGTTTCCCTTCTCCCCGCTCCCACTGCCACAAACTTTCTTGACACAACTTTTTTTCATTGCTCTCCTGGACTGAGCTAATCATGGTGGGCATGGGGGCTCCAGAATATTTTCACTAACGAGCTGGTGTTTACTTTCCCTCTATTGAAAAGTGCATCTAGAAGCATTACAGCAGGGCTACTCCTCAATCTCCAGCACCTCCAACCCATTCATAGATTCCAAATCCAGAGGGGAACATTGTAATCACCTAGTCCAGGGGTCTGCAACCTATGATTCCACCCCCGGGGGATCATGTGGGGAGCCCGCTCTGGGTTCTGGGCTCAGCCTTCCCTCTAATTGCACTGGAAACAAGACAAATTAGGGTTACTTTTCCATTTATTTCCCAGCACATCCTTAGCCAAGTGGGTGAATATTTACTAGAAGAGAATATTGAATGTTTCTGAGATTTCCGAAAGCTCCAGTTTCAATGTTACTTACTGTCTGCCTGTGTTGAAGGCATCAAGCAGTACAGAACTACTGCCGGGAGGAGGAATACTGGGACGCAGAAGTTAGGCACCATATTCCAAAGCAGAGCAAGTTCTCCTTCGTCTGAAGTGAGTGATCAACACATCCAGCATTAAGAGATGTAGACTTCTTCCTACAAACAAAGAGAACAAGAGACAATGAATCAAATCTCAAAGGCCAGGCAGTAATATTAGACCATGGTGTCAAGTATATCATCCCAATTTGCATATAAATACATCATAAACCCAAATTCCAAAGGGGTAGCCGTGTTAGTCTATTGTAGAAAGACAACAGCTGTTAGTCTTTAAAAGTGCCACAAGACTCTGTTGTCATAAACCCAGTTTCTTTCAATTGGGTTTCACTATCATTCCTACTTTAAGAACTCTGTGTCAGAAGTGCCTCTGTGACGGGAGATGTTACAAACCCAGGCCCTCTTTTGAACCACTGCATGTGGACAATGAGCACTCGGGAAGAAAAGTTGAGCACTGGTGTGACCACTTACTGCACACTGCGCTACTCACAACCCTATTTCTGCTCACACGCGTTTCAGAGAAGGGCTCACTTCGTAGCTCTGGGGACAGAGATTTTGGATGTTCTTCCTTTAGGGTTTCTGGTCTTTGCTTTTTAACCTTTTTCTGGGATTCACAGATACCATAAAACCTTTGGGCTGTGATGACAAGCCTTCCAGTTTAGGAACGTTACCTTCCGAAAAAACCACAAAATGTTCAGACAATGACACCAATGACAGTGCTCAGGAAAATCTCAGAAGAATCCACCAAAGCAAATATTTACAACCTATCGTGCTATGTAATAGTCAGTGGTGTTTCTCCTTCCCTCTGGTACTATTTCATACAGTAAATCTCTTCACATGTTATAATATCACACAATGCAAAGAATTTTTTATCTATGTAGTGCCTTCTACAGCCAAGACATCAGAGGGTACTTTACAAAATAACCTAGTTCTAAACTAGATGCAGAGAGAATACAGATTATTCCACCTCTGCTTCTATTATCACTATACAAAAATAAATCCAACCATGCTCTGGAGCAGTGTTCTGCATGCTGAAAGAAATGCCCTTCATAACAGCCTGACATCCAATTCTCTTCCGGTTGATATCTAACCCCTAAATCCTCATTTGTCTCCCGGCAAAGAGTTACTGAAAACCCCATTAAGGTGGCCTGCTCTGCAGGGACAGAGACAGATAGTTGTATCATTACCAGCAGCAGCAACTTTATTCCAACGGGAAATTCAATTCAAGCCCCTGTTGGTCTGCCAGTGTTAAACAGCTCTGCAAATATGCCAGCCCAAGAGAATGAGAATGAGTGCCCGGACTAAAGGTGAAGATTATGGCTCTAAGTCTGCATGTGCCGAGTTCCCTTCCTGAACCTGACAAGGAGACCTTCTGCAGCACTCTGACATCTGGCTCAGAAGCAGCTCACGCCCTAAGAGGCTACTCCCGCCACAAAAGACCCCAAGTCTTAAAATGACTGTGCCTGAAGTAGGATTCTGGGCCAAACACCACCCCTGAGTAGGCAGAGAATGTGGTTTACACCTAGCATAGAAGGCAATGTAGGACCAGACCAATTTCTGAATGAGTCATTTCTGGGGAGTACCGGCTCAGGTCTGTCTCCATCAGCAATGCTCAGAAGCCACGTAAAGAGCGCTCTGTTTTCCCATGTTCCTCATTCAGAGAAAACTTACAGGGAGACCCTAAATAAGAGAAGGGATCCGTCTCTCTACAGCAAACTAATTCAAATTCGCTCTGCTCTCAGGTTTGACAGATTTACGACTTCTCTTTCAAGCCCAGGAGCTGGATACAAATTGCAACAAAAGTAATTGATGAAATATCACTTGTCCCATACGTTATTTTATAAACCTGTTTGTTTGCAACCATTCACTACCTTAAAATAATTTACCATCTTGCTTAACGGAAACCAGATTTCATTGGCAAAATCGTTCTCTGCTGTGCCTCACCCCACCTCACTGCCCCCTGGGCACTAACGTTCCCTAGTCTATCCTTGCCCCCAACAGGAAGAAAGAGACTCTCTCTCTCTCTCTCTCTCTCTCGTTGCAATGTATATGGAGAAAACTGGCTCCATACAATATTTAAAACCCTCTAAATTGGAGTGGTTTAATTTTTTATAAATCCGAGTAACTGTCATTCTGTTGTGAAATTGAAAACATGAAAAGAGCCTCTATTTATGTGGTTCAACTCTCCTGTTTTTAGAACCAAACTGCTCTCCCCAACCAGACAACCTCTGACGCAGTGTGACCGAAAGTCAAGGTAAGCTCCATTAACCCTTAGGAGGCAGATGGTACACATGCCAGTACAGCCAGCAGAGGAATAAATCCTGAACCAGGACCCTTGGAGGAGGGGCGACATAAGAAGATTATCTATAAACCAAGTGAGGTAAGTTTGATAGTGAACTAAGCCAGAACATGCAGGCTCCATGCAGCACAAATCCAAGTGAATTAATGCTCAATAGCTGCTGACTCTGTTTGACTAATTGTTCCTTTCTTCCCTGCTTGCTCACAACTCCATACCTTTCCCCAGCCTGTGATCTCTTCCACACTGCATAGTCAGTGACCTCCCTCTGCTTCCCCTCTGCCCTCTCCAATCTCTCTTTTAAACTCACTTCTTTTGGTTAGCATCCCACGACTCAGCTAAAATCTGAGAGCAAAGATATTGCAGAGGAAGTTCCTTCACAGATCCCACTGCCATTTCCACATCTGACAGCAAAAAACTATAAGAAATACCTAAAACATGAAATCCCAAGAGAGGGTGGGGCTAACTCTCCCAGGTGACAAACACTGTGTAACCAAACAAAATAAATACCTCCGACTGCCCCCCCACCGATAAAAGTATCCCTTTTGTCTGTAGTTTGGCAGAAAAACTAAAAACCTGACATAGAAAAGAAGCAGAAAAGATAGGCTTCTTGAAACAAAGCCATGAATAGTAAGGGTTCATACAGTGCTGGAAAGCAGAGAGAGCAAGCAGGCTCTGTTGGGAGGAGGCCGAGAAGGTTAACTTCTAAACAGAAAGAAATCATAACCACCACTGAATATCTCAAGTCCTCCATGAACTTCTAACAAATTTAGCAACTGGGTCACCAGCACTGAGCAGAACATTGAAAAGCCTGGATGAGAAGTCTCAAAGAAACTAGGGGAGGAACACAAGACTCGCACAAGAAAACATTTATTAAAATGAAGCTACTCAGGGAGAGATGCTTGGAACAACTTGAAAATCAAATGAGAAGGAGAGATATTTGAATCAAAGATTTCTGTAGAGGAAGAAATGCCAGATCCAGCTTTCCATACACTTGTTGAGAAATGTAATGGGATTCCCACTAGAAACTTTTCTGAGCAGCAAGGTAAACCCAACACAATGGCATGTGACCCATCTGCAATTGCTACCAATAAGTATCTCCAAGGGCTGGAGATGAGACACTAGATATGGAGGACTCTGAGTTCCTCTAGTATAGCAAATTCTTCCCAAGGCGTCTGGCCACCGGGTTTTGAGTACACGCTCAGGGTCTGAGGCCGGCAATGTGCAGGAAATCAAACCGGATGATGATGATGGCCCCTTCTGGTCTAAGTCTATTGTCCTTCCTAAGGGAATTGTCCCATACTAACAGTCCAATTCAAGATCAACCTAGAACTGAATAAAAGATCCAGCTGTGGGAGTGGTGTACCTCACAAAGGAAGTGCCCTTCTGTAAAGAAAATTTTTGCTGATAGCAAATGGGAAGACCTTTGAAAAAAGGTTCATTCCATCTGCTATCTGTAGAAACTTCACAGCTTCCCTATGGAAGTTATCTTTAACCAAGAAGGTGAGGAGACAGAAGTCTGTTTTACAGGAGAGGCCTATGTTTGACATTGTACCTAAACTAAAAGCTCCCACTATCACAATTGCAGGGATGTTTTCTATATATCTCGGTCACACCTCATAAGATTTATATATCATCCTTACTAAGGGAATTATCCCATACTAATAGGCCAGTTCAAGATAAAACTGGACCCTAATAAAATATCCACCTGAGAGAGTGATGCACCTCACACAGAAGTGAACTTTGGAAATGATGATTTTTGCTGATAGCGAATGGAAAGACCTTTGAAAAACACCTCATTCCATTTCCTATCTGTAGAAACGTCACCGCTTTCCTACTGAAGTTATTCACTCTTTCCTTCCAGGCTACAATCTTTAAGTGACCTTCTGTAAAACAAAGATGGGATATATAATCTGCAGCCTCCTGGGACACCATTCACTAAAATTTTACAAGTAAAGAAATTACTGCTAGCTGTTTTTTCAATCCATTCATGCATTGTGATGATATGTACACAGAGTCATTTTACACACACACACACACACACACACACACACACACACACAC
>ML685977.1:1699673-1728198 GCA_007922175.1 Pelusios castaneus
ACCAAGAACCGATCCCTGCGGTACCCCACTCGTTATGTCCTTCCATTATGACTGTGAACCATTGATTACTACTCCCTGGGAGCGGTTAGCCAATCAGTTTTGCACCCATCTTATAGTAGCTCCACCCACATTGTACTTCCTTAGTTTGTTAATGAGAAGGTGATGCGAGACTGTATCAAAAGCCTTCCTAAAGTCTAGATATACCACATCTACCACTTCCCCTCTATCCACACAGCTTGTTACCCCATCATAGAAAGCCATCAGGTTGGTTTGACACGATTTGTTCTTGACAAATCCCTGCTGACTATCACTTAACACCTTATTCTCTACTAGATGTTTCCTAATTAATTCCTTTATGATTTGCTCCATTATTTTTCCTGGTACAGAATTTAAGCTGACTAGTCTGTAATTCTCTGGGTTGCCCTTAATTCTCTTTTTATAGTTGAGCACTATATTTGCCCTTTTCCAGTCCTCTGAGATCTCTCTCATCTTCCATGACTTCTCAAAGATAATAGGCAATGGCTCAGATATCTCCTGAGTCAGCTCCTTGAGTACTCTAGGGTGCCTATCATCAGACCCTGGTAACTTAAAGGCATCTAACTTGTCTAAGTAATTTTTAACTTGTTCTCTCCCTGTTTTGGCTTCTGATCCTTTTTTTACTGCCCTTCCCTACGTCAGGCATCCAATCTCCATCAACCTTCCTGGTGAAGACCAAATCAAAGAAATCATTTCCTTCCTCTGCCATTTCCACATTTTCACTTATTGTTTATCCCTCTTTGTTGAGTAACAGTCCTATGCTGTTCTTGGTCTTCCTCTTATTTCTAATGTATTTGAAAAATGTTTTCTTGCTAACTTTTATGCCTTCAGCTAGTTTGATCTCAATTTGTGCCTTGACCTTTCTGATTTTTTCTTATTCATCTAATACAAGCCTATCAAATTAACAGACATATGGAGTACTGCTCCTTAGCCATGGAGTCCTTAGAAGATATTGTTCCAGTACTTAAGAAATTTACTTTAGGATGTGGGACCCACCAGTTATTCAGGCCCATCTCACCTGCTGAAAGGCTATAGTAACACACTCCACTTTGTGTGACTCCTGAACACCACTCAGGAATTTCATTTTACGTGCAAAGCTGTGCCTCTCCCATAGGGACATATTAACTTGCACAATTCAAGGTGCTGGGCTTTGAGATATACAACCGTACATGATTTGTACCCCATTTATCTAAGAAACTTGTTCCCCCATAATCCATGAAGAGAGCTTAGGCTCTCACTAACCACCTCTAAAGAGATGAATGAGAGGTGGATACAGAGCCTTCACTGTAAAAGAAACCTGGTTTATATCCATCCTTTGTTGGTCCAAAAGTCAAGGTTTTTCCATGTTGTAAGGACTATGTATTTACTCATTCTTTCCACTGATGGCATGGTGCAAGGGGCAGCGTTCTCATACTGATGTTTCCTTTATCAGATCTCTCAGCTCCATTTTAATCCTCTGCTTTTCAATAATTATGTGCATAACACCAAGAGGTAACAATCAACAGGTTTTATAGATTGAATACATAAAAACATTAATTCATGTATTAAAACCTCAAAAAGTATATTACATTGTAATTGTAATTGTATTACAACATGTCCCTGTATTTCTAAAGAAGCTGCCATTAACAAGGTATCTGATGATTCCTCGGTCAGCACAGCTCTGGTGATAAACTGCAGCTGCACAGCCGGACGAGGCAGCAACGCACACCTTCAGAGTTCACTCACCCCAGCCTTTCACATCAACTTAGTGTTATTTGCACGACTGTAGCATCTAGGAGAGCTGGTCACTGCGCTAGCAAGGTACAAACACAACAAAAAGGTGCTTCCTGCACCAAGGCACTTGCAAACTAAGTATAAAAGAGGAGACAAGAAGTGGATACAGACAGGGAAAGACAGGAAACAGACACCATGCTGTTCAGCATGGTTCCAGCACAGCAGCTGCAAACGGAGTAAATACACTATCAGGTAGGGGGCCGCTTCTACTGAGGGCCCCTTTTTCGCTAACTGCTGATTATATACTCCTGTCCGCAGCATTTAATTACTTCAGCATCTTGAGCCAAAAGGCCTATTGCAGGAGGGTTCCAGCATTGCCATCCGTATTTCTGTCCTGCCGTCAGCGCTGAGTGGCTGGAGAGCAGCAGCTGCAGGCTGGACACTGCCGCCCGCACAGAAGCGACAGTGGTGTGATGGGGAGCGTGGCAGGGGATTACCACAGTTATGAGCAGAAGCGGGCATTAAGATTACCAGCCAGGTCCCCCTTTACTTTAGAATGTGGCTTCTCCAGGTTTTAACCTTGCACTTCTTTCTCTGACAACAATACTCTTCTACAAACTGTTATGGACTGAAACCAACAAGGAAGAAAATCTCCATCCAAGTCTTGTGAATGCAAGAGCCATTTTTCCAGCAAAGGTTGGTCTTGAATCAACTGCAAACATTCACCTTGCTGTTTTTACTTTATTCCCTTTCACTGCCTTTTTAGCGAGAGAGAAACAATGGAGGCTCTGGAAAAAGGTAGTTCTGGAGAAACGGAGAACATACTCAATTATAGGGAGCAGAAAGACCATATAGTAGACTTTGCCCAACTGAGCAGGTATCCTCTGTCTGCATTCACAATACATTACATTTTTGTACTAGCATTAAAGACATGAAAACATTAGGAAAAACATCAATAACCTGCTCATTAAGTGGACAAACTAAATACCCAAGCATTTGCAAAGCCGTATTAGACATCCAACTCTGCTTGGAAGATCTTGGCACTACAGAACATATTTTACACTGAGCAGGTGATGTATGAGAAGTGGTTTGTTTTTACCCCGTTTAAGAGACTCTCTAAAGTGGCTTAAATAGCTATCCACTGCAACTCATTCGGTCGAACCTCATGAGAAAATTGCAATGAAAGCCAATTGATGATAAAAAAAAAGATGGATCTAATTATCAGTTCCATTTGTTACAGAATCCATTTCAAAATAGAGCCCACAGAAAGTAAGAGTGGTGCTATCAGAATATCATTCACTCTAACCTCAGCTCTTGAGGACAGCCCATCCCCAAACACCACACAACAGTTAGATTTAAATGTGCGCTATGGTGTGGTGTGTGCGCATCTGTGAGAGAGAGAGAACACACTGGGATCTTTTTTAAATTGGAATTGTGTGTGTGAGAGAGAAAAGTATAGATATACAAGGCTGGGAGAAACCTCGAGAAGCCATCAAGTCCAATCCCCTGCATTTTCTCTTGACCAAGTAAACCTAGACCAGTGGTTCCCAACCTTTTTGGCTCGTGGGCCACAAATATAATTTTTAGAACCCTGAGGGGCCACCAGTCTATTTAATTTGCATTAAAATTAAATGAATTAAATTCAAATTAAATTTAATTAAATTCATTAAAACCAATTAATTAAATTTAAATACAATTTTTAAATTAAATAGACTGGTGGCCCTTCAGGGCTCTAAAAATTATATTTGTGGCCCTCAAGCCAAAAAGATTTTTTTTTAAATTGAAAAAAAATGAAAGTTCTTTTTCCTTTAATAAAGCGGGGCGGGGGCTGGATACCCATGAACAGGGACAGTTTGGGGGCAGGCCGTGGGCCCCAGCAACAGCGTGGCCCATGTTCCCGCTCCCCCCACAGCCGTGCCAGACCATGGCCCCCCTGCAGCCAGCGGGCCCCCTCCCCACCCCCCCAGTCACACCGCATTGCCCGGCCACCCCCAGCAGCCAGCCCGCCCCCAGCCATGCTGCGGCTGAGAACCCCTGACCCAGACCATCCCTGACAGAAGTCTGTCCAAACTCTTTTTTAAAATTTCCAGTGACAGGGATTCCACAAACTCCCTTAAAAGCCTATTCCAGAGTTTAACCGCCCTTACAGTTAGAAACTTTTCCCTAATAACTAACATAAATCTCCCATATTGCAGATTAAACCCTTTATTAATCCTCTTACCTTTAGTGGCCTGGAAAACAACTGATGGGTCCTCTTTATAACAGCCTGTAACATATTTGATGACTTGTCAGGTCCCTCCCCAGTTTTCTTTTCTCAAGACAACTACATTCACCTTTTTTAATTCTTTCCTCACAGTCAGGTTTTTTAAAACTTATCATCATTGTTAATCTCCTCCAGAGTCTCTCCAATGCCAGTCAGAAGACAATTACCTCTCCTGTCTTACATATGATGCCTAATAACATACCCCAGAACGACAGACTTTTTCACAGCTGTATCCCATTGCTGACTCGTATTCAATCTGTGAGCCATTTTAACCCCCAGATCCTTTTCAGCGCTACCATCACTAGCCACTCAGTCCCCATTTTGTACTTCTGCATTTGTCTCCATTCCTGCGTGAAGCACTTTGCGCTTATCTTTCTTATAGTTCATCTTGTTGATTCTGTCAAGCTTCTGTCGATTCTAGTCTGTCTTCAAAATTGCTAGCAATCCTGCGCAGCTTGGTGTCCTCTGCAAACGTTATCAGCATCCTCTCCATTCCATTCTCCAAATCATTAATGAAAATACTGTACAGTATCAGACCCAGGACTCTTCCTTGCAGAACCCCACTGGATAAGCCTTCTACTTTGATAGTGAACCATTGATAAGTACCTTTTGAGTACAGTCTTCCAACCAGCTGTACTCCCAACCGTATAGTAATTTCATCAAGACCATGTTTCCCTAGTTTGTGTGTAAGGGTGTCACGTGGGACTGTATTATTAGCCTTACCAAAATCAAAACACTTTCACATCAAGGGTGCTTTAGTTGGTGCTGGTGCTGCTTTGAGCAGCGGGTTGGACTAGAAACCTCCTGATGTTCCTTTGAACCCTAATGGTCTGTGATTCTATGATCTACTGCTTCCTCTCTATCCAGCAGGCTGGTAACCCAGTTGGTCCGTATAAATCTGTTATCCCTCCATGTCCTTACGAAGTGGTTGCTGGATATCAAAATTAGGCTGATTGATCTGCAGTTCTCTTTATTCCCCTTTTTAAAAGCAGGTATTGTGTGCGCCTCTCTCGTCTTTGAAGAGGTCACCCTTTCTCCAGAAGTTCTCAAAGAGAGCTGTTAGGGGTTCCAAGATTGCTGTGGTACTTCCTTAAGTACCCTAGGATGAATTGAGTACGTCTGGTTCCTCTAACTGTTAGTTAACCCGTTCTTTCCATGGCTGGCTTGCATTTGAAGGCTTCCACCTGGGTGTTAAGAAGTATCTGGTTACCACTTTCCCTTTTAATGATGACAAAGATATATGAAATCTTATTGGATGAAAAACAGCAGGCTCAGGCCCGGGCTTTACTGCCAGGAAAATTCAGTGGCAGTTGACAGGAGTTACACAAGCTGTGCAAAAGTAGCTTGCGAAACTCTCGCCGACTTCCTGGCTCCCCTTTAGCAGAGCGTCTTCACTGCACTGTGCCAATGGGAAATGTGTTCCACTCAACGCAGCACTGCGCCACTTGAGGCGGTGGCTTTATTAAGTTATTCCCGGAACGACTGAGCGTGTAGCAACTGGCCACTCTGTTGATCTGGAAAAAAATCGATCTGATGGCAGTGACTTTGCTGCCCTCAGGAGAGACATACCCTTAGTCTCAGCGTCAGCAACATGGAGGTGATATGGAGAGGAAGAAGAAATCACTTCAGGGAATGGCAGAGACCACAATCCCCTTCCCCCCGAAAGTGTCAGCCCTTTGGTGTTTTAACTGGACTCCTCACTATTCAGTGCCCAGATTCCAGGAGAAGCCAAAATTCTTTTCTTCTAGCCACGCGGGGGGTGGAGGAGAGAGAACTGCCCGTAAGGAGTGCTGGCTCTGCAGTGAAGGTCATAAAGAAAGGCAGGCAGGCATTCAGACAGGGCTCACAGAGAGCCGGATTGCTACTACAACCTATTTTTAAACCTGGAAGTTGCTAGCTGAGGGACGGCCCTATGCCCCATAGGACCAAACCCTTTACACGAGAATGCCATCACGTTTATTGGGAACACACCACACAACCCTCCTCTCACCCAGCTTGCTACTGCCTTGCTGAGGGGTGGGAACCACACTCACTTGGGTCTATTGTTTTTTTAAAAAGTCCACTTACATTTATTACACTACATGCTTGTCAGATTTCATTTGGCTCAATGAGAACCTCAGAACCCCTCCTCCATCGCCAGGGAGTGAGAAGACTTGAGGAACCAGTGCCTGCTGGCTTTGCTGAATACATTACATTAAAGGCAAAAGCCATGTCATCGGAACTTGAAAGGCTTGAAGCAATTCTGCTGTAGCTGCATTTGTGTGCTTTGGATTAACTACAAAGCCCTTTTAACCCTTTAGAGACTGCAGATGTGCAAATTCCAGTCTTTATAGGCATTCAAACAGATGGTAATCTATCATATATCGGGGAGCTAACTGTTAAACAGTGCTGTATGTAACTATTGTAACTTACAAAGAAGATCAAATTACCTGCCTTTGGACAAGAAGGGACCTGCAGACTTTAGTAATTTAGCCCAAGCCTTCCACGCCTATCATTTGCAATTTCCCTTGTTAACATCCTCAACTCAGAGGGGCAATGAAAAGGTCAAAATTCTACTAAGACAGTGCTAAAATATTTATTAAACCATTACCTTAAAACATTTCCAGTTAACACTAATACAGAAAAATGTCTACCTCCTGGGACTTTGTAAATTCATGATTTATACTGTAGAATTTTTAAAGCTCTTTTTCACAGGTTTCAAGCTGTTAAGTGCCAATACAGTATGTTAGAAACTGCCAAAATAAAATTTGGTTGAATTCTTTTGAAATGAATTATTAGCAAAAAAAATACCTTGCCACCAATAACTCCTTCTGTTTGATGCAAGTTCTCATTTTTTATGGACTGCTGAAAACCTGAGGCCAACTGCACAGGTAAAACCAGCAAACCAACTCTTTAGCTTTTTGTTTCTTAGTGTCCTGAATTTCTTCAAGTGGTTTTGAATCTTGAACTGTACAAGACAATCCTCTGAACCATTCTGTGCTCAGCTACTGTTAAGGAAGGGCCGGTGGCAGAAGGGCTCTTCTAAAGAAAATATTACCTAACATAAGCACTATCGTTACAGTGACGAAAATATGTATTTACCAGAGCCACATTAAGTTCTGCATCTATCTCAGCCAATCTTCAATAGAAACAAAGTTTTCAGACTTGTGTATCGAAAAAATTCAGAGGTGAGATGGCAGGGCTCCGTTCGCAATATTTCAAAAACCAGAAGCTTTTAGTATCCTCTTAAAAACGGGGCAGGCTGCACTTCCAACATTTCATGTGGTTAACGTTACTAAGTAGCTGAGCTACCGGAGTGCTATTAAAGGTACTGATGCCTGCATACCAAATTAGGAGTGTCATTTTTACAAGCCTCTTCTGGAAAGTTTAAGGTGACTAATTAATCTCACAATTCACCGAATACTGAAATAGAAAGAAATTTATCCATGCTACTAATTCAGCCCAGCATGAAACAGGTAAATCTGTTAATTGATTTCATGGAGTCTTCTCTTCAGTGAGTTTAAGAGCAAAGTGCTGAGAGAGAGAGACTGAAGGACTGCCTGGTATTTCATTTCTAAACGACTGCTGACAGCTGGGCAGCCCCATTCCTTTGCTCACTGCCTTCAGCCAGAAGGCCCAAGCGCATTTTATAGCGGGGACAATTGGGACATTCTTTACTGCATTACTTTATTGCTTTTCTCCCCCAGGAGCTCTTAATTGATGGAATAGGTACCGCATACTATTACAGTCTTTCATACGATAGTGACTCTGTACAGAGCTACAGGATGGCTTGCTGTTAATATCTGACCCATTGATCTCTAATGTAACCAAATCCATCACAGGCTTCCTTACGCTATTCGTGGGACACACTCATCTTTCACACGAACCATGAGGTACTGATTTAAAATACAACTTTTGAGCATTCCTCTCATTGTGTTAGCTATGTTTTCAGCAGAACATGCACATTTCAAGGCAGCATGTACACATTCTTTAGCTTATATATGGTGTGAAAAGTATACCTAGTCATTGAAGCCATCAGAAGAAGATGGGGAGAGAAGAGAAAACACAGGCAATTTGGGTTCTGCATTATTTTGAACAGCTCCATACACACACCTATCACTCATTTTAAACAGAAGAAAAGTTTCTACATATAAAAATTAATATCAAAATATGAAATCACGGGGTCACTCTCCAATTATTTATTTTCATATCAATTCCAATAAGGACTTTAATTTGATATCTAAATCCAGCTGCTGCAGAAACCAGAGTTCCTGCTGTAGAATTTATGATGGACTAGGTAAGAACTTCACCATTTTTCAGGCGTTAAATCAAGTTATAAAGCAGATTTGTCCAACCTGCAGGCTGCGGGCCGGATTACAGCCTGCCAAGGGCTTTCATCTGGCCCACAGGTGCCTGGGAGCTGGGGCCCTTTTAAATCTCCCGCCAGCACACAGCCGCAGGGAGGAGTGGCCTAGCCGGGGAACTGCTGCGGGGGCTGGATTCAGCCCCTTCCAGGTAGGATGGGGGCCAAGGAAGGGGTTGGGGAGATTCTGCAGTGCCGGAGGCTAAAGGGGAGCTCGCGTGGGTTAAGGCAAGGAGCGGACTGGTGTGCGGAGACAGACAAGGGGAGGATGGGGAGGGAAGAAGAGGATCTGCGTGCAGCAGGGACAGAGAGAGAGAGCATGGGGAAAGGAGAGGATCGGTGCGCAGCAGGGACAGACAGGGAGGGCGCGCAGCAGCATGGACAGACGGAGAGGACCAGGAAGGACAGGGGCCCACGAGGGGAAAGGAAAGACAAGGGGGGAGGAAGCGGAGCAGAGCCCAGGGGGAAAGAGAAGGGAGGGGGCAGAGGAACCTGCGAGTGGGAAGGGACAGGGAGGGGAGCGGAGCCCAGGGGAAAGGAGTCCCGAGTCCAGACAGCAGCATGGCACAGCAGGGGTCAGAGAGCTGACCTGGCTGGGGAAAGGGGTCCGAGAGCCCACGCAGCATGGGGCCAGGGAAGGGGAGCCTGCGCTGCGCCAGCTGGGGAAGGGGTTTGGGACCCTGAGTGGTGTGGAGCGGGAGGAAGGGAGCCGGTGAGGATTATGAGGGGGAAAGGAAGTAGTGGGGGTCCCAGCACCAGGGCGTATGGCTTCCTTCCTCCCTCTGCCCTACTCCTCCCCCCACCCCCAACCTTCCTACCACCCTCCCTTGCCCTGCTCCCCCAAACAGCTACCCCTTGTCATGGCCACCTCCCACCCAGCTCCCCTCTCCCCCCACGCTTCCCCTGCCACTCAGCCACCCTTGCCCGCCCCTGCCATGTTTCCTTGCCACCCCACTCTATCCTCCCTTGCCAGTCCTGCCCTTCCCTCTGCTCCCCACATGCCACCCACCCTCCCTTACTGTACCATGCTCTCCTACCACCTGTATAAACAGAAGCTTCCTGAAAAAAGATGAGCCTTTTACAAGTTTTCACAAAATGTGGTTTAATTCACTAGTGAAAATTTGTTGTGTACAGTTGTGAAAGTGACACTTATCTAAAAGCTGCCGTAGGGAGGATGGATATTACTTGAGAATTGCATTTAGGTAAAAAGCAAGTTTCCACTTTTACAGAACCAAACTGAGTTTGTAAACAGGTGTTTATTTTATTAATAATAAGATCAATTTCTACTATGCCTTATCTACCCAAAATTTGCTCACCGGCCCAGTGAGTGAGAAAAGATTTGCAGTGTGGCCCTGCACCCCAAAAGGTTGGCTACCCCTGTTATAAAGCTCACATATAATTTAATGGGCAGTAGACAATGCTCTAGAGCTCAGCCTCTTAGGTTTGCATTTCCCCTCTCTTCTCAGTGCCTGCCCCCTTCTCACATTCTCTAGCACTTCTTACTGCAAGAAGCATCTGAGAAAAATAGGAGTTGCATCACACTCAGCTTGCAAAATGGATTAGGTTCCATAACTGGTGGTTTAAATCTGTAAGCATGCAAAAAGAGAACTAACTGGTCTGACCTATTTTACCTCATCTCTGAAATAATAAATCACTTGTATTCCAAGTAACTCTCTCAATAGTCGGTTCAATCAACGAACACAAGCAGCATAAGAAAATGGGGAAGAGGGGTTAATCAAAACATGTATTCTTTATATACAATACACATTATCCACTTTTAAAATATATACGCTTCAACTTTAGCCGATTGTGCCTCAGCCGATTCATTATTATCCGGTCAATGAGAAGAAAAGTCCAGGCCTCTGTCCCATTAAGTAATGCACTAATCTATTACAACTCTACACGCCGGAGTAATTAATCACAGATCTATCGTCAGTATGAAATGAAAATGGCTCTGAGATGCGCCTATATGCACCAATTAATTATTAAAGACACATTAGCTGAACCTTTTACCTGTCATTTAAAAAGTGATGACTAAAATGACATGCCATCCACTCAGCCAGTGCAGCGCAGTTTACCCACATTCATCAATCCAAACCAAGAGAAAGATCCTAACATTATCCATTTTGCTCTTCCTGAATATTGCATGTAGATCCTAACAGAAATTCTGTGCTGCTCCAGGCGCCAGGTTCAAGCAGCTTCAAAGAGGTTGTGGCAAACCAGCTGAGAGAGTCCAGCCTGCTCTACGGCTAAGCTTCTCCCAACCCAACCAAAGAAAGAAGCCTGCTGCCTCCCCGCCGGTGTCGGAGCACTGAGGACACAGAAATTCGCTTACTTGGAGGCACGTAACTCTAGGTTTCAGAAACAAACTGAAGTGCCTAAGCCAACAGCACCAGAGCAGGTAACAAAAGAGGAACTGGGAGAGAATAATATATTGCTACTGCTTGTGGCCTGAGCTGCTTTTTAATGGCACAAATCAGCTGTGCAAACAATAAATGCTGATGCTGTAACCAACAGAGATTTTCTTCCTCCAGAATGGTCACGTAAGACCAGGACTGTACAAACAGGACAACTGAAAACAAAACATGGATTGAAAGCATCACATCAGAGGTGGGAGGAGGCAGAGCAGTCTCAGCGATAATTCAAAAACCACAAGTTTTAGAGTTAGCCTCCTTCTCCGTTTCTTGTCTCCATATAATACCATAAACCTGTAATGGTTTGCATCTCATCTTTCACAGTCTCTGGAAATGTACTTTTATGAATACAAACGCTAACAAAATTCATTCCATCTATTTTAACATCAGGCATCTGTATAAAAATCTATATTTAATTTCATGAAAAATTCCTATTTTTACTGGAAATGTTATTAATAGTTTATGGTTAGTAGGAGTGGTGGATCAAGGTAAAGGCCTATTCCATCAAGCCACTAAGGGGAATACCTGATGTAACCATCAGAAATATACTTCAATTGCCTGGGCTTTTATGCCTTTTTCAGGCAATAACCTTTATAATAAAACTATCAAACGAGCCTGGGTGTTTCTAGGAAATACCCAACACTAAAAATGAAACTAATGTTTAAATGTTTTGTTTCGACTAACCCACCTCTCTTTCTCAGCCTACCCCCCATTGCCACCAAGGAAACAGTGCCCACAGAGGAGACTCGCTGGCCTCTCTTCCAGCCTAGCACTCAGCATTTCCACGCTGCTTCACCACTGCTCAATCACATTCAATTTCCTCAGCTTTCTACTAAATTTGGCATCGAGGCGACTAAACGCATGACTTCACCTCTGCGTGCCAGAAGGTTCGTTCAGCATCTCTGTCTTAAGGCTCACCTAATCAAAAGGCACCTGCGACCAGGTACAGGGGTCACCATTAAAGACACCCATACACTTAACCACAGTCGTTTCCTAATCTGGATATAGGGAAACTTGTAGTACCTCCAGTACCAGTATCAGATACTATTGTCAGCTGCTGGCTGTTTGATTGGCAGCCACAGAAAAAATGCAGGCTGGAAATAGTTTTATATAAATTCACATTTCTGATTCTTCTCTGAACTGCATGCCCCTCATTTTAATCTCTCTCTATATTAGTCAAGAAGACATTTTTAGTTTCAGTTGCCAACACATTGTACGAACTGAAGAAACTGTACATTTTAAAGTTAATGGAAGAAATCCATCTCTGGTATTTAAAATGTCCGTCAGGACCTCTCATGTCTTATCCCATTTTAAAAGGAATTCTTGTACTCTGTGCATCTCTAAATTACCTGTCCAAGTGCTGGTGAATCTGTGTGTCCTAGGAGACAGAGCCCTGGGCTACACTTGCGGCCGTGGAAGTTACTAAAAGTAAACTGCACACCTGCTGTCGACTTACCACTCCCCTCGGCGGCTCCAGCCCTGGACCACGCCCCCAGCACCACCCCATTCCCAGGCTGGGTGCCACCCAGTGGGGGGCCCGCAACAGTCTGTGGCCTGGGCCTCCCAGAGTCTGTATTCCCAGGCAGGATCCCAGGATTTACTCTCCTTAGGGGGTCGGGAATGACTGTAGTGTTGGTACCTGAGGCCCCTCTCGCTCTCCACTTCTCGTTTTATACCGGCTCAGCTGGGCTTTGTGTTCACTTCGACTGAATACCGTAACTCTTCTCCAGATACAGCCTCTTACTTCACGCTTTGTCTAGTCAGGCCTCGTGCGGGGTGCACACCCCCCACAGCTCCCCATCTGTGAAGCAGGGAGACTATTTTAAGGGGTTTTGTGAGAATCAATTTAAGTGCTCTGACCATGAACACACTATGAAGCTGTCAAGTTTTATTATTGCTACCCTGAAGATGTGAGACATTTCTTAGTTACTGGATTTTTAGAAAAGAAATTTGTTACCAAATATTTTCTATTATAACTTGTTTTCATGCCTTAAAATTCAACCCAAACTCTCACTTTTCTGACTGAGTTAATAACCAGAAGATGAGTTTTTTGGTGAAAATTAGAGCAAAAATGGATGAGTCCTTTTTAAACAAAAGAATACAAAAATAAAAAAAAACTTTTCTATCAACAATTCCTGTCCAGAAACTGCTGGGTGGGGAGGCTGCATGGATGGATATTTAAATCTATTTAAGCCCTGATCACAGTGTCCGCTTTCATCTGTATTTTCATATAGTGCTTTTAAAATAAGCTCCTTTATGTAACAGTAGTGACAACAAATAATCATTTCAGAAATACTTCTAGCCAATCTCAAAAGACATTCTTCTGAGTAATCCACCTTCCTTGTATCTTCCCGGGCACCTAAAATTAGCCACACAAGTGGAATCATCTAGCAGTTAGCCTGCAGAATTCAAAGTCAAAGTAAATCACAGGACTCCAGACATGCCATCTGCACCAAGAGTAAAAGTTAACACCTCCTATTTCTTGTGCTTTCCACTAGACTCACCAGGCTGCAGTACAGGATCTGGACAGCATTCATCTTTAATTGTACACTGACATATTGGCTGGAGACATGAGGGGATGAGTGTTTCACCTTTTAACAAAACACATGGAAAAAAGGCTAATACTAGACATGGCAGATGGAGCTGTATAGTCTGCCCCTCTCTAGAGAGCAGATTTGTAATGCAAAACACTGAATTCAAGATGCAACCCATGGATACAAAGAAGCAATCAGAACCAAACTGATTAAACAAGACCAAGGTCTCAGTATGGTACCCAGAATACTAACTAGAGACAAGGATCCTTCGAGAGAAACAAATCACACACTGAATGCAGGACAGCAAGATTTTCATTTACCAGTATTACTATCCTCTTCAGACAACGTTTTTAGCAACATACTAATGCAAAATATATCTGTATCTTGCATGAAATCATTGACTCAGCTGAGTACGCTCAAATGGAAATCTGCTCTCAGGGTTTGCTTATTTTTAAAATATACAAACCTTGCAAGTTTTTAGCCAACAGAGTGAGGTTCTGAAACAGCCTTGCAATTGGAGTTGTGGGGGCAAACATCCTATTACATTCTAAGATGGAGCCTGAAACATTTATAAGGAGGGTTTCATAGGGTTGCTACGTTCTTGGCTAGGCTCAACAGCTTTAGGGATCTCTTCTCATTCTCTGTCTTTTGTTCTTAAAAATCTCATGCTTCCAGGCTTCAGCTGGCCACCTGCATGTTTCAAAATGGAATGTCCACCTCTGCCTTAGGATGTAATCTGAATTTGTTTGCTATCCTCTCCTCCCCTGCTCCTCCTCTGAGATGACCACAGCTGGAGCTGGGACACCTGATGAGCCAGGCTGGTGCCCTGAGGAGGGTCTCAGGATGCTATCTCTCAGCTGCTTCGCTGTTGTGTCTTGCCCACATTCTCAGAGTATAACTGATCACCATATTCAGAGTCAGGAAGGAATTTTCCCCCAGATCAGATCAACAGGGAACAGGGACTTTTCCTCCCTTCCTCTGCAGATAGGTGCAGGTAGCTTGCTAGGATCATTTGGATATAGCTCATTTAATCCTCTCATTGCAGGGGTCTGTAGCGTGAGTGGACCTTGGTTGCTCCTTTTCTCCACCTGTGGAAAATAATAGGCTCCTGTGGGCTTTAATCTGGGGGGTCTGATTTTAGCTGTTGGGGTTGACTGAGTGACCTTAGTAGCCTGTGATGTCCAAGAGCTCAGACTCAGTGAGCTGGTGGTCCCTTCCGGTCCTCCCGCGATGATCAGACCAATACTATCCAAAACATCCACATTTTGTGAGCAGGTTTCTCGGAGTCAGATTCATTGTGTTTGAGGCCAGAAGAGGACATTAAATTAAATTTCACCCAGTCACTGTTGTATTGAGCCCAATAACTTGCATTTGACTAAAGCATCTTCCAGAAAGGCCTCTGGTCTTCATTTGAAGATTTCATGAGATGAAGAATCACCACTTCCTTTAGGGTTTGCTCTCGTGGTTAATTCCCCTCACTGTTAGAAATGTGTGCCTTGCTTCTCATTTGAATGGGTCTGGCTTCAGATTTCTAGCCACTGGCTCCTGTTTTTCCTTTCTCTACTAAAAGAGCCCTTTAGTATCCAGTATTTTCTCCCCACAGTGGGCACATTGCTTTTCTGTACTGATGTGGAACAAATTTTACAGGACTCCCACTGGTACTGCTTCATCAGCTGACGAAAACTTTATTTTTTTCAACAACCCTCTGAGAGTCCCTACAATTGCTCTGCTAGCGACACTCCCACCCACATACTTTTAGTCGCCCTTGCTCAAATAGCCTTCGGAAAATCTGTAATTTAGACTTCCAACAGCTCCTCTGAAGAAGCACAGAAACAACCTCTCGTAAAGGTGGTTTTGTTTTACTCCCACTCAGCATAAATCCCAGCCCGCAAACTACTGGAATCAGCTTAGTGTTTTAGTTTGCAGTCTCACAGCTGTCTGCACAGAGGATGATGTCACAGATTCTGCTAGAACAGATGCCCTCTGACTCTCAACAGAGAGAATGAAGTGAGATCTTCTCATCCCAGAGCTCCATAAATGTATACATTAAAATACCCTAACAGTGGTTAGATTTCAGATTGAACAAAAGTTAACCTTTCTATTCAGAGTTAAAAAGTAAAGAAACCATTGTCTGTTTGTGAGGCAGATACACTTTCTAACTAAAGGGCCCACCCAGTCAGCTATTAGACGTATACATACTGATGAATTGCTGCAAATTCTGTATGCCTCATGCCTAGATGAGTAGGGGCCATTGGAAAGTTTTTGTCAATTCCAAAAAGGGCAACTAATGGCCAAAACAGGGCCTGAGATACTGAAGTAAAGTACTTGGAGCCTATTGCTTTGGCTGAATTAACTTTAGATGCTACGGAAAATGACTGTTTGTTCTACTGTCCAAGACCAGCTGCCCCATCTCAGAAGTTTGTGAAGTAGATCTTGTGCCTGGTGTAGGGCAGACACTGCGTCAATAACCTCCTTCCAGCCATCTAAAAGGCTGCCGATTTCTTCCGATCTATCAGCTGCCTTCAATATTCTAGGACACGGTGCTTCCTCTCTCTGTTCCTAAGTTTCCAAGTCTGCAAAGTGGGGTAACATCGACCTACCTACCTACTATACTGGAATAAGGAAAAGCCAAAATTCAGCTTTGAAAAGGGTTCTGAGATCTTCAGATAGGAGGTGCTAGACAAAGCATTATGGGCTGCAGCAAGCTATCAGTGTTCTGGGAAGCATTTTAAAAAGATGATCCTTAAGATCAATTCTGCCTTTGGAAGTGTCGGACACAACACTGTGTAGCAAAAGGGGGCTGGCCTGAAACAGGTTCCGGTGTCCATGTTTATTTGACCATGAGCGTGCTTTGTAATTAAAACCGACAAAACATTTACTATTACCAGTGGAACTGCAGCAAGAATGATTAGCGTCCATATTCAAGTGCTTGTACGTGATGTAAGAGTTCAACCATTAGAGATTCAGTAATGATCTGAATTGCTCTGCTCTTTTTTAAATTAGACAGAGCTCCTCCACACACCTTTCAAAAGTACAGAGGGACAACTAGTTTAATTTCATACAGATGACAAAGTGACCCCGACATCTGTGTACGGCAGCTTTTGAAGGTACGAGACAATACAATGAAAGACAAAATATTCTTCCAACTACCTAGAAAGTGGAATAATGGAAATCTCCACTTTTCCTTTATTATGTATTTTTCTGCTCTCTGAAAATAAGCCGCTCTGTCCATTGAAGAGGTCAAGAAATGACAGTAGATTCCTTACATCTAACCCTCTTTTGGGTTTGAACATACAGGTGGGTTCTAAGGCAACTCTTTGTCCTGGGTCAGGATAAGTGTACTGACAGCAAGAGAAAAATCTAGATTTCAGGGTGTAGGTTCCTGATGAGAGAATAGTCTAGTCTGCAGGGGGGGGGGAGAAAGGAGAAAGTATTCAATGTACCAAATCTTTTGTGCTTAGTCTGATTTATCTCAGAAAAGCTGATGGCCCTTAAATAGAGTCATTAAACACTTGAAAAAAAAATGCTTTGACCAAAATCTTACCCATAAAGGTTTCCAACTGATGACATGGGCACTAAGCAGCTGAGAACATAATCCAAGGCCACCAAAAAGAGCTCTGCATTATAAAAAAATATTAGTCACCAGTCCGATATCTTCTTACTCTTTCGGTAGGTAACTCTAATAAGAATTCTTATGTTAACTCCATATTCTATAAACCCTAAACTTTTAAATCAATCAGGGCAATTCTAATATTAATGCCTTTAATAGTGCGATCATGTGCTTTCCAGAAGACAGTTTCTACTTTTCTTTGGATCATTTGAAAACGATAATGTATTCTTTAAGTGAGCAGAAGAGACTTGCAAATCAAAAGGAACTAGCACTAACCAGGGTTCAGGGCCTGGATTTTCATAGAATCATCATGAATTTTATCTTGTTCTTTCCCTAGTTTAGCCTCTGACCCTAACCCATTTTTACTGCCTGCCCCTACACCTGGCGTCCAATCACCACCAACCTTCTCGGTGAAGACCAAAACAAAGGAGTGTGGAGCCCAGCCTCTGGGCCAGTCTGACCCGCTCTCCCCGGCGCGGGGGGGCCCACAGGTCAACTGGCCCTGCCTCTGTCTCCCATCATGCTGCCCCCCCAAGCTAGTAGCCCAAGTGGGCTAAACATCCTCAGTTCCTTCGCTACCACAGTCAAACATCAGAGGGGAGGAGGGCAGGTAATGGAAAACCAGCATCAGGTGACACATTTTGAAGGAAAATTTTTACTACACAGGCTGAGTAACTTCTTCCTTGAGTAGTGTCCCTATGGGTGCTCCATTGTAGGGGGCTACCCCAAGCCGTGCCCCTGTAAGAAGGCTGGGGCTTCGGAGTCGACTTCTTCACCACTGATAATACTGGGGAGTTGAGAATAGCATCGGGGAATGAATCTGCAGTAACCGCATACAATTTGGTGACGGGATGGACTGATGTCCATGTGGCCGCGCTAAAGTTTTCTGAGATGGGGACGTGTTTAAGGAAAGCAACAGGTGAGGAGATGGATCCATGGAATGAATACGGATTGAGTCACGTAGGAACCAAGCCTGGGGGCACAGGATCCCCACGTTGGGATGCATGGTGTGTCCCTTGTCTTGAGAGAGGAGATCTGGCATGGCTGGAATGGAGATCAGTATGCACATGATGAGCTGAATCCGATAAGAGAACCAGGTTTGTCTCAGCCATGTGGGAGCAATAAGGATTGCATAGCCTCTGTCCTGCTTCATCTTTTTCATGACCACCTGTAAATGGAAAATTGAGGAAAGGCATACAGAAGTCCTTGTTCCATGGGAAAAGAAGAGCATTGCCCAGAGAACACTGATCCATCCCTTCTCTGCAATAGCATCAACTGCATTTTCTGTTCGTGGATGACAGATCTAGGGATGGTGTTCCCCAACATGCAAACGCATTGCGGAGAACCATGGGAAATAGTTCCCAACTGTGATCTTGCAGAAATTTGCTGCTCAAACCATCCATTACTACTTTCTCTACACCTGGGAGATAAACTGCAGCTAGGGAGACACTGTGAACAAGGTACCAGTTCCACAGTTTTCTTGCTTCCGAGCACAGGAAGGGTGCTCTGGGTCCCCCTGGGCAACTGATATAGAACATGCAATCTATGATGTGCATAGGGATCTTTCCGTGAAACCCTGTTATGTGTGGTAGAAAATTAATGCAGGTGTTCCTGACCACTCTTAATTCTAGGAGACTGATATGTAAGGATGTTTTCAAAGGTGACCATTTCCTTGTACTTTTAGGTTGTTGAAATGCACCTCTCCACCCGCCATCCCACAAGGGATGTGTTAGTAGTGATGAATGCCGATGGCAGTATCTGAAGAAGGGAACTCTCTTTTCCAGTGTTGGCTGGATTCCTCCACCAGTTAATGGATTCCTGGACCTTGAGGGGCAGTGACAAAGGCTTTTGTGGACTCTCTCTCTGTTTGGCTTATACATCAAACTGAACCCCATCTGTAGCCATCGCATGGGGTGACTGATGGGGAGCAGTACCACAATGGTGCTGGCTGCTGTATGCCCCAGAATTTGGAGGGAGATTCTGGTTGACACTTGAAGACTGTGCTGACCTGTGTTTATAAGCGATAGCAGGGATTGGAACCTGTCCTGGGGAAGAAAGACTTTGACCGGTAGGGAATCCAGGTCAGTCCCATGAACTCCAGATGTTGGACTGGTACAAGGGTAGACTTCTTTGCCTTGATTTGGAGACTTCGCTGTGTGAACATGCATACTGTGGCTCAGCATGGCTCCTGTAGTGACTGAGCCTGGAGGAGGCAGTTGTCCAAACAGAGACGCGTCCTAATCCCAGGAGCACAGATGGGCAGTTACCACCAAGAGGACTTTGGAGAATACTCTCACGGCTGGTGACAACCTGAAGGAAATCCATTTGTCCTGACCGCGATTGTTTCCTAAGGTGGACACCAGGAAATATCTGGGAGCTAGTAATACTGACATGTGAAAACAGGCATCCTGCAGAATGATCAAAGGCCCAACCCCATTCCAACGAGGGACTGATCACCCACACGGTGATTTTTAAGCTCATGATGGTGCAAGTGCAAGATGATGGTACATTCCTGACCCTGCTGGTCAGCCACCCATTTCCTCACGTATTCTGACTTTGGTGCCCATGCCCAAAAGGTCCATGGCCTTACCAGCAGTGCTGGACGGTCGGGAGGAGGTCATGGTTCCAGTGATAGCAAGCGAGATGGAGATGGCACGCTTGCTTTGCTAACAGCCCTCACTCAGACAGCGAAGGCATTGAGCGGGTTTGTCTGTGATCAGGATACAGCGCTGTAGCTGAGACGCTTCTTGAAGCTCAGGCTACAGCAAACCGGGGGGGGGGGGGGCCCCCTCACTCACGTTGATGTACAATAAAGCTCTCTCGTCTTGTTTTGTTTTTTTAAATGGCCAGGCCAAATATAAGGTAAAAAGCGAACTGTGAGGTTTGCAAAATAAAGATCAACACTTGAAAGAGAAGTTAAGGGACTGCTAAATGCTCCGCCTCCAGCCAGTGCAATCAGTGCAGAACACGCTTCTACTGGTTTTTTTAACACACAATTGCACATATTCCTTCACCGCACTTTAAACCAAGAGCAAAGGTCAGCTACGGAAAGCAACAGTCACTGTCTGATGTGGAAACAATTCCCATAACTTAGTCACTTGCCAGTAGACCTTTGGACTTAAATATCTCATATCCCTTCCACACAAAGAAAACATCATTAAACCCGATTAAAACTGCTCTTTTAGTCAAACTGTTTACTTAATGGATGAAAAAATGTGACCTATAATTCCCCTCTTCAAAACAAACGATGAAATCAAATGCTGCCCTCAGAGACTCAATCTCACAAAAGAGAGCACACTTTCTAATCAGTCCCCAAAATCTCTTCTCCTCCCTCTTAAAACAATGTATTTGCATCATCACAGAGCTACTTCAAAGAAACATTTTTCTGGTGGATAAACCACACAAGTCCTATGTGTTCAGATACACTGAATTAGAGCAGATTGACAATTAACATCTGTTTTATCTTTCTCCAAGCTGACATTTAAGCTATATGCTTATATGAGAGCTCTATCTCACAATGCCATTTTCCCTGGTGCACCCGTGTTTCACTTCAACATCAGCACACAGGGAATTGAAACAGTCTTTACCTGGAGCTCAGAGACAACTCCTAGAGAAGAGACTCTCTCACGGTGGTCTGCGGAAAGGCAGCAGAACAAGCTGGGCGGCATGGCATTCACTTCTCCCTCCAGCCTCCGCCCTTCCTCTCTCCCACCACGTGGGCCCATTGGTGCATAGTGGCAGTTCCCCCTCCCATCCAGCCCACGTGATAGGGACCCATTTGGAAAGATGATTGAGTCATCTGCCAAGACCCTCAGCAATTTCCAAGAGGCCTGCGAAAAAGGTTGGAGAAGCGCTGTCCTTTAGACCAGTGGTTCTCAGCCACTGTGTCGGGACACATGACTGCATCGCCCCAGCGGTAAGCGTGCCATAGAGAGCTGAGCAGGTGGCTGGATTTGGCTGGGTGGAGGCTGGCTGGTGTGTCCACCAAATGTGTCGCGACCCACAAAAAGTTGAGACCCACTGCTTAAACTCCCAGTTACTAACAGCATCAGAAAAGCAGCAAAGACAAATACTGTCAGATGGCTTTATCCACCCTCCAGGAAAAAGACTTCACTCTGGCACTACCTTCCCCACAAAATAATTTTGGGGAGTTGGTAGATAACTATCCACTTCAATCTTTCCAACCAACAAAAATTACATACACTTAAGTCCTGAATAAAATTTCCTGGAGAACACAAACTTTCCTAACAAGCCATTAGTTCAACAGATTTCTATCAATCTTTGGGTCGAGGCTAGAGTGATTTTTGAGCCATTTGTACTGTGTGTAGAGCCTCATTTTCAAAAATTCCACAACTCCAACTGATGTCAAAGAAAGTTACTCAACACCCCTGAAAATCAGGCCCCTGATATTAATACCGCAGTGCTGTAGTTACTGCTCATTGAACGGGTTGCTAATAAGAACACCATGGTACTGCTTCCTGCAGTCTGTTTCTGTTACAAGTTACCTAGCATTTCTTCTGAAGACACATTTTTCCACAGTGCATAAATTGACCGAGTCAACTACTTTCACTATTTTAATCTAATCCATTTTATTTTTATACAAGGGCTCGACAAAATTGGCTCCCAACTAGGTGCCAGCAGTTTTATTTTTGGTCGCCATAGGGTGGTCCTCCACTGTATTTCCTTAGTGGAGCTAGGAGCCAGACTAGAAACCCTGGTTGCCATGGCAACATGACACACACATTTTGTTCAGCCTTGTTTTACACATATGTAAAAATATAGAAATATGCCAGTTTCCACATTATCATTACCTGTCTATCCCCTCTGCTCTTTTCCGTCTGCCAGCCTCACTGTTAAATCCGGTCGACATTTAGATTATAAGCATTTCTGGAGCAGTAATTGTGTATTTCTGTGCCTTTTGTGAAATGCCTGAGCACAGCTCTGGAAACTGCAATCAAAAAGGTAACACAAACAGGGCTGGATACCAAAACACAGTTAGGTGAAAAGGAAAACCCGGATGACGAGCAGCCGAGCTATGTTAATACATTGCTTCTAGCTGTGCATTATGAAAAAGTTTGTTTTAATATGGAGAGAATAAAATTAAAAGTTACTACTGAAGCAACGCACACCAGGTTCTACCTGAATAAACTGGAACACTCTTAGCCCCTCAAACATAGGCTGCAGAGCACTCAAACACAGTGGAATGCAAGCCCTCAAATGTGTTTCTTTCTAAGTTCATAGTCTTTATGGATACCCGTAAACCCAGAGAGCGTTCCAGTCTGATCAGGAAAGTTGATCTTTACACACTGTTTGCAGATATTAACTACCAAGCACAGTGCTTTACTCTGGGCCCTTACAAAGTACTCTTCGGATTATGGGCATCTCCCTGCAAAGCACCTAGCACAGGGTTACTACTACAAATATTAGAAGAAATAAACAAACAAGCGCCTCAGTCTAATAGAAAAATACAAGAGGAAGCCAAGAATATATCTACTAGGGAAATAAGATATCTACTGCCACATCATTTATGAGTTGTAGATTTTGCCCTTCAGCCTGAATTAAAATTGAGGGCTAGTGTAGAAATGTCACGGGGGTTCTTGATTCAGGAAGTCAGCATCTGTGACAGAACGTGTATCAATGCGAGGATGTCATTACCAGGTGCATTTAATTATTGCTTTTGCCAGCAATCAGGAAACGGCCGCAAGGCACTCACTCTTCAAAGAGACAAGACATCACAGGGCAATGCAGAATATTAACAACTGTAAATACTTCACCATCTGCAAAGTTACCTGATTTAAACAGCCACCCCCAAAATATTCATCATCCCATTCCTTCCTGTCCACGCCACATGTATCTCGCTACAAAGGCGCTTACATGCACATTAACAGCATGGTAAACACAGGCCTGTACACGTCTGGTCTCATATATGTGCAGTACATGAAGAAATAAATCAAAAAACCCGCACAGACGGGTTCTCTCCTGGATACAGTATATGGCATAAGCACACTCAATACTTTAACTGGCTTCGTTTTCTTTGAGCTGTAAACAGTCTCACACCCAGGGGAGTAAATCTACTGCACTCCGCTCACTTGAAGGCCAACAGGAGCCAATTGGTTTTGTATGTATACACCATGTGTAAGGAAATATATATGTTCAGAGTCTGGGGAAAGACTTGAAACCTACATGGAATTCAGGGTTGTGTAAATTAAAATTCAGACACTCACCTATTCAAAGGACTCCGGCAGACATGAAGCTTTCGGATTAACACGTCCGCCAGATAACAGCTGCAGCTGCGCGTATTGTGAGTATGCCAAGAAACGGAGATGGCTTTGGAACCGGCACTGGGGAGTTCTAGAAATCTGAAAGGTGGCCATAAGGGTGGTTTTTCAAAAGCCTCAAGAACTGGCCCAATTTGGGGAATTTTATCACTGACACCAGCGGGAGCTGAGTTAGGTCAACAGTAAGTGATTTTGAAAAACCCACCCTAGCACCACTATCAAAACAAAATAATTCATTTTTCATGGCTTTTCTTGAAACCTTAGCCCAAACCACCACCCAGATAGCAGCATGCTTGGTCCCGGGAGGAGGGATAGTGAGCAGAGAGAACACACACCCACTTGTTCAGTGAATCCAACCATGTGCAGCCCTGGACATGCGCTTAGACAGAATTAAAGGTGAGCCTTTCATCTTGAAGAGCAGAATGAAATGGATGTTGTACTGAGGAGCCCCAAAATAGAAAGCAAGTAAGAGATGAGTTACAGAGGAACCACTTCTAAATCATGATGCTGTCGACAATTTTACTCATCTATAATCTGTTACTAACATCTCAAAAATGTACAACTAAATGGACTCACACACAAGCAGGAAAAGCCAATTCTCCATTTCACTACCAAATTTCAGGGTGTTTTTTTAAATGGGAAAAGCTTCTCTTTCTGCCATTTTTCTTGCTCTCAGCACTGCTTAAACTATTTTGATTTGTGTTTTAAAAATGTAAAGAAAATGGAAAATTTCAGCCTTCCACAGATATTCAGGGCTGAAAACTGGTAGTTAAACTAGAAAGACGTATCCAGCCTTGACTACAGGGTCATTCCATATACATGCGCACGCGTCGCTGCTGCTACTGGTACCAGTAACAGAAAATGCTCGAACCCGCTGTGTGCTGCAGTGCCAAGCAGTAAAGAAAACATGTTTCTTTACCTGAAAGCAGTCGTCATTAGGAAACGATGGATGGCACTAGAAAAAATGAGTGCTGCTTTTCTGGAGCGCTCTCATCTCGAAGGTTCTCTGTCCAGATAAAATAACCTGTCTGTCAGAAACCCTTACAGACAATCAGCCACTCTGGTTTGGAGAAAGAACGATTACTTACCTTCCTAACTGCTGTGTGAGAGGCTCTGCTCATGTCCATTCTCAATCTAGGTATAGGTGTGCGCAGGCGCTGGTTTCAGAAATTTCCCCTAGTATTATCCGTAGTATTATCCTAGTATTTCCCCTAGTATTATCCCCTAGTATACTGGCCCGTGTGCCAGTATAAAGGCGCTGCCAGCCCTTCCCTCTCAAACCCTTCTTCCCGAGCTCCAGCATGAAAGGAAGGAGGGTGGATTATGAAATGGACAACTTGAAAACCAACAGTTACGAAGGTAGGTAACTGTTCTTTCTTCGAGTGCTTGCTCTTCTCAGTTCTCCAGTGAGATGATTTATCCGCAGTACCTCTGGAAGCAGGCAGGAGTCCACAGACGTGCTGTGCTGACTGTAACACAACCCTACCAAAGCCAGCGTTATTTCTAGTCTGCTGCATAACAATGGGCCACAAAGGTGTGCACTGAAGACCAGGTACATGCGGCCTGGGTAGGGACCAGGGTCAGGAAGGCTGCTGAAGGAAGATGCCTGCGCTCTTGTTGAGTGGGCCATGAGCAAAGGTGGAGAACAAACTCCCACCTGCTTGTTGCAAGCATGGATGCAAGCTGCGATTCAGGAGGATGTCCTCGGTGATGACGCCAGCTGCCCGTCCATCTGCTCAGAAATGGCAACGAAGACCTGTACAGATCTGCAAAAGGGTTTAGTCCTGGTCTACGCAGAAATCGCCAGACATATGGCCTCTTGACAAAGGGCTGGGGCCCTGGCCCCACAACTTCCATTTATATAGTGCTTTGGGCCTGTGCTGTCCATCAATACCTGGACCACCTTACTGGACAGCTGAGGCAGGAACATTTTGTAAGCCAGGTTCATCGCTCTGTGCTCCCAGACGTTGATATGCAATGCCAGCTCTTCCATGGAACAAAGGCTCTGGGTCTTTGTGGTGCAGAGGTGAGTCCCAAGGCCCTCAAATCCTTCAGCCAACGCAGTCCAGAGTGAGTCTGATCTGCGGACAGGGCTGCACCATCAAAAGGGAGCCCCTGACGCATTGCTGGACCTTGGCCAGGAGGCCCGATGACTGGAGCCAAGATGCCCTTCTCAGTGAGACGGACAATGCCATCCTTCTGGCCACCAATCTGCCGCCTCTGATGCTGCTCGTAAGGAGGCTCTGGCCACTGCCATCCCTTCGGCCACGAGCCCCTCAAAGTCCAGTCTAGAGGTCTGAGACAAATGTTTCTGACTACCAGGAGACAATGAAACCCTATCTACCTAGTAGGTCTTGCTGGTTAGATATGCACAGTTGAAAGCTAGCCACAGAATAAACTTTACACCCAAAAAGGGAAAGATTTTTTTCATCCTTCATTTTTGGGGTAGAATTGAACCAGACAGGCTGGGCTCCCAGGCCAGTCTAAATGCCAACGCCATCAGGATAGACTCCAGTCAAACATCCTAGTCCTTTCTAGTCCAGAGCCAGAACCCCTTCCAAATCCTCAACTCTTCCTGCACATGGACCTCTTTTAGGCACTCGAGGCAGCTCTGGTGCACATCAGTTCTTTACATGAAATGCAGGGCTTGAAACCAAGTGCCCTAACTCCACTGTACACTAAAAACTTACCTAACAGCAAAACCTGAAACTACATCCAGTAGATGACTGAAACCCACTAGGTGGGAAGAAAGATCTTGCAAAGCAAAAGAATATTCCAGCACCATCACAGGTGGCAAAAAGAAACAGAGCATGTGCATGCCTCCGCAGGGGGCACCGGAGCTGACTCGACAGATGCCCCGAAGGGGAATTTAGGGCACCAGTGCATGCAACTAATTTAAAAATGGACATGGAGAACACACTTGTTGTAACATGTACAGACAATTTTTATCAGGCCTTTTTCCCAGTATACTTTGTCAGTTTAAAGATCTTGATTCATACAGCGCTGTTGGGCAGCACCCCCTGGGCAAGTCAGAACATCCAAACCCTGCCCAACGTTTCCTCTTTCACAATAGCACCCCCTTGACAGGTATTTGCCATTCAGCAGTAATTGTGAGAAAGTAAAAATCAAGAGGAAGTCCTGTTCCTTGTCTATATGGCAGGTGGCAAAGTGGAACCACTACAAGAAAACACTTGCAAAGATAATGTGGAAGCTTAGAAAGAAGAATCAATTTAAATTCAGTGAGATACCCAAAAAGGATTGATGTTCTGACACTCTTCATTTTAAGGCTTTTACAAATATCATAAAGTGGACAGGAATACTTTATATAATACAATTGACCCAGACTATACAAATGGTCTCAAGTCTCTAAGCCACCAGGCAATTTCCATCTCTCTGGATGCAAAGCACTATGCTCCAATAGACAGGTGAGGCAGGGTCATCATCACTAACTGAAAACATGCGCCCCGGGAGACGGCAATCTGAAATCAGCCACACCTCTGAACCAGCTGGCCTCATTCACGTAATGGAACTCCTGCAAAGGGGCATCTCTGCGATGAACAGAACCGGGAAAGACGAGCAAGACAGACAATTGGTCTTCGACAGTGAAGAATCTGGTCCTCTGTCAAGCAGCCTGATTACAGGTTTAAGTGATTAAATCAGACCTTGAAAGACACGGTCTGAATTCTTCAATATTTTAAAATCAGCAAAACCTTTTCAAGACAAGCATTTCCATTTAACGGCTACGCATGTTCACGAAACAGTGACTGCCTTTCATAAGGTAAAGTTTAAATCTCTTTGGCCTCCTTCTGAAATTTCACAGAGCCAAAAATGAGACTTCACAGGTTTCATTCCATAGGATTCATTCCTGATCTTTAAGCACGGTCCATGAACATTAATAGTTAATCATTGCGTGTGATGGATTTCATCTAACTGTAACAAGATGGCGACTATTGCTTTGAGGAATCAAATATTGAAAGTCTTTGATCATATGCTTTATTACTCGTTTATAGCGACTGAACACGATGAGCCTTTCTGATCAGGCCTATACTACGAAGTAAGGCCCTCCATCCAACGCTCAGGACAGCACATGCAACGCAGAGAACTTCACTGGCAATCACCGAGCACACATGTAAGCTAACAAGGAAGTTAAACAGCTGTCAGGTAAGTAGCATGGGCTGATTTAGCAGGGGACATCGGCAAAACAAACAGAGCTTTAATAGGAGACACACTACAACGGCGGTTTTCAAACCACAGGTCGGGACCCAGTACGGCCGAAAGACAGGAATGAATTGCTCAAAGATGTCATTGTTGGATCACAGACCTAAATTTTTTTTTCAACTGGGTCCTGAGGAAAAATGTTTGAAAACCACTGTTCTACAGCACTTAGAGCTCAAACATTCTTTTGCAAAATACCGTATTTTTCGGACCATAAGGCGCACCTGACCATAAGATGCACCCAGTTTTTAGAGCAGGAAAACAAGAAAAAAATATTCTGAACCAAATAGTACCGGTAAACTAAATAGAAGAGAAAAGGAAGGGAAGAGAAAGGAAGGCAAAGAAGAGAAAAGGAAGGGAAGAGAAAAAGAAAGAAGGAAGAGAAAGAAGAGAAAAAGAAAGAAGGAAGAGAAAGAAGAGGAAAGAAAGAGGAAGGAAAGAAGAGAAAAAGAAAAAAGGAAAGAAAAAGGAAGACAAAGAAGGAAAAAAGAGAAAGGAAGAGAAAGAGAGAAAGAAAGAAAAAGGAAGGCAAAGAAGAGAAAGAAGGAAAGAAAAAGGAAGGAAGAGAAAGAAGAAAGAGGAAGGAAGCAAAGAAAGAAGAAAGAGAGAAAGAAAAAAGAGAAGGAAGAGAAAGAAAGAAAGAAAGAAAGAAAGAAAGAAAGAAAGAAAGAAAGAAAGAAAGAAAGAAAGAAAGAAAGAAAGAAAGAAAAGCCAAGGCCCCTGGCGGGGGAGGACCCTACTGCAGCTCTGGGAAGCCGCCGGTGCGGCGGCGAAGACCCCAGCCCCGGAGGCTGATCCCGGCCCCGTGCTGGGAGGCCGAGGCCGTGGATTAGCGCGGCCCCGGCCCCGGCAGTCGAGGCGGTCGGCGGGTGTGACCCCGGGAGCCCACCGCGGCTGCAGCCACCCCCCTGTCCCGGCCGCGGAGGGCAGGCAGGCAGACCCGCGCTCCTGAGCCAAGCCAGAGCATGCTCAGGGCGGGAGAGGCTTGGCTAAGCAATAACTGGACGCCCTTGCAGCTCTGGCCAGGTAAGGGGGATAGTTTAGGAAGCTGGCGGGGAGCCGGGTGAGGGGCCAAGCAGGGGCCCGAGCTGGGAGGTGGGCGGGGGGTCGAGCTGGGAGC
>ML685977.1:1734450-1775085 GCA_007922175.1 Pelusios castaneus
TCTTGTGAGTTTTCCCCAAAAATTTATTCTGAAAAAGTTTTTCACACGGCTTGAAAACTTTGCACACAAGCCACCAAACCTAGAGGGAACATTGGCTACTAGTTGCGTACACAACAGCAGGCCAGCAGGCTAACATCGGTCAGTCAGTCCCACACTCTGGGCCTGGCCGGAGCCCACAGCACCAACAAAAAGTGTGTGGATGCATTACTGCCTGCCACCCAGTACCCAGAAACACAGGCCAGCAGCAGACGTGATAGCTACACATTCACGTTTTTTTCTAATTATAATACGGCCCCCCAACAGTCTGAGGGACCGTGAACTGGCCCCCTATTTAAAAAGTGTGAGGACCCCTGCTGTAAGACCTCACAGGTTGTCTTTCAGTATATTAGCGGCCTGCATAGTTAATAAAACTTAACAGTTTTTACCTTGTATTTTTATTTCTTTGATATATTCAAAAATTTACTGTTTACTGCACTATTTTCAGTGTTATTTCTTTATGACATGACGGACATCAATAGGAGTTCCGGTACCTTTTTTTTTTAGAAAAAAAGCACAGCCTACAAGTAAAACAAAGAGAGTCCTGGGGCACTTTTAAAGACTAACAAATGTATTTATAGCATGAGCTTTCGTGGGAGGAAGTCCCGCTTCGTCAGACACTTTGAAGATGGAAAACTTACAGAATGGGAGAAAATTAAATGCAGGAAAATGTAGGACACAGGATCAGGTAGGTAACAGCAAATCAAAGCAGGTGTTAGGATTCAAACACTAGGGAACAGCACATAGAGGAAGGTGAGGTCAAATCACTCCTTGTAATGAGAAAAAAATCCCTAGTCCCTGGTTTAACCCTACAGGAACAGAATCGAATTTACATATAAATTCAAGTCCTGCAATTTCTCTTTGAAGCTGCAACTTGTCATCCATTTGTTTGAGCACCACTATTAACAAATCAACAGAGTGCGCAGGGAGACTGAAGTGTTCCCCTATTGGTTTTTGAATGTTGTGATTTCTGATGTCAGACTTGCGTCCATTTCACTGAACTGGACTAACACGGCTACCCCCTTGGGAACCTATCCTACAAGTAAATCTGTTCTGCTATGTTTGGGCCAATCTGAACCTGAAATGGCTCTTAACTGTTAGTTAAAACAAGACACACGTACAGCTGCTAGATGGCTAATGTGTTATCTCTGCAAAAAATTAACATTTTGCTAGAGAGTTTTGGTGCTGTTCTGAAGATTGACCAGTACTGTCCTTAAGCCTGCATATTATTTATTATTTTCTGTTACGCACAGACAGTATGCTAAGTGTTGAGCAAGAGAAAAATAATGCACATTCACTCTCCAAGACTGGAGTGCAATTCCCACACTAAAGCCACTGCTTTGTAAGAAATTCCATTTAAATTGTATAATAATATGCATATATAGACAGACAGATGCGCGTGCAGGCGCGCACACACAGCCTGATTTCATGGTTACAATATACAAATTGTGTTCATGCTCCTTTGCTAAACCCTGATGATTAGAGGTTTCAATACCACCCTAAATGTGTTTTCTATCGTTCACAGGATTTAGACATGTTATAATCTGGTGGGTGAAATATGCCTTAAAACCCCCCTGAAGCACCAATGTGATGACGGATTCCATACTGGCGCTTTTCACCCCCTCCTTCATTAGCTAGTCCTTCTTGCAAGAGCGGCAGTCGTATCAGAATGGAAGCGTGCCAAGAACATTTCAGTCAGTACGGGCTTTGTTAAATGCTGGGATATTATCTATGGAGAAGGATACTGAAGCTGTTTATACTGAGGCATGGTAACCCTTTATTAAACTAATAGAAAATGCCTGAAATTTATGTGAGCCAGTAATTCATATTAATTTCCCACATTTCCAGTATCAGTTTCTGCTACTATGATATTGCTTTTAAAATATGTCTTTTGTATTTCTTCTCTGACAGCCTATGTAATTTTCCATAGCCCCAAAATATGTAACTGCTACCTCCTATTGTAGACCAAAACTTACTCAATTTGTTTTCAGATGCTTTTAAGTACCCACTGTATTTATATAACCAGGGTAGTTCAAGTTAGTAACTCTTCTACACATTGGCTTTTCCTCCCATAATGTCATAAATAAAGAAAATGTGCGACCAAAACACCCCTTTGTTTTGGAAATACTAAGATAGACAAGCAGAGAAGCAAACAAATCCAAGGTAAAGCGTGGAACTCACTCTCAGTCATGCCTAGATTTTGCAGCAGACTATTTCAGGCCACTGAAAAACCCAAGTACAGCAAGACCAGTCAAAGCTGTGTACTCATTTCAGCTCTGAATGTCCTGGATTTTGCTTGAGTCAGAAAACTAATATTATGTAATTTTGTCAGCTGCAAATGTTAGATTCTGATTCAGTTGTGGATGATGTATCCAGCTTCACACAGAGCAAATATTTTCAGCTACACAGAGACTGTGTATAAACACTGCACATTTACCAGATCGGTTTAAATATTAACAAGAAGTTTAACCAGCATTGACTAATTTTTCAGCGCCGCACGCTGCGGGCTCCATGATGGTGGCTCAAAGCATTAGACTCTACTGTGAGTGGGGAAATAGGCTATTGCCACAAATTTTATACCACGGAAGATGGCAGTACGAAGTTCTCCTCAGAGATGAGAGGCCCCACACAGTCTGTCCTTGGCCTCTCTGCAATGACTTCCATAGCCGTGAAAGACTCCAGAGCCAAACCTTCTCAAATAGGAAAAGAGGAGGAGGCTGCATCGCATATGGGAACAGTAACACCATTTCAGCTAACGAGTGAAAACAGAGACATGGATCCACCTGGCCTTAAAATACACCCAAGCATTCCAACCCTAAGAGGCATACCTCTTTGCAAATACCCAATGGAGATAAACCAGGTTACTACCTGAGGCTGTCGCGCCCATGCCTACAAACAACCCTTGCTGACCCAGTCATTGAGGTGGGGTAGATGTGGCCTCCTTGATGTCCGAGGAAGACGGCCACAGCTGCCATCCACCTTGTGAACACCCTCGGGGCCGCTGACAGACTGAATGATACGGCAGTGAACAGGAGGTGGTGAATGCCCACCAAAAACCACAGGAACCATGTGTGGCCAGGGAAAGTAAGTGTCCTTTAAGTCATGGGTGGCATACCAGTCTCCTGGATCCAGGGAAGGAATGAGACAGAGGCCAGGAAAACCAAGCAGAACCTCGGTTTCTTGAGATATTGGTTGAGGCAATGCAAGCCCAGAGCCCCATTTGGCCTTCAGGATTAGGCAGTATCAGAATAAAACACCCTCCCCTTCGCAACTTGAGGAACCTTCTCCAAGGTTCCCATGCCTAGGCAGGATTGTCCCTCCTGAATGAGGAGCTGCTGGGGAGAAGGGTCCCTGATGAGGGACGGGGATAGGGAGTAGGAGGATAGTGTGGATAAAATTGGAAGTGTATGACTGGCTATCACCATGCTGAGGATCCAGTGGCTCCTGTGTCGTAGCAGCCCATGCCTGGTGGTCCCAAAACCGTGGGGGAGAGAAAACTGAAGTGGAGAGAGAGTTACGACAGAGAGGCATGTTCCAAGGCCTGCCCACGGACCACTGGGTGACAGAGCAGACTCTGGTGCAGAGCTGGGATCAGTGCCAAGCCTGGACCCTTCAAAGATATGGGGACGGGAGCAGAACCAGGGATCTCTATCTCTTCAGAAACCGATTCTGTTCTGGGGACTGGTGCCAGGAGAGGAGCAGATGGTAAACCAGGGATTGGGTTCTGATAACACGTCAGGCTTGTCCATGGAGACTGCTCAAAGCTCTAGAGCTGAGAACGTGCCCAGAGCCGCCTGCTTCCACGGGCTCCCTACACGCAAAGCCCCAGTAGAGTGGGGGAACCGGCAGGGACAGCAAGCCTCTAGCTCCCAGGAAAGCAACAGGAGTGGACAGAACTGCCAGATTATTAGCACCTGGCAGGGGCTGGATTCAAAGCCCTCTGAAGAGCTGACGGAGCCAAGGCGGATCTGGGGCAGTACAATGGCCTGGCACGGGTCTCGCTGCCTGTGGCCTTTCCTTGAGCAGGTGACCGCCCCATTGGCTCTGCTGCTTGTGGATGGAGATGGAGAACAGTGCCAGAAAGAGCTCACTGCCAGTGGCCTGCTCTTCACCAAGACTGGCTTATTTGAGGTGGAATTAGGGTGGCTGGGCTTAAACTGCACTCAGGGCACTGAATTTAGCCGTACGAAATGGAAACCTACCAACCTCATGACAAAACTCTCACAGATAAGACAGACATCATCTTCCTCTCCTTGTGCAAACAAACGGACATCATACCAAATGGACTGAAAGTGAAAAATCCATTACGAGAGACATGTCGAGAGATTGTGTCACACACCCAAAATAACTAGGGAACCACCTGATCAGCATCCCGTACAGCAAACAGGAGACGATCAAGAAAGACTTCTCAACCCTGGAGACTCTCATGAAAAACCAAACTTCCACATGGCTGATCTTTCCAAAAACAAGACAGGCCATTTACAACACACACTTTGCTTCTCTACAAAGGAAAAAGCGTATTAAACTATCTAAGCTCCTACATGCCACAAGGGACCACAACTTTGATATCCTTGACTCAGCCAACAATATTGTAAATCTATCCAGCTATCTACTTAACCCAGCAGAAGAGTCTGTCTTGTCTCAGGGACACTCTTTCTGCCCCCCCCCCCCCCCAATGATACGGTTCTGCAGTACCGGAAAACCTACTTTCGCCGTAGCCGACTCAAGGAATATTTCAGCCACACCACTGAACACCACACGGACCTTCCTTCCAACGTAACAAGAAGAAGAATTCTGCACGGACTCCTCCCGACGGCTGAACCAACAGACTGGACTTTCACAGAGAGTGTTTCCGCCGATGCGCACAAGCTGAGATGGTAGACAAGCAGTATCACTTGCCCCATAACCTCAGCCATGCAGAACGCAATGCCATCCACAGCCTCAAAAACAACTCAGATTATAACCCAAGAGGCTGACAAACGTATCATCATGAACAAGTTCGATTATGAACGGGAGGTTGCCAGACAACTCTCTAACACCACATTCTACAAGCCACTACCCTCTGACCCCAGTGAGGAATACCAAAAGAAACGACATCATCTGTTTAAGAAACTCTCCGAAGAAGCACAGGAAAAAATCTACACAGACACAGCCCTAGTGCCCCGGCCAGGAGTATTCTAACTGCTACCCAAGACCCTCAAACCCGGGAACCCTGGTCCCCATCACCTCGGGCATCGGCACTCTCACAGCAGGATCGTCAGGCTACATGGACTCTCTCCTTAGGCCAGGGCACAGAGCTTAAGCTCCTGCCATAATCCGGCCTTGTCTGGACCCACAAGAAAGAGTCCCTGGAAAAATTGCACCAAGACTTCAACAATTTCCTCCTCACCATCAACCTCAGCCTGCACCAGTCCACACAAGAAATCTGCTTCCTGGCCAATACAATACGAATAAAGAATGGTCACGTAAACACTCCCCCCCCCGGCGAAAACCAGCTGACCGCAATACATACCTACATGCCTCCAGCTTCTGCCCGGGACACATTACACAACCCACTGTCTACAGCTGTCCCCATCTATGCGCCACTCTGGGGCCATCTCTTCACCCCCCGCTCCCCCCAGGCTGGCTCTCCACCCCCCTCCCAACGACTCTCCCTTGCCCCCAGCCCCTCCCCACCTATGCCGTGCCCGACCCTGGGCCAGCTCTCCACTGCCCCCACCGGCGAATATTATTGTCAGCTCCTGGTCTACAGCCAAGCCCTAATACAGCTAAGCCCTCAGACAGACACAAACGCCTAGAGGTTCTCTATCAAACATTCTTGGAACTACAGTACCCACCTGGGCAAGTGAAGAAACAGATTGACAGAGCCAGACAGGTACCCAGAAGTCACCTACTACACGACAGACCCAACGAAGGAAAAAACAGAAGACCACTGACCGTCGCCTACAGCCCCCAGCTAAAATCTCTACAACACATCATGAAGGATCTACAGCCTGTCCTGGAAGATGATCCCACACTCTCTCAAGCCCTGGGAGGCAGACCTATCCTCGCTCACACACAGCCCCCCCCAGCCTGAAGCAAATACTCACCAGCAACCAACCACCATACAAGAAGAACACTAACCCAGGAACCTATCCCTGCAACAAACCCCGTTGCCAACTCTGCCCGCACATCGACTCCAGTGATACCACACAGGTCCCAACCACATCAGCCACATCACCAGGGGCTCATTCACCCGCACATCCACTAATGTGATATATGCCATCACATGTCAGCAATGCCCCTCTGCCATGTACATTGGCCAGACTGGACTGTCCTTATGCCAAAGAATAAATGGACACAAACCGGACATCAGAAATAGCAATATCCATAAACCAAGAGGAGAGCATTTCAGTCTCCATGGACACACAACAGCAGACTTGAAAGTTGCCATACTTCAACCAAAAACCTTCAACAACAGACTACAGCGTGAAACTGCAGAGCTGGAACTCATTTGTAAACTTGACACAATCAGACTGGGTGTGAACAGAGACTTGGAATGGTTAGCTCCTTGCAAAAAGTGATTGTCCCTGTTCTCACAGTCTCACCTTCTAATCAGCTGGTGTGAATTGGCCTCATCCACCCTAACTGAATTGACTTTGCTAGCACTTGCCCTCCCCATTGAAATATTTCTCACACATCCTGGCATGTGTATGTATATCTCCTATCTGTAGATTCCACTTCATGCATCTGACGAAATGGCTTGGAACCCATGAAACTTTATGCTTGAAGAAATGTGTTAGCCTCTAAAGTGCCACAGGCCTCTCGCTGTTTTTTCTCTTTACAGACAACCACGGCTACCCCTCTGGAACTTGCACTGAGGGAGCTTCCATCAGGGTAACCTTGTCTTATACCCCACTCTTTACCTGTGCAGGGTATGGCACTTGTCTCTCTTGTGAGACTCCCCCAAGTACTTTAAGCAAGTCATTTTGTGGGTCGTTCATAGGCATGTGCTTCTCGCAAGAGGCACAGAGTTTGAAAGCCAGAGACTGGAGCACATCCAAGCCCTGGACACAAAGTCCTTCGACGGTCACGAGATAATTCTATCCACTACACACTAAAACTATAAGAAAATTCTATCTGATTAACTACTAACGGGAGATTACTGTGGAACAAGAGAGAAAAGCAGCCATCCTGGATGGCAAGAAAGAACTGAAGGGGATGGGCTGTTGTGGACCTTATACCAGAGCATATATGCATGGCTCCACAGGGTGCGAGATATTTTTTATTTCAGTCTTCAGAGGGCGGGCCAGCTCCCAGGCTACCACACGGGGTAACGCGGAATGGAGAGAAGAGTGGCCCTCGGTGATGGAAAGTCAGGTTAGGGAACACTTAATGAAATTGGATGTGCACAAGTCCATGGGGCCGGATGAACTGCATCCAAGGGTGCTGAGGGAGTTGGGGGAAAGTGATTGCAAAGCCGCTGGCCATTATCTTTGAGAACTCGTGGCGAACGGGGGAGGTCCCGGAGGATTGGAAAAAGGCAAATATAGTACCTATCTTTAAGAAAGGGAAAAAGGAGGATCCAGGGAACTACAGACCGGTCAGCCTCACCTCAATCCCTGGGAAAATCATGGAGCAGGTCCTCAAGGAATCCATCCTGAAACACTTGGAGGAAAATAGAGTGATCAGGAACAGTCAACATGGATTCATCAAGGGCAAATCAGGCCTGACCAACCTGATTTCCTTCTATGATGAGATGACTGGATTTGTGGATGCGGGAAGAGCCGTTGATGTGGTATACCTTGACTTTAGCAAGGCTTTTGATACGGTTTCCCACAGCATTCTCGTCGGCAAGTTAAGGAAGTATGGGTTGGACGAGTGGACCGTAAGGTGGATCGAAAACTGGTTAGATCAACAGGCTCAGCGGGTAGGAATCAATGACTCGATGTCTGGTTGGCAACCGGTATCGAGTGGAGTGCCCCAGGGGTCGGTCCTGGGGCCGGTTCTATTCAACATCTTCATTAATGATCTTGATGATGGAATAGACTGCGTGCTTAGTAAGTTTGCGGATGACACCAAGTTGGGGGGGAACGGTAGATACTCTGGAGGGCAGGGACAGGATCGAGGGAGACTTGGACAAATTGGAACACTGGGCTGAAAGAAACCTCATGAGGTTCAACAAAGACAAGTGCAAAGTCCTGCACTTAGGACGGAAAAATCCCATGCACTGCTACAGGCTGGGGACTGATTGGCTAAGTAGCAGCACTGTAGAAAAGGACCTGGGGGTTATGGTGGACGGGAAGATGAATTCCAAAGGGGTAGCCATGTTAGTCTATTGTAGAAAGACAACAGAGTCTTGTGGCACTTTTAAAGACTAACAGATTTATTAATCGCATGAGCTTTCGTGGGAGAAAATCCCAGGCTGCATCAGTAGGAGTATTGCCAGCAGATTGAGGGATGTGATAATTCCCCTCTATTCGACACTGGTCAGGCCACATCTGGAGTACTGTGTCCAGTTTTGGGCTCCCCACTACAGAAAGGATGTGGACAAATTAGAAAGAGTCCAGCGGAGGGCAACAAAAATGATTAGGGGGCTGGGGCACATGACTTATGAGGAGAGACTGAAGGAACTAGGCTTATTTAGTCTGCAGAAGAGAAGACTGAGGGGACATTTGATAGCAACCTTCAACTACGTGAAGGGTTGCTCCAAAGAGGAGGGAGCTAGGCTGTTCTCGAGGGTAGCAGAGGACAGAACAAGGAGCAATGGTTTCAAATTACAGCTGGGGAGGTCAAGGTTGGATATTAGAAAAAAAACTTTCTCACTAGGAGGGTGGTGAAGCATTGGAATGGGCTATCTAGGGAGGTGGTAGAATCTTCATCTTTGGAGATTTTTAAGGCTCGGTTAGACAAAACCCTGGCTGGGGTGATTTAGGGGAAGTGGTCCTGCTTTTTAGGAGGGGGTTGGACTAGATGACCTCGTGAGGTCCCTTCCAACCCTATGATGAGCAAGCACTCGAAGACTCAGGATATGCAGATATGATAACAACCATCTTGTCCAACTCCAAGAAACAGACTGGATACTCTTCAATGCTATGAGCGCAAGGTCTACAACTGATCAGAGAGCCAGGCTTTCTTGTAACTGACTTTCATCCTCTGTGGGCTGGGCAGACAGGAATACACAAAACACACTAAAGAGCTTACACCCCCTACCCACACGCCAATGTTAATTAGCTCTGAGAACTCCTGGAGGGTGGGTGAGGTCCCAAAAGACTGGAGAGGGACAAAGGGACATCTATCTTAAAGAGGGAACAAAGAGGAATGGGAAGTATAGACAAGTCAGCCTAACTTCCATACCTGGAAAGATACTAGAACAAATAACTAACCAATCAAGTTGTAAGCACCTGGAGGTAATGGGGTTATAATGAATAGTCAGCATTGATTTATCAAAAACAAATCATGCCAAATTAATCCAGCTTCCTTCTTCAAGAGCATTATCAGCCTCGTGAACAGGGAGAATTCGTAGATGTGATGCAGCTTGACTTTAATTAGGCTTTTGATATAGTCCCAAAAGACATTACTGTAAGGTGGGTGCATAACTGGTTGAAAAATTGTACCCAAAAAGTACTTGTTAATAGTTCACTGTCAGACTGGGAAGGCATATTTAGTGGGGTCTCACAGGGGTCAGGGAACGCTCAATATTTTCATTAATGACTTGAATACTGGAGTGGTGAGCGTGCATATTAACATCTTCAGTTGACGCCAAGCCGTAGCTCGGTTGCTAGCAATGTGAGGCCAGAATCAGAATCCAAAATGACCTAACAAATTGGAGAATTGGTAAAGACAAGCACAAAGCACTTCACGTAAAACGGAAAAATCATAAGCACGGTTGCAAAATTGGGAATAACTGGCTAGGTGGCAGCACTTCTGAAAAAGCATCGAGGGATTATAGTGGACCACACATTGAGTATGGGTCAACAAGGTGAAGTAGCTGCAAGAAAGGCTACTATTGTGGAATGAATTAAAAGCAGTGCCATATGTCAGACACCAGAAGTAACCATCCTACTCTATTTGGCACTGCTGAGGCCTCAGCTGGAATTCTGGGCACCATATTTTAGGAAAGATGTGGACAAACTGGAGGGAGTTCAGAAGAAAGCAATAGAAACGATAAAAGGATCAGAAAATCTGATTTATGAGTCAAGTTTTAAAAGATTAGGTATGGCTAGCTAAGTGAAAAGAAGACAGAGGAACATGCTTAACACTGTTCAAATCTATGAAATGCTGTGATAAAGATGACTTTCAATTGCTCTCCGTGTTCACTGATGACAGGACAAGTAGTAATGGGCTTAACCAGCAGCAAGCGAGATTCAGGTCAGCTACTAGGAAAACCATTCTAGGGAGGCCATGGAATCCCTATCATGAGAGGTTTTAAAGACTGATTTCAAAACCTTTCCAGGGATGGATTAGGTGTACTTGTTCCTGCAGGGAGCAGGGGGTGGACCTGATAACTGTTTCAAGGTCTCTTCCAGCCCTATATTTCTGATTCCACATGACAATTACTAAACACAAAAATACGCAATTCCAGCAACCAAATCTTCTAACTTCATAGAGAACATATGCACAGAGCAATGACACTCCTCATATTTTGGTAAAGTAAATTCCATCGTATAGCTTGGACACAGCAAGAGAATCTCCCGTGAAAGACTTGGAAAAAGAACACCTCACAGGATCCTAGAGCAGGGCTGCAGCCGGAGCCCAAACGTACTCTGCAGTTAAACCCTACAAGCACCAGCTGCAGGTTTAACTGCAGTCCAGACATATCCAAAGAGCACAGAAAAACCTGTATGGCAAAGTTAGCTCTCTGTGCAAAGCTTTAAAAAAATACAGTAAAGTCCCTTGAGCACAAATACAATGATCTAACATTGACAGAGGTGAAAAATCTATTCTCTTTTTCAAATAGCAAAGTGAACATATGTGAAATAGAAAATGGTGCCCCACCAGGAAACAAAGTAGATTCTCTTCTTTCAATTCCACAAACACAAACTACAGGGAGCATTTTAAATGGAAGTGTTATGAAGATTACATTAGGTGAGTTTGATCTACTGTGAAACACTTGCATACAACATTCAGAGCAAGAACAACCTTTGCCACCTGCTTTCCCTTCAAACACAGCTTTATCTACGTGCGGTGTACTGTTTGGCTCCTCATGGGATGCAATCTCCCACTAAATTCCATGGCGTACAGTACCAGCAAAGGGACCTGCTGGTCCATTAATACCCAGCCATCAAGAATATTCTGCTAAAAAATTATACTCTGCTAATCTGCTCAATTGGCTGGCTCCCAGCAACATGGCTCCTCTCTGCAGAAAGGCTTTCACCTTTCTGTGAAATGTTATGACATGAGAGGAGATACGGCAGCTGGAAAAGGATTGTGTGATCCAAGCAGCACTGAAAATCATCATAAATATTCACATACAAGCTAATTTGTTTTCTTACCAGTAACTCACTGTTATTCACAAATATTAATTAGTTTCTAAATACCACCTGTTACTCAGCTCTCCTCTTCCCTGCATATTAGAAAGCCACAAGAATTTCTCACTTCAGAGGCTTCTAACCACTATGCTGCTCTGAAATTTAATGATGTTCCCAGTCCCATGACTTCCCTAGCTCATTCAATCTGGAGAGAAGAGGCAAGGAGCAATTACTGCCTTGTGTCACTCAGTAGCAATCCCTCTCTGGGGGATTAAAGAAGCAGTGTTAATGGACTCTGAAGGAGGTCTGGTTCAATACTCCTGAAAGAAGGATGTACTATGTGGCTAAAACATCAGGTCTGTAGGGTAGGGAACAGCTTTAAAGCAGGGAAAGACAGGAACCTCAGGGCCCCATGGATGCGGAGAATCCCTAGACAGAAACACTTTCCATCAGTGCTGATTCAGGCCTTGCCACTGGTGTCTTCATTAGGGGGACAGGAAAGTCTGAGTAAACCCTGCACAGAACAGGTTAATGAGGAGCAGCTGTGGAGCTGGTTAGCCCAGACACTATAAAAGCTCCCAAGAAGGAAGTGCGCTGGGGGGGAGAGAAAAGACAGCCAGCAAATGAGAGACTGCAGCAAGAGAGCAGGCTTCCCTTGAGCAGCGGCTGGGCCTGGTTGGTCGGACTGTACGGTAACAGATGGTGGTGGAATAGAAACTGTAAAGAAAGAGCACCAGAGGGAGCGTGAAGCTGACATCTGTGCCTGATTTGTGGATGCAGAGGACCTGATTAACCACTGGAGTAAGTGGCCTAGGCAGGTTGTGGAATCTCCATCACTGGACGTTTTAGGAGCAGCAGCTAAGGAGGAGTAAATGCATATGGGATTCCATATCACATACCTACGCCATTAGAAATAAATCTCAGACAGCAAAAAGGAAAGTTCGTACAACATAAAATATTTCCTTTCGATTTCTATTCTAATACCCCAGGGATTAACCTCATTAAAAAAGCGCACAGGTGCGTGTAACTAGACTGAGGTATATTGGGTTCCTCTTCCTTGCCAGTAACAGAGAAAATGCTCTTTCCCATCCCCTGCCTTTCCATCCCAAGATACAATAGTCAGCATTCAATAACAGGGGAAAGTTGGACTGAGTGTTAATAGGTAAACGTGAGCTAATAATCAATTTAAGGTTGAAGAAATCACTGACTAGTGAATGATGAAATATTGCACTCTGTTTTTCAGAAAAGTTTACCCCAAAGCACTCTTCCCTCACTATCCTTTTTACATTCCCAGTTCTGGGCTAGCAATACACTCAAACCTGCCAACCAGGCTTTTCAAATTTAGCGACTACCTCCTTCCGCATCTCCCATCAACCGATTAGTTTAAATGCCATTCACCTGTCACATAATCTGTGCCTCAGCCTGATAGTGAGACACTAGGGACAGACTCTCTCCTAATCCTGCTTCTTCTCATATACCCACATATTCCTCCTCTTCCTGGTGCTCGTCAGTGCTCCACTCCCTGTAACCTTCTACTTGTAGATCAACCTGTCTTTAAAAGTGCATAATAAAAACCTGCACACGTTGTCTACATATCTCAGCTTGGTCTTTATTTATTGCTTTTTATTTTTAATAATAGTATTTAGAGCCAAGTCAACTGGAAAGAAGAATCATATTAGAAAAATGTAAATGATAAATGGGAAATCACTGAAAAAGACGGTACAAGATGCCCCAAAGACTACAACCTCACTAGAGAGAAAGAAGGGCCATGCTGATTCAAGAAACAAGCTGGTTTAGAAGGGTTGTGAAGGGAGCTATAAAGAAATAAGATACAACACATAGAAGGAAAGCGAAAGTTGGTAGTGATGAATATTAATCAGAAATTAGGAATTGTAGAAAATCGATGAGGAAAGTGAAGGGACACAAGGAGAAATCTACGGCTAGCAAAATTAATGACAACACTCTTTCCATTCAAATAGTATCTCTGGAAAATGCTAAACAGAAGCTAACAGGAGACATTTTTAAATGAGCAATTCCAGATAACTTGCATCCAAAAGGTTTAAAAGAGCAGGCTGATAGGTCCCAAAATGTAACTGTAAATAGGGAACAGTCATCGAGCGGGGCTTCTTCCAGTCGGGTCGTGCAAGGTTCTTGGCCATGTGCTATTTAACATTTTATCAGTAATTTAAAAGAAAATAAATCATCCCTGGTAATGTTTGCAGAGGGCACAAAAATTGGGAGTGGTAAATAATGAAGATGATAGATCACTCATTCAAAACAATCTCGATTGCTTGGTAAACTGGGCAAAAGAGAACAACATGCATTTTAATAAAGCTACATGTAACATATCTATCCAAGAACAAAGAAACATCGAGGAACAAAGAATATAGGCCACACACAAATGAGGGCAGACTCTATTGTGGGAAGCAGTGACTCCGAAAAAGATTTGGGGGGTCATGGTAGATGATCACATGAACGTAGTTGCCCAGTGTGATGCTGTGGCCAAAGGGGTAATGCGATTCTGGGATGCTTAGCAAAGATATCTCAAGTACAAATTGGGAGATTATTTCACCTCTGTTCTGCTAATGATGTGATCACTGCTGGAATACTGGTACCCACAATTCAAGAAGGACGTTGATAAATTCGAGAGGGTTCAGAGAAGAGTGACAAAAACAATTCCAGGATTAGAAAACATGCCTTATGGCGATCACCTCAAGGAGCTCAATCGGTTTAGGTTAACAACGAGAAGGTTACGGCTTGACTCGATTACAGATTAGAAGTATCTACACGGAGAACAAGTGTTTAATAATGAACTCTTCCAGCTACTAGAGAAAGATATACGCTGAAATGGCTAGAAGTTAAAGACAACCTCAGAGTGAAGTAAGGTGTAAATTCATAATGGTGAGATAATTAACTGCTGGACAAACTACCAAGGGCCATCATGGACTCTCCATCACTGGTCATTTTTAAATCAAGATTGGATGTTTTTCTAAAAGGTCTGATACAGGAATTATTTGGGGGGAGTTCTCTGGCATACGTTACACGGGAGGTCAGAGTAGATGATCACTACAGTTCCTTCTGGACTTGAAATCTACTAAAGATAGCCTTCAGAACAAAGAGCTTATGCGGCTGATATATAGTCAAACATGCTTGCCCCTATCACCTTTTTGGCACTCATAATACAATGATTATTTAATCATTAAAAGGGGGTCCTCACCAACAGAAACCCTGTTCTCTGCAACTATAACCCCAGGTCTCCATCTTTCCTTCTGAATACTGAGTTTTATACCATATTTCCACAGACTCGAGATTTAAATTCCCTCCTCCCAATCATCGGTCCCTTCTAGTGCCAGAAGCTTTATCTGGAGCTGGGCTCTGCAGTAGCATAGGTAAGGGAAAATCAGTGTGGCTCTGTGGAAAAAACCACACAGAGCAGAAGAGTCACTGTTATAAACTAGCCCCAATGCAGGAGATTTCCCACTGGTGGTCTCTGTGTCCTGCTAGTGAATAACAACAGAAGCAAGATGGTGCTGATTTTATATAAGGCACACTGCAGATACATGCCAGAGAGGCTCGCATCCCCTGACCGAGTAAACGCAGTGATGTCCAGGCATCAGTTAGTCGACATCGTGACTGGATACAGTCTTTTTTATTTACACAGCCTTTGAGCTGAGAGGCACTGACCTTCACTTTTTTCCTCCAAAGGTCACAAATAGTCTGCTTGACTTTCTGAACCAGCAAGTCCCGTCCGAACACTTGTTAACAGGCCTTTTAACTTCCAAGATATAATATCACCACCTCCGCGGTGACAGAAATGTGGGAAAAAATTCAAGGAGTGATATTAACCGATTTGAAATGCAAATCACTATACTTTTTAAGGGATATGAAGGAAGTTAAATACCACCTTGAGCTGCTATAATATGGCAGCGGGTGGGCTGACCCATCAGACTCAAAAACCCTCCTAACTATGGAGTTACCATTAACAATGAAAACTTGCTACAGAAAGAAGTAACTCAAAAGCTTAAAGGTTCCTTCAGGAGTTTGATTAACATCAAGCACAAGTTACAACAGGGTTGGCAAAATACAGCCTGTCTGACATGTCTGTCCGGCCCGCTATGACTCCTGGCTGGCTCTCCCCGCCACCCACACCCTCTCTGCCATTGCTGCTCTCCACCGTCCCACCCGTTGGCTCTCCGTTGCTGCATCGCCCCTCCCAAGATCTCCACTCCCTCACCCGTGCGCCTCCCGCTCAACAGCTGGCTCCCCGCCACCTCCCAGCCAATGTCCCCCTGAGCTGATGATGCAGCTGAGCAATTATGGGACTTGCTGAGCGGCAGGTTGTGAGGCCTGTGCCACATGGGCACCAGTCTTTGGCGCCGGAAACACCAGCAAAGCCTCAGGACCTCAATTCGAAAGAAATGCACAAATGATGTCTTTTTGTTGGAACGGTACTAAAAATGTTAAATTGAAAAACTGCAGCTTTATGAATTTACTAAAGAAATGGGAGACGGTGACACTTGCTGTCTATCTCGCCTCCACCGTTTTTGTCGCCTGTATTTTGCCAGGTGGTCACAACTGTCTTTTGTGCTAGGAATGGGGAGAAACCGAAAACGTTCAAAGGCCGGATTGGGGCACCAGCCACTTGAGGCCAGTCGGTTCACTAGCCACAAGCCCCAGCCCCACGGCTGATTTAGGCCACGGCAGGGGCTGTATTTAAGGGGCTCTGCCAGTACCAAAATCTCCTGCCCAGACCCATGGCCTAAGAGGAGAACAGTTGCCTCTGAAAGAAAGCTGGTCACTTGAATTAAGGGGAGGGACTGACTGTCCCCCCTCCTGGGCTCCGTCGGTCCCCAGGTGCTGCTCTCACCCAGCTGCCGTTTCTCCTTTGGTTCCGTGGTATTTTGCCACTAAACACGGCCACTTCCTGTCACTCTCTGGCTGACGGACTGGAAGCCAGAGAGCAGTGAGAAAGTGAATGGAGGTAACCAGCTCATTCAATTATATGGCCCATGTGAACTTTGGAACCCAGCTTTCCCACAGCTACGTAGAGAGGACATGGCCCAGGGAGCACTGGGGGCTGGCTGGATCCCTGCAGAAGGTCCCTGGGAGGCGTCCTTGGGAACGTCATTTACCACCCACCTGCAACCCTACATAACCTCCTTTGCTCACTGGGGAATGTGTCTTGGAGGAAATTGGGGGGCCTGTGGGAATGGGGAGACCCTGGAGGGACCACTCACCACTCGGGCTGGAAAGAAGGGAAGAGACGCGGGGACTGGGCTGTGCGGGCATCTGTGATAGGAGCGCGGGTGTGCGATGGCTGGTGCACGGCCGTGCACCCACGCAGCTTAGAGGGAACATAGCTCCCGACCCACCTGTGAAAATTATTGTCCACCCTTGAGTTACAAGGATCATCAGCAGGCTCACAGATGAGAGTATACGAGTTTGTAATAACATTTTTAAACTCTCCAGGGAACTGACAAACACACTTCTTATTTTCACAGAGACAGAGTTAGACAAAACCCTGGCTGGGAGGATTTAGTGGGAGTGGTCCTGCTTTTAGCAGGGGTTGGACTAGATGACCTCATGAGGTCCCTTCCAGCCCTAGGATGCTATGAGAGGGAGAAACAGAAGCTAAGTTGAGCTCTTCAGCAACCAGAAAGAGTCTTTAACGCCAGACACAAGAGAAGGTTCAAAGTGACTGGAACCAACAAGAAATTTGGTCAAGGCCCCGCCATCAGCAAAGTTTCAAAACTGGTTCCATTTAGTAGCATAAATGGACCTAACCTAGAAATGAAGCAATCATCATGCCAGGTAAAAGGGCTCCATGTCACATTATTCTAACCTGCTGTTCTTCTGGGACTAGAGATTTTCATGAAAGATATCTTTGGTGGAGGCCTTGGCTAATGGTGAACCAAAGTGGGCTGTGAGCCAAGCAGGCCGGGTCAGAACATCAGCTAATGAAATAAGCACATTCCTGACCTGACATGCCTCATAAAATACAGGAGGGGCTGCCAGGATATCCATGATGATATCCATGATGACATGTCAGCAAAGAAACGTAAGTATTAAGCACTAAGACTAAATAGCAACAACCCTGCTTGCAAAATAAGGAATACAATTAATAATCCCAAACAAACAAAACAAAGAGCCCATTTAGGATGGGTTGGGTCTGTATACCCCACTGTATTCTACGAAAGGAAATGTTCAGATATGGCACAGATACATTTTATAATGAGGTCCATCTGTGACTTATCTAAAAATTCCCTTTCTTGGAGTAATGAGATCCATAGACGCAAACCACTGACTTGGGGTGTCATCCAGGTCAACTGGGCTGCCAGCAAAGTGTGCCGTTTGTTTTGAGGAAGCTGAGGTTTGACCAGAAAATTCACTTCTGCTGCTATATGCCCCCCAAATCTGTTCCTTTCTTCTTTAACGCAGCTAGGTCCTTTCCTGTAGGATTGTCTATATCGGCCAGCACAAAAGGACAGTCCAGTTTGGAGTAAGTTCTGTAGTCTCTCTGTATTGCTTGTAGGAGGCTAGAGTCTCTCTTGATCTTTCTGACTAATCCCCTACCACTTTAGCCTTGCTTTTGCTAAGCAACTTGCTGCCTCTGTATTTTCAGGTCGCTGAGAGCATTTTTGCCTGTGGATCTGTCATCCAGTCCTGGAGCTACGTGTCAGCTGCTAGTGCACTGGAGCCTCTGGCCTTGGCTGAGTATTTGAGGGCATCCCGGGAGGCATCAGATACAAATACAGCAGCTAATGACATCTTTTTGGAGATGTGCCAGATTAACGGCTTTTCTATCCTGTAGCAGGACTGTGTCAGAGAGATTGTCAGCCCGGACCGCTATTGCTCTGGGAAAACAAGTAACGTTTCAACTGAAGCCCAGTGGGCAAATGAAGCTTTTAAATCTCTCTGCCTTGCTGATTCAGTCCTCCTATCTGTGGGGTTTATGGCAATAGGAGCCCTTTGATGAGTATGGCTGTAGCCCTTGATTAGAAAAGAAAGCGCTGGGAGATCAGATCTGATTTCTAAAGGTGGTTAGCCCCTGACTCAGTCTTCTGGCCTTGCATGGAAGTTCCCATTCCTCCTTGATAATTTTCTCAAAGGGCATATCTACAGGAATATGAAATTCTAACTTGAGCCAGAAGGGTAACATTACTTAGTGGTCTTACTTTCTCTATCAGACAGGCTTTCCTCTCATGGCAAACCGCAGTATAGCTACCGCCTTGTTACGCATTAGTACTAAAATACCCAGTAGAAAAATGTTTGTCCTGAACCACCAAACCTTTATAATCTGGCTCAGATGACGTGAGCTGACCCTCCTCCCAAAAAAACATACAGGGATTCATGAGACCTGTTGGAAGCCAAATTCGTCCTCTGCCTCCTGGAGGAATCATGGACTCAGATTACTCAAAAGACTAAGAGGACTGAGGAACATTGTCCCTTCTCGTAGGGCTCTTTCTTTTTTTAACCAGAACCTTTCTGTTCTGATTCTTCCTTTTTCAATCCACCTCAGAAAGAGATGACAGAGATGGCCACAGTGCTGACAGAAAGGACGGATTGTTTCGGATTTGGGAGATACAGGTTCAACTCCTCACTCTGCCACAAACTTCCTGCGTGGCCCAGAGGAAGTCCCTCAGCTGCTCTGTCTCAGATCGGTAAACTCACGCTAACAGCAGCGTTCCCACGGTAAGAATATTAAAGACTGGGACGCACTCGGGCTCTGCGGTGGTAGGGCCCATAAAAGGAAAACAGATAAGGAGCCAGCACAGATTGTTCTTTTGGTTGGAGCAACATTCCCATTAATGGACGATAGAAAACTAAACCCTCATACAAGCGTGAGCATTGCTGTGCTGGCCACAGGGGGCAGGAGCCCCACGTCCCGTCAGCAGCGCAGGCTCCCTCCCCACGTCTGGCCCCGACCCCAGCTGGGGACCCAGAGGCAGGCCACTGCAGCCAGTGGCAGGAGCCAGCTCCGTTCCCGGCCAGGGACCCATTACTAGAATTAAAGAATTATGAGAAGTGTACAAAATTAAGGCAGACAAATGTTTTTTTTTATCTTCTAGTATTTAATTAAACCCTTTTGTCATGTCTGCCAAGCAAGTTCAAAATGTTGCAATGCAACAGCAATGGGAACACAAAAGTCTTGTTATATGCAGAGAAAAAATGTTTTCAACTTTCACCAAATCAAGCACTGCAATTACTATAGGAAGAAATCACATTTACAGCAGGCAACACAAAGCATAATCAGGTTTTGTGCAGCAGTAAATGAGTTTATTTTTGTTGTAATGCGATAAAAGTTTAACATTTTCGGCATGTCCGACAGAATATTCTGATGGTATTCTTTATATTTCCTCTTTATTAATAAGATGAAAAATTTGCTATTAAGATATGCAAGTCATCTCAATCCATCTTGCTAGTGGATAAGCTTCAACACGACCTAAAAGTACCTTCCAGCTACCCTAACACAATAAACACACCCACAAAACTCTGGCTACGACATGAGACAATGTTCTGTCCTTTGGAAATATCAATAGCTGACATAAGACAGCTTTCCTAGGAATTGGGTTAGTTTTCCAGTTCTGTTCAGAATACTGCTATGCTGAAGACAGACAGTCATAATTCGCATTATTTTCCACACTTTTTATCAGTTTAACTGAACATGGAGAAAATGGTTTTTTTAACCAATGCTGAAGAATGTGGCTGGTTTTTAAAAACAAAAATTCACATCTCGCACTTCCCCTCATTGAGCCTTTTCACATGATGAACAATTTCTGATTTCCTAGCAATTTATCATTCGCCGGCTTTTGTCCACAACAATGAAGCATGTGAAATGGCAGGATCAGGGGATTATTATGTAGCTTGAATGCTCTACGTTCATACAGCTGATTCTGGTTCTGCTAACACTACACTTCATGTTGTCCAAATATGTGAACACTTGTGTATATAATGCTATGGCTAACCGCAGAGCAGCCGTAGAAACTGGTATGTTTAAAGCACTCCTTTTAGTTCAGCTATTCAGTACTTCATGGGCACAAATTACTTGTTTCTGGTTTGGATGCCTATTTTTATATATATACCCACAAAAGTCCACCTGTAATTAAATCGACCTCATAGGCCCTATCTGAGAAAAGCATTTTGTGAATAATGTACTTGGAACCAGTGGAGTGGTAGGTATGGACTGACAATTTAAGAATTCTCACATAACAATCTTCCATTTCTCCTTGACTCGTTCTGGAAAATCACCCCAGGAACACACACCAGATAACGCTGCAGGTAGACAGCCACCCTCTTCTGCTGAGCAATGATAAAGGAGTGAGACGGGTGACTCAGGAAACGTTTCTGCAAGACCTCTGCAGAAAGACCTTTACCAAGTAGTGACAAACTTACTTTTTACCAAAGGAGCCTTCTGGAGTAACGTCCATAAAAAGCAATTTAAAAAAACCAAAACCACTCGGAACACAATAGAGGGCAACATATTTTGCTGAAATGTGTAGACTGGCCACTTTAGATCTTAGCCTATGCCATCATCAGAGCCTACGAAATGAGAGCTGTGGGGTATTAGTTGATAATATTTGCTACTGAGAATATTTCCATTTCTAAAATAAGTTATCAAAACATCTGCCTCTCCTTCCAAAAAGAGGTAACTGTGCTCTTCATACCACTGCAGTCCAGTATTTGCGGGGCTGCAAATGAAAATTGTTTGGCAGATTACACCTATAGAAAATACTTTGCCCCCTTTTAGTTCTATCATCATATGTTAGCCATGAATATCTCTAGAACAGTGTTTCTTAGCAACCGGTCCATACTCCAGCATCAGTCCTGGAGATCTCCCTCACATAGTTCACGCAGGCAGCAAGCCACCCCCTGGCATCCAGAAGGTTGAGAAAGACTGATCTATTCTAGAAGACCACAAGTGATTATGAGAATTAGCTTCTCTGAGCTCATGCTATTTGGGCAGGGCAGTGTTTGGGAAGAGGGAAGGGAGGAGTTTGAGGGCTTTCTGTTTTTAAAAGAAATGGTGGTTCTAAGGTGGTTGAAAGACCCACAGAATCTTTATGACTATTAAGAATTCATATGCCAGGAAGAATACAGCTTGACTCACAGACAGCCAGTCACCTCTGCAGAGCTAGAGTTTGGGAAAATACCTTTTTTTCACAAGGAGAACAACCAAACAGAAGTCATTGAGAAGACAAACATTCATCTTCAGAAGAACATTCTATAGTCACTTTTCCTTTCCCACTGTCTGTAAATTGTCTCAATTAGATTGCAAGCACATAAACACCACCAATCACCAAACTTTTTAACTCATCCTCATGGCATAGACTATAGACTCTATGGTCAGAAGGAACCAGTATGATCATCTAGTCTGACCTCCAGCACAATGCAGGCCACGTGCCTGCGTAGTCTGCATATCTAGCCATGCTATTAAATGAAAACCTGAATATATTCTGATGCCATCCCTTCACATATCCACTCAAAACAAACTGATTAATCATTCCTCTCTAGCTGGTATGATTTAGCCAGACTTGGTCCTGCTTTAAGCAGAGAGTTGGACTAGATGACCTCCTGAGGTCTCTTCCAATTCTAGTCTTCTATGATTCTGTGACTTCAGTGGGAGCTGCCTAGATGTACGTTCCAGAGGGGTAGCCGTGTTAGTCTAGTTCAGCGCAAAAGAAAGAAGTCCCGTGGCACTTTTAAAGACTAACATATTTATTTATCGCATGAGCTTTCATAGGAGAATTTCTCCCACAAAAGCTCATGCAATAAATAAATGTGCTAGTCTTTAAAAGTGCCACAGGACTCCTTGTTTGTTTTGCTAGATTTATGTGCAGATAAAACTGGGTCCTCTATGTGCAATATTGTTGAGTTTAAGTAACTGAGAATTGATATACAATTGGTATATATTTTAATAATAAAATTACAAAGATCAAACAGAATATAGAGCAACATTGTAACATACAAACTCTTGCATTAGTGAATTTATTAACATATATTATTGGGATGCTGAGGACATGTTTTAAAAACACTCCGAAGTCAGGATTTTTGGTTAAAATTGTATCATTGGCATTCCATTTAAATAAATGTAACATTTACTAGAATAAGAGTTTCTACATTACAATGCGGTCCAATTCAGCTTTATCATTCTATTTTCTAAATATACACCCATTGCCAAAGCCTCTGGGGGTATTAACATTAATGAAACAAAAGGAAATCCTTTCCAGTCTTATAAGGAGGGGACCATTTAGCATAGGATACATCCTTTAGAGTAACTCAGCCAAAAACAGTTGGGCCAAGGGCAATTGGTCTACACTGTGGAGAAAAACACTCGACAGAAAAGATCAAGTATTTGTATTAGAGTCACACACAGGAGCCCCAGTCTGAATCCAGACCTTACAGCAGCTGAGGGTTCCCTCACTCTTGGCTTGTATACAAAAAGCAGCAATGTGCACGGCAGGATGTGATTTCTAAAGTGCACTAATGTGTTTCACACTAATTGGCCCATGCAGACCCTGCTGGTATGTGCTAAAGGTTCCCTAGTGTACTTTACCATAGGACTGTTTGAAGCAGCACTATGTTAAAGTGCACTAGGGAATCTTTAGTGTACACCAGCACAATCTAGACAGGCCAATTATTGCCCATTTTCATGTGCCGGAGAAATCGCACATCCATAGGGCACACTACCCTGCTGTAAAGACCAGCCCTCTCTCTCTCGCACACATATCCCATCTCCCAAAACAGCTTACAGCCAACTACATGGTCACTTGTTCTGGCAGAAGCAATGAGATCCTAAGATGCTGATTTACCAATATCAGACTAAATTTGTTCTTCCCTGCGAGAGGATCTCCACACTTCTACCTTTTCTCATTTCCTTTTTTACATCCATCTCAGGCAGCAATACAGAAAGTAGATACTGATGTTCAAACCATGAGAAAAAAAACAAATATATGAAAGACCTCCTTCCTATATCTATCCAGAAACATACCCTTGCTAAGTGTTTCTGCTGCATCTTTCAATGCACTGATTCTGAACTGCAGTTCTTGTAAAATGAGGACATTGGCATGATGCTCTGATGCTGCAGTCAGATACAATGGCCTTCAAATACCTTCGGTTATGGCAAGAAACATTTCTAAAACCCTTTAGAAACTCATGGGAGCTGTGGATGGAGAACAGGAATGCTTCTAGGCCAAGGAATGTTTAGAACTGTCAGCTCCCAAGTCATCAATGACCTGTCTACAAACTCTCATTGCGTGAATACAGGGATCAGTCTTTCTCTGCACATCAATCCCACAAGTTGGGTTCTGCCTCAGAACGTTCTTCCACTGCATTATTAGTTACACAGGATATAAAAGAATATAATCTACAGAGTCTCCATATTTAACCAAGATTATTTTATTTGACTTAGGTAAACTATAGCTGTCAATCAAACCCCACTTTTCGGACAGTGTACCAGCCTGCATCTGTCTTCAAATAAACGAGTATGTTTAATCAAGACAGTGTGATTTTTACACAGTTAGATCCACTTGACAGAGAACAATGCCAAGAGTGATGACTGCACTAGTGAATAAACAATTTTCCAATGGGCAAACTTCCCCATATGTCTGGAGAATGATGTGAACATACCGTACAGCAGTGACTCTCAGCCACAGGTACACAGCTCTCCTTGAGAAGGGACATCAAATCACCTAGATATTTGCCTAGTTTTACAACAGGCAACATTAAAAGCCCCAGTGAGGGCAGCGAACGCTAACGTTTCCTACAGATAGTAACTACTTTGGCTGCCTGTAGCTGGCAACCCTCAGCAGGGTCACCGGACGGTTTTAGCGGTGCCTCAAATACAGGCCCAGGGCTAGGAGTGGAAATACAAGCATGCAGTGGTAGGGAATGAAGCGTGAGCCCTGCTGCGCACGGCTGCAATCAGACTCCTGAGAGGGGAACAGTAGGGGAACACACTTCAGAAGCGTGCTGCGGCCCAGCAGCTGAGCGTATTGGCTGAAATCAACATGCCCCACACCGCTGAAAGAAACCCTCATGGTGGCAGGCTGTTGCCACTGCCGAAACTGCCCATAGCAGCTGCTTTTTACAGCGGCGGAGCCTGCTTTTCAAGCTTCCTGCTGCCGAAGGTGCCTCTGAAGACAGTTTTCTTTCGGCAGCAGGGCCACTTTAATTTCAGCCTCCACTGAAAGGGCTGCCGGCTGGGGGAACGTCAGCACCGAGGGAGCTGCGGTGGCGGCAGACTACAGAGGTGTGTTGACACTGAAGGGATTGAGAACCGGTGCTCTACACCAGCGGTTCTCAACCACGGTGTCACCACACAAAAGTGTGTCACGGCACAGTGGGGAGCGTGTTGTGGGCTAGCAGCCCCAAAAAAGTGTCATCCCCCCAGCACTTTCAGCAGCGGCTGCTTTGCTGCTGGCCCTTTAACAGCTGCTAGTGCTCTACAGAGCAATGGGGCCTGCCTTGCAAACCTCCCACCGCCAAAGCTGCTTTTTCAGGCACTTTTCTTTCGCCAATGGGGGCCACTTGAAATTTATCCGCCACCGAAAGTGGTGCCACCAGGGCACCCTCAGCGGCAGGGGAGCCTGGGTGTGTGTCACACAGCTGAGAATCCTCCCAGCCTGTCACGACCCCGTAAAGGCCGAGAACCCCTGGTCTGCTCTATAGACGGCCACTGTGGCTGCTGAAAGCCACGTCAAGCCACAGCCTGAATGCCTTCAAAGCCCTAAACTCTCACCCAAAGGGGAGGTCCAGCCCCATGAGAAGCTGTCAAACGGTCCCCACTACACCACGAGCTCGGAGGCAAAGATCAGCACTCCATGTAGTGAGCGCCACAGCCTGCTACCCTCTGCTTCGCCTAAACATCCTCATGTTTTCAGTAAGTGAGGGTTCACTTTATTTGGGCTGCCAGAATTAAACAGTGCCGAGGTATTTACACAATAGAAGTTACAATAGAAGATCAAACTCACAGTTCCTAACAAAGCCCTTAGGGCAGCCCAACAAAGGGAAAATAGAAGTGAGTCTTGTTGGGGTCCCATCCAAAACGTCATCCTGCTCTGCTTGGGCAGCTGCTCCCACTTGCAGACTACCAGACTGTATCCTCCTGAGGCCTCTATTATTGGCCCCATGCCAGCAGGCTGCTTTTCTACCCTGCCCTCACCTCTCAGCCCCAGCAACCAGGATCCTCCTACCTGGCCTTCCTTCTGCAGGCAGTGCCTAAGCTCCTACTTTCAAGCAGGCTTTGGCTCCCTCCTGAGTCCTCCCCTGCCTAGAACCTTTTCCTCTAGTTTGGCCAGAGTGGGAGGGAAAACCCACCATACTGAGCGAGCAGGTGCGCTGCCGTACCAGTAATGGAGAATGTGAACACGCTGACAGACTATACTGATAGTGAGATTACTTCCTAATGACACACTGTTTTCCCTTTCAAACCAGGTCTAACCCGTTTTGTTTAGGGATAAGGTTTTCTTTACGTGTATTACTCCTGTGCTTGTGAAGAGCCATTCAGAGGGTTACGTTTCAGTACAAACAGAGTTCAGGTTCTGTTAACTTTCTGGCTTGAATTGATTAGTTGACAAACTTGACGAGACATTCACAGGCAAGATCCCCGTAATAAAACTGCAGGAAAGTATACGCTGAGGAAGACCCAAACTAGTCAGAATCAGGCCGAGAAAACTTGCTCATCCCCGTGAGCGCGCTCAGCTCGTTTCGCCTCACCACACGCCAACCATCCCGCTACACTTATACACTGGAATTTGTTATTTCAATTGGTGGTCAGCAAAGTAAACACAGAGAAGTAGCACCCAGTACACGAGAGTACACTAGGGAGGGGATTCCACAAGGAAATATGCCATTAACATTCTCTTAAGAAAACTCCCATTGCCTCCTATTTCAGAGGTGGTCAAAGTACAGCCTATGGGCCGAGTCTGGCCTACCTGACGTGTCTGTCCCGCCTATCACGAGTCCCAACTGGCTCTCTGACCCATGTGATCTGTCATGACTCTTCCTTTTCTAAAAAAAATAATTTAAATCCATACTTTGCCTAGGATCAAACCTTCTCTAAAATCAGATTAATTTCAGTTGTGCTGATATAGCATTTCACGCTCACCTCTACAGTCCGCTAGTCAGTTAACTTGTGCATTTTACATAGCTGCATTCTAAGTTAATAATGTAAACCACATTGAGACAAGAACTATATCTATAATATGATACTCCTTCTAGTTATCTTTTAAATATATTCCATTTTCCCTTTACGTAAAATTAAAGGCAGCTTCTATACAACCACTGGACAATTTAAACCAGGCAGAGGAGTTTGAAACAAATGCCAAGGAAACACCCCGATTCCTCAGAACAGTGCTAGGTGCTGTCAAACCTCTCTGCAGTGGTTGAACATCCCACCTCCCCTTCAGACTTGACTGTCCAAAACCATCCAATGATGCAAAAAGAAAAATCTTTAAGGCTTCCTTATTCATGTGGAATCCTAGTGAACATCTGGAGAATCAGCACATTTAACCTTTTCTGTCCCATCCTCCATTGTGACTGGGCTTCTTTACACCTTCCCTAACGAAAGGGCTGTTTAACGAACACGGCATTACATAGAAACACCAGTAACTGAAAGAGGACAACCAAATGTTGGGGACGATTCCTACTCACTCTTCGTAGACAAAGCCTGAAAGGCCCACTGTGATCATCCACTCTGACCTCTTGCATACCTTCGGCCACAGGACTTTCCAGAATTAATTCTTATTTGAACTAAAAAATACATCTTTTACAAAAACATGCAATCTTGATATTAAATTCTCCTGCTGCCACACACCAAAGCCATTAGCATTACACACCACTGCTAAAACGTATTTTTCTGCGTTCTCCCTCAGAATTAAAGTTCAGCAAGTCCATGTCCTCAGGCACAGGCCAGCGAAATCTGCTTAGCGTTGCCCATAAAAGGAGATCGAAGAGGGAAGGCCAAAGCTGCCATAGTTACACACATTCCCATCAGAGATATTTTCCTCAAACACTAATGTGTTAAATAGCAGAAGCACAAAGCTTTGCCCATGGCCGAGACTCTGATGGGATAAACATTGAATATAAAACTAACGGGCAGAAGGGGAAAGGTAACAGTGGATCACTGATCAGAGGGCACACTTCCCCCACAGTGCCCTGAAGGGGGAGACTGTTCATCTCAGAGCAAAGTCAAGTATGCCTTGAGATCCAGTTTGATAGCCCCTGGGAGAATCTGCTTTCATACATTCTGCCAAAGAGACAGAGTCAAAAGGTACTTTTGAAGTTAATTTTCCTCTTTGCAGATAAAGGCAAGCACCCTACATACATCTAGTGAATGCCATATGGTCTCCTTTCTAAGAGAACAAGAGATAAGGCTAAACACAAGGAGATGGATACTCTGGTTAATGTGAAAGTCCACCAACACTTGTCATTGTGAACAATTGTATTGGAAGACTTAAAAACAAGTACTGTTAATTCTCCAACTCATCTGCTCATTCAGACTGGTAAGCTACATCCACATTACCTACTCAGAGATTCCATTTTTACCTCACTTTTATTTATAATTCTCTAAAATGAGTCCTTTTGACCAAATTACTTACGTTTTAGATCCAGAAAGGTGTCGGATTGGTGATTAGATGGTATGATTGTTCCTCTCCAGACAAGGCAGCTCCTGATGATTTAATTTTGGGCAGAAACTTCTGCCTCTTATTAGAGAGCTTCGACAGGGAACCTTCCACCTTCTACATATTGAAGCACTTAGTCTCTCGGAGCTGGAGGACGGGTGGAATTCTTAGAACGACCTGAGACCAAAGAAGAGCCATTCCTTCCTTTTTCGTGCCAATATAGGGAAGTCTCCTTATACAAAAGGTGTTTCTCCCACCGTTACTTTATCTATGAGGAACGTATGGAATTGAAGCTCCCAAGACTGTTCCCAACTAGGGGATGAGCAGCAGATGTTGCGCACGGAAGAAACATACACTTCTCCCGTGCAGTACAGACAGGTGTCATGGCAATCTGTGACCAGGAATAGCTTGTGGTATATATCGCAACTTTTAAAGACAGGGATCCTTGGCACACTGTCTTGTAACTGTTAGATTGGGAGCGAGTGGAGGCTACAGCAACAGCTTTCCACTCAGTGCAGGGTTCCAAGATAAGAAACCAGACCTCCCTGACTGTACTAAAAACTATTAGAAAATGTTTTCAAAGTATTTAAAGCAAGAAATCAAAGAACTCAGCATGAATACTGAAGCTTTGTGCCCTAGCCCAGTTCCAAAGGGGTGGCCACGTTAGTCTAGGTTAGCAAAACAAACTCGGAGTCTCCTTGTTTGTTTTGCTGACCTACACCAGCGGTTCTCAATCTTTTGCAGGTTGTGACACACCACAGGACACAGCAGCCCATTGCCCCCAAGCCAAATCCAGCCATCTCCCCAGCTCTCCTTGTCACAGTTACTGCTGGGCGATGACAGTAACGTGTCCCGACACAACGGCTGAGAACCGCTGGCCTAGGCCATGAGTGGTCCAAGAGGCCCCAATTTTCTCTTGATGCCCAGCACAAGAGGAGCAGCGATAAACATACAGACGCTGCTAAAGAAAATTCTCCAGTCCTAGGCTCATGGAGCACACAGGCAAAGAGAACACGCCACATGGGAACAATAATTCCAGAACAGGACTGCAGGAAAGAGAAGGAAAGGGAACCAACTGTCAACTTAAATTATACTTCAGTTAGTTCTCCAAGTAGAGTTTCCACCTGCGTGCAAATAAAGACATACAACAGCAGAGGTTACAAATCCATGAGACATGTGAGGGAGTGGGGAAACTCCTGGAATTGTCTCGGGATGTCAATTTCCCTTGCTTTCCGTTCCTGTATTCTGGTGATGGGACCTGGATGTGTGATTATTGCAAGGACCACTGGAGGGCAGATGGGACCTTAGGCAGACCTTACCTGGACCACCCTCCACTCCCTACTGGTCACACATGTTGTGACCGGTTAAGGCCAAGAGCGGTGTTTCCCTAGCCCGGGAAAAGGACAAAGGACAAGGGGAGGGTTCTGAGGTGAACGAGGGAGAGAAGGGCAGTGCCATGGCGGGAATCTAAAGGAAGAGATCCCCAGAGCATGGCCCCACTCCTCCTGGGAGTCTGGTGCAGTAACCTCTAGGGAAGGAGAACTCCGACAGGGGAGTTTCAGGCAGAGCAGGGGTCAGACCCTCTGAAGCGGGATTTGAGAGCTGTCTGCACAGTAGCATGGAGACCTGGGCTGGACTGGGACAGACTCCACTGAAGCAGAGTACTGGACAGCGGGGACTAGAGGGGCCCAGGAGAGATTCCTGAGGAGCTCCGTCACAACTTAATCACTCTTTAGATCCTCAAGTATCAGTAGAAATAAATCTCTGCATGTTAGCCTTTCTGACGAGTAAATTCACATAAATTGCATGATTCTAAAACAGCTATTTTTTCAAATCTGAACCCTAACTAGTCTCGTGTAATACAATACAGAAAGTAATGCCACAAATGTGGCAAAGGAACAAATATTAGCCATCTTCATTTTTATCACTACACTGAAGTAATTTACATGGATTCACTATGAGTGACCAGCCGGCAAGAATTCCCACACGTTCCAAAACACCCTATGACTCAATTTCCTCAATTCACTGAGACTTTATTGGCACGATGAGCGAGATAAATGTTACCCAAGTATAAACAGAGTCAGATCCTCCAGTGTCAGTTATAGAGAAGCAAGATCCACTAAGAACACAGATACATACCGTGTTTGGATGTTTATCCACTATGCCCATTTCTGATCCGGTGGCAAATTGGTTGGTATGCAACAGAAATAGATTTAACAGGCTAAATAAAATTATTTTTCTGACAAGTATCAGATTGTATTTGTTTTATACAGAGAGAATGTATTTGACTCAGGGCCATCGGGTCATGTTTTCCTGTCAATGTTCCCTCCCGCATTCCTGAATTTATTTTGTTATATCAGTTTGTTCCATCTTCTCCTAAATCAGATTGTAAATTCTCGGGACAGAGACTGTCTCTTAATATGTTTGTAAAGTTCCCAGAACAAATGGGACCTGCTCCCTTCCCCTGATAAGCACCTTTGGATGCTAACACAACACAACTACTATTGCATTTCAGATTTACTTTTCAAACAGCATTTACCAATTTACTGTACAATACACACAGTACACAAAATGGTCCTAAAAGCTTGGAGTTGCACTTGTTTTTTATGACTGCATTTTCTTCAAAGCCATGCTTCACCATGAGTGATTTGTCCTTCTTGTGTAAGGATTTTGTTTAAAGGCTAGTAATGTCATTTACCACATGTCATGGCAGAAAAAACTATAAATCCATGCTGAAAGCTTCTCCAAGGCTTAATCTGTAGTTTAAAAACCTTTGTCTACAGACAGGTAACCCGCTGAAAATAAGCAATGGCAACAAACCTTGACATTCAGATTTTACACAAGATAGAGGGAGGAAAACACAAGTCATTAAATTTTATCAGCAAGTTTTTCTGGCTAAGAGGGGAATTGTCTTTATTTTAGTAATATGATTATTAACGATTTACTCTGACCTCTAAAAATATAATTTGCAATGCATTAAAGTACAACATGCATTCTTCGTGGATCTCAACACCGCTGCGTACTCATTGTCAAAGAACTATTGGGGAGACACACAGCTCTACATAACGTTCCTAAGTTGGGGAACTTTGACTCTTTATGAAAAGTAAAGTGATCTGTTCTCTTTCATTTATCTGTGGAGTCACCAAATGCTTATTTCCACAGCTAAGAGAAAACAGAGCTTCCTGAGGCTCCGTCATTCCCCACTAAGTCAATATTAATAGGGCTAGGAATAGAAAAGCATATAAAAATAGGAGGGGAAAATAACATACAAAAATACTACTAGCGATATATGAATATAAAGCCATTTTATCTTAATTAAAATAGGTATATCAATATATTCACAAAGGGTTATACGAACACATTAGAGCAATTCTAATCTTCTGAAGTTAAGCCATTAAATTGCTAAAACAACCTGAGCTCTCGGCAGCTAATACACATTTTCACCCAGATAACTCCAAGCTTTAAAGTTCCAGTTTTCGATAACTTTCATCTATCCAGATGAGACACCCACACAATACCCAGGGTCACATGGCTCACTGCTTTCAATTAAAAACCATTATGTGCTGCTTGTACCTTTGCAGTCAATTGGACTAGCATGTTTTCTACAAACAATGGAGGGGTTTAGCTTCATCACTATCCAGCTTATTTGGTGGATATATTAAATTGTTTTAATTTTATTGTCATTCAGGAAAAATGTAAGGCCTCCAGAGAAGCTTCTCTTAAACTAACCATATTTGTACTCAGACAGATAACTTATTTGACAAGTAACAGATAAAGTCACATCTACTCATTCAGACTGGTAAGCTACAGCAACATTATTTACTCAGAGATTCCATTTTTATGTATAATTCTCTAAAATGAGTCCTCCTTTTGACCAAATTACTTAAGTTTTAGATCCAGAAAGGTGTCGGATTGGTGATTAGATGGTACAATGGGACTGTCTAGTTTGGGAATACAGGTGGGGGATATGCCAGTGGCCTGAGAAGGGAGGGTAGATGAGGGGTTCTGAGTTATTACAGAGAATTGTTTCTTGGGTAACTGGCTGGTGAGACTTGCCCACATGCTCAGGGTTTAACTGATCACCACAGTTGGGGTCAGGAAGGAATTTTCCCCCAGGGCAGATTGGTTAGGGCTTGGGGGGGTGGGGAGTTTGCCTTCCTCTATAGCATGGGGAATGGCTCACTTGTTGGTGGATTGTCTGCATCTTAAAGTCTTTAAATCACGATTTGAGGACTTTAATAACTCAGTCCTAGGTTAGAGGTTTAGTGCAGGCGTGGGTGGGTGAGGTCTGTGGCCTGCATTGTGCAGGAGGTCAGACTAGATGATCGTACTGGTCTCTTCTGACCTTAGCATTTATGATCAATTGTTCTCCATGTTACCAGGGGAGATTATGGAGTCCCACCAGTGGAGGTTTTTAAGAACTGGCTTGGTCCTCAGTCATGTAGTGCTATTAAAAGACTGCCAATGACCTAGAAACAATTTTAGCGATCTTAATACATCAGCAAACACTTTCCTAAATGCTTCAAAGAGAATGATCAGAAGACAACAGTTATTGAATGATCCGGCCAATCATCCAGTCTTGGCTTCTAGGAGTCAGAGGCTTAGGGACACCCAGAGCCTAGTGTTACATACCTGATGATCTTGGCTAATAGCCACTGATAGACCTATCCTCCATGAATTTACCTACTTCTTTTTTGAACCTGGTCATATTTTTGGTCTTTACAACTTCCCTGGCAATGAGTTCCATGGGCTGACTGTGCATTTTGTGAAGAAGTTCTTCCTCCTGTTTGTTTTAAACCTGCTATCTATTAATTTCATTGGGTAATCCCTGATTCTTGCTTAATGTGAAGGGATAAATAAAATTTCCTTATTCACTTTCTCCACACTACTCATGTTTTTAATCACTCTTTATCAGACCCCTCTTCAGTCATCTCTTTTCCAAGCTGAGCAGTCCCAGGTCTTTTTACCCTCTCCTCACATGGAAGCTTGTCCATTCCTTTAATTCCCCACCCCCGGTACCTTTCCCATTTCTAATGCAACTTCTTTGAGATGGGGCAATCAGCATCACATGAAGCATTCAAGGTGTGGGCATACTATGGATTTTAAATAATGGCATTATGATATTTCCTGTCTTATTTTCTATCCCTTTCCTCATAGTTCCTAACATTCTGTTAGCTTTCTTGACTGTCACTGCACATTTACCAGATATTTTTAGAGAACTATCCACAGTGACTTCCAGATCTTTCTTGGGTGTTAACAGCTAATTTAGACCCTATAATTTTGTAAATATAGTTGGAATTATGTTTTCCAATGTATACTACCCTGCATTTATCAAAGTTTTAATTGGATTTTCATCTGCCATTTTGTTTCTCAGTCACCCAGTTTTCTGAGATCATTTTTTACTCTTCACAGTCAGATTTTGGAGTTGACTATCTTGAGTAATTGTGTATTGTCTGCAACCTTTCCTACCTCACTGTTTATCCTTTTTCCCAGATTATTTATTAATATGATGATTAGCACAGTCCCTGTACTGATCCCTGATACAAAAGTCATGTTGATTTTCCCCAACGTATCACACTGAGCAGCATGTCCGATAATTCTACTCTTTGCTATTGTTTCAATCAATTTGCCTGCTGCTGAAGTTAGGTTCACCAGCTTCTAATTGTCAAGAACCGCTCTGGAGCCTCTTTTAAAAATGTGCGGTATATTAGCTCTCCTACAGTCATCTGGTCACTTTTTACTCTTTAATTTATCAATTTGTTTCAAAACCTCTTCTACTGACAACTCAGTGTGGGCCAGTTCCTCAAATTCATCATGTAAAAGAGTGTTGAAGAGTGATGCAGAGAATTAATATCCTATTATGAGACAGAGCTGACTAATAGTCTTAATTTGTACTGCTGTACTTCAGGAATTAAACGGATGAGTAACCTCCATAGGTGCTACTGTCCCCAGAAACATTCAATTTGCAGAGACCATATAGTCAAGTATCCTACCTAAGCACGTCATACTTCAGAGGAAGATTTTTTTTAAAAAAAAAGATGTACCTCAGCTGTAAAATATTAAGATAGTGGAAATATACGGAGAATCCATTTCCAGTTCCTAAATACCTCTAGCTCTATACTCTGAAGCATGAGAGGTGGTTACAATTACTGTTAGAGCTCTCAATCAATTCCAGTTAATTGCAGTTTTAATTGCATTGTTAACAGAATATCAACTTAAATTCATTATATTTTTATTTTTTCCTCATTTTCAAATATATTGATTTCAATTATACCACAGAATACAATGCGTGCACTGCTTTATATTATTTTTATTACCAATATTTGCACTATAAAAAAGACAAAAAATAGCATTCTTCAGTTCACCTCAGACAAGTACTGTAGGGCAATGTCTCATGAAAGCACAACTTACAAATGTGGAATTTTGTTACATTATTGCACTGAAAAACAAAACAAACGTAAAATTTTAGAAGTCTACAAGTCCACTCAGACTTTCTTCTTATTCAGCCAGTCGCTAAGACAAAGATGTTTCTTTCTATTTACATTTGCTTACAGTACTTGTATGAGGTGAACTGTAATACTATTTCTTTTGTTTCTTTTTTCCAGTGCAAATATTTGTAAAAAAAAAAAGTAAACAGTGAGCATTGTTCACTTTGAATTGTGTTGTAATTGAAATCAATATTTTTTAAAATATAGAAAACATCCACAAATATTTAAATAAATGGTATTCTATTACTGTTTAGCAACACAACATAATTGTGATTAATATTTTTAATTGCTTGACAATCACTAGTTATCTTCGCTTGAGAAGTCATGATCACTTTTCCCTAGGCTACTCCAAATTTTTCAGCAACACAATCCATTTCCTTAACCATAATGAGTCATCCAAAATATATCTTAAATGTCCTAAATATGCTCAGATGAGAAATTTTACTATTGTGACAGTTATTGCACTGATGACACAAGTTAACAGAAATAAAGTAATTAAACAATAAATATCTCAAAAGAAGATAGAATATTTCTGTTTGTTTTTATTACTCCAGTGACCTTCCCAGAGTTAGATTTGCTGTCTAGACGAGGAGCAGAAAGAATGGAGACAGGAATGGAAAAGGAGGTTTGCATTAAACTGTTCAAGGTGAGAGTACTTCATATACAGACTTACGCACACTCTTTTCCCCAAAGCCTCCTATACAGACACTGTGATAAAAGATTTTCATTTTGCAAAAGTTCTGCTTTTCTGGAGTATTTCCTTGTAACAAAAGCAAAATCATGCTGCCAGAAATACTACATGAGATTGGTCCTGTAGGAACCAGCAAATTCTATCACAAACATCCATATTAAATAGTTGCTGAATGGCAACAAAAGCATAGAAATGCTCGAGTATTTCAATCTCTCTTCCACAGACACATACAAATAGAAAAATTCACACACCCATGCTAAATATGTGAACAGCAAATACACCAAATGGAAACTGAATAACTTTCATACAGTGGTTATCAAAAGAAAAACTGTCCAAAAATGCAGCACTAACTAGAATGTCAGAACAAACTGGGTAAGGAACTCAGACACAGCTTTCCTTTCACCACTGAAATTAAGTAATCTTGAAAATCTACAGAGTCTTGTGGCACTTTTAAAGACTAACAGATTTATTAATCGCATGAGCTTTCGTGGGAGAAAATCCCACTTCGTCAGACGCTTAATAAATCTGTTAGTCTTTAAAAGTGCCACAAGACTCTGTTGTGTTTCTACAATAGACTAACACGGCTACCCCTTTGGAATTTGAAAATCTAGATTCTGGATGTTACCTAGGAGTCTTTCCTTTTTACAGCACATGAACTTTTCTAGATTTAAAATGGTGAAGGAAGCAGAAACAAAGAATACACTGAACAAGATGAATGTTCATTATCTTGTCACATTATGCAAGATTTACATGTGCTAAGCAGCTTCTATACTTTAAATATTTTTACTCAAGTAAGTTCACAACACACAAAGAGAAAATGATATATTCTTTATTCATTCCTTCAACAAACTCTCTTAAAAAAAGTGCAGCTTAACAACCCCTTCTCAAAGTGCTATATCAACCTACCTTCAAGAAAGGGAAAAAGGAGGATCCAGGGAACTACAGACCAATCAGCCTCATCTCAATCCCTGGAAAAATCATGGAGCAGGTCCTCAAAGAATCCATCCTGAAACACTTGGAGGAAAATAGAGTGATAAAGAACAGTCAGCATGGATTCACCAAGGGCAAATCGTGCCTGACCAACCTGATTACCTTCTATGAAGAGATGACTGGATTTGTGGATGCGGGAATAGCCACTGATGTGGTATACCTCGACTTTAGCAAAGCTTTTGATACGGTTTCCCACAACATTCTTGTCGGCAAGTTAAGGAAGTATGGGTTGGATGAGTGGACCGTAAGGTGGATAGAAAACTGGGTAGATCAACAGGGCTCAGCGGGTAGGAATCAATGGCTAAATGTATAGTTGGCAACCGGTAACAAGTGGAGTGCCCCAGGGGTCGGCCCCGGGGCTGGTTCTGTTCAACATCTTCATTAATGATCTGGGTGATGGGATAGATTGCACGCTCAGTAACTTCGCAGATGACACCAAGCTGAGGGAATGGTAAGGGACAGGATTCAGGGAGACCTAGACAAATTGGAGCATTGGGCCAAAAGGAATCTCAAGAGGTTCAACAAGGACAAGAGCAAAGTCCTGCACTTAGGACGGAAAAATTTCATGTACTGCTACAGGCTGGGAACCGATCAGCTAGGTAGCACCACTGTAGAAAAGGACCTAGAAGTTATGGTGGACAGGAAGCTGGATATGAGTCAACAGTGTGCTCGTTGCTAAAAAGGCCAATGGCATATTGGGCTGCATCAAGTAGGAGCGTTGCTGGCAGATTGAGGGATGTGATAATTCCCCTCTATTTGGCACTGGTGAGGCCACATCTGGAAGACTGTGTCCAGTTTTGGGCTCCCCACTACAGAAAGGATGTGGACAAATTAGAAAGAGTCCAGCGGAGGGCAACAAAAATGATTAGGGGGCTGGGGCACATAACTTACAAGGAGAGACTGAAGGAAGTAGGCTTATTTAGTCTACAGAAGAGAAGACTGATGGGGGCATTTGATAGCAACCTCGAACTATTTGAAGGGGTGCTCCAAAGAGGAGGGAGCTAGGCTGTTCTCAGTAGTAACAGAGGACAGAACAAGGAGCAATGGTTTCAAATTACAGCTGGGGCGGTCGAGGTTGGATATTAGGAAAAACTTTCTCAGTAGGAGGGTGGTGAAGCATTGGAATGAGTTACCTAGGGAGGTGGTGGAATCTCCGTCTTTGGAGATATTTAAGGCCCGGTTAGACAAAACCCTGGCTGGGATGATTTAGTGGGAGTGGTCCTGCTTTTAGCAGGGAGTTGGGCTAGATGACCTCATGAGGTCCTTTCCAGCCTGAAGGCTATGTCTACACTTGTTAATTTAGGTTGATTTAGCATGTCCACACTTAAATTTTAAGTCGACTTTCAGGGGACCCTACAAAATCGACCTAGAGCGTCCACACTGGATGCCTAGGTCGACTTCTAGAGGCTAGGTGGACCTGGGATAGGTCCAAGGTGGCGGGGGGGGCACCCCTTGTCAAGTGCCAGTGGGCTCAGCCTTTGCCCCATTGTACCTTAGTACAATGGGGCAAAGGAGGACAGGGACCCTGGCAGGGCATAGGGGCAGGGTTGGCAGGGCTCTGCCCTGCCCTTTGGGGGGGCACACCAGGCTTTGGCTGTGCCAGCCACCCTGGCAGGGAGGGCAGTGGGGAAGCTCTGGAGTCCCCTAAGTCGACTTAGGGCTACTCCACGTCTACACTAGCTAAGTCGACTTTCTAAAGTCAACTTAGCCAGCAAAGTCGACTTAAAATGAGGTTTTACAAAGTCGACTTAATTTTTGCTTAAGTCGACTTAAGCAGCTGCTTAAGTCGATTTAAGGAAAGCGTAGTGTAGACGCAAAGTAAATTAAGTCGACTTAAGCAAGCTTAAGTCGACTTAATTTATGAGTGTAGACGCACCCTAAGAGTCTATGATTCCCATTGGACAAAAATCAAGATCAGAGGTTGAGAGCAGGGCTTTCCAAGGTTACTGTCCTCACCACTTAATGCCCTTATTGGATCACCAAAGAAGACCTTCACTTCACTTTGTTTTAGTATCCCTACATCAGCAGTTTCAACTACTGCTTTAATATGAGAACTGGGATCAGGTTTCTAGCCAGCTGTTGAGCTGAATCCTACATTCCTAAAGAAGATAAAATCTATTCTCAAACACAGCCTTGCTTTATGTAGTCAAATTCCAAAGGGGTAGCCGTGTTAGTCTATTGTAGAAAGACAACAGATAAATAAATCTGTTAGTCTTTAAAAGTGCCACAGGACTCTGTTGTCTTGCTTTATGTAGTAATAGTGGATATCCAGTGTATCCTCCAGGGGATACGGTGCCAGACTGGAGATTGGCATGATGGACCTGTGCCTCCTCAAACGTGTTGGCTGTATTAGCCAACCATTTCTCATTACCTCCATCATACAAAGAGGTCAGAATATCTGGGACAGAGATCTTCTGACACTATCAGAGGTTTCAAGACAACTGGATCCAAGGTGCACAGATCAAAAACTACAGAATGCTTCCCCCCTTTTCCTTGGAACAGGATGTATTCTTGGAAGAATTCCAGGAGAAATGTCCACAAGATGATTTTCAATTATGATGTCATGGAAATTCAGGGTGGTTCATCTCCTGATGATAATGTGGGAACGGCAACTACATCATCTCCATCTGAGGATGCAATTCTGTTTCATGAATTGATTGATTCAGTGGCATCATTATTAAAATTACCATTGGTCTCTTTGTAGTCTCAAATCCATTCTTTGGTATTCAGGGATCTTCTACTAAAGCTACAGTCCGTTTGTCTATTTCAGACGGACTGCGGCAACCAGCAATTTCCTTTTGGTCGAAACTAGCTTCATATCAACCAGTTTCTACAAAGTTGATAAACTGTAACAATTCCCACATAAGGGATTTGCTTCTTTTCATGTAAGGAGTCTTGTGGCACTTTTAAAAGCTACGAAATTTATTTATCGCATGAGCTTTAATGGTAGATAACTTTATTAGTCTTTAAATGTGCCACAAGACTCCTTGTATATTTTGCTGAACTAGACAGACGCGGCCCCTTTGGAACTTCTTTTCACGTGCATACCCAGCCAAATTCTTTGGTCATAGCAGCAACACTTCAAAAATCTGCATCACGTCTTCTTCTTTCTATCCCCATAGATAAGAAAGGTAAGAAATTGACCTCTGGAAAGAAAACAGTTTTCTTCAGCATTCCTGATTATGCACATAACTAGCTATCAAGCAGTTATGGCTAACTATCAATTCCAACTGTATGAGATGTCCATCTTCACTAAAATTTCAAGAAAAGAGAATGTTAATATCACAAATTATTAAGGAGGGCCATAAACAAGACCAAATGTACTCAGCAAGAGTGGAGATAGGAGCCAAGAATGGGAAAGAAGATTTGAATTAGATTGTCAATCATTTAATGTCACTGAAACTGCCTCATGATCGGTGGCTCACATGATAATTCTATGTAGGGATGCATGGTTGTGTTCGCTTTCCCACGACAGGAAGGATGTGGACAAATTGGAAAGAATCCAGCAGAGGACAATGAAAATTATTAGGGGGCTGGAGCATGATGTATGAGAGGCTGAGGGAACTAGGCTTGTTTATGCTCCAGAAGAAAAGAATGAGAGGCGATTTGATAGCAACCTTCAACTACCTAAAGGGGGTTCCAGGGCAGCTTGAACTAGGCTGTTTCAGTGGTAGCCGATGACAGGACTAGGAGCAATGGCCTCAGGGTGGAAGTGGAGGAGGTCGAGGTTGAATATGAGAAAAAAAAATTTCCCTAGGAGGGCGGTGAAGCACTGGGATGAGTTATCTAGGGAGCTGGTGAAATTTCCATCTCTGGAGGTTTTTAAGGCTCAGCTTGACAAAGCCCTGGCTGGGATGATTTAACTGGAGTCGGTCCTGCTTTCAGCAAGGGGTTGGAGTTGATGACCTCCTGAGGTTCCTTCTCACCCTAATCTTTTATGATTTTACCATCCCACCCCTAATTATCCCACTGTTTTACTAAGTAATGCATCACCACATCCTAATATACCTTGTCAAATACACCATCTTTAATTTACCCAGTCATATACAATACTGCCTACAACAAAATGGTCACTCCATTCTCAAGTGCCATTCCCCAGAACACACTGTGGGTTTTGGCCCACAACATCTTCTCTGCCAGAGGCCCAAAGACTCTGCCCACACCTAATCATCACTAAGTAGAAATTTCTTGTTCTCAACCAAGCAGGAGTGATTTGAAGGAAAGGATAACGGCCTCGCAGTTGTTCATGAGTGGAAACAGCATGAAACAAAGCAGGGGAATGTTCCTGACGGACGTGAACAAAGCTTCCAAAGAAAAAGCACCTTCCCAATTTTCCCCCGTTAGACACCTCAAAAGAG
>ML685977.1:1775095-1823483 GCA_007922175.1 Pelusios castaneus
ATAACAGAACCGTGGCACCAGTTACAAGTATTAATTTCCCATTAAAGAGATTTTTAAAGAATTACAGGTAATTATTTACAGTACTGCAGCTTCGTTAGTCTGATGGTTTAAGCATTTCTTCTAATGGCTGTCCAGAAAAGACAATGCAAACCATCCATAGTCATTGCTGTAAGTATGATACAGCATAATTAATCTGGCACGGGTGGGAGATTTGGCAGTCACACCCAATAAACTGTTTCAGCCATGATGAAGCAATGTCGGACAATTCGAATAGACAGAGCTGGACATAAAGCTGAGTATGCCTCATTAAGTGCTGTATTAGTCAATATATTGTATGCTGGCTGGTCATGCATCATGCCCATCTGCATATAGACTAACTGCCCTCTGAAATCACTTCCAAGAGCATATCTGAATGAAAAATACTTCAAAGCAGAAATTCTCAAATTATGAGAGAATCTTTGGAAAAACAAACCAGAATTATAAGGGATACCAAGGGGTTACATATTTCATGAATACCAGGGAGAAAACAAAAATGTACAGAGAAGTTAAACTTAGTCAGTTTACATTCTGTTAATGAGCACATCCCTCACTAAAGTCCCACTGTTTAACCCCGTGTTTCTCAACCATTGTGTCGGGACACCAAGGTGTGTCACAGAAAACGAGCAGTTCAGCTTGGAGCCAGCGTGGGGCTCCTGCCGCTCACCGCTCTCTGCTGCTCTCAACAGCCCGTTCCTGCTGCACAGCACAGGCAGCAGCTGGGGCCAGAGGAGTTAAGGGACTTAGGGGCTGCAACCCTGAGGCCATGCAGGAGGAGGAGACCGCCTTTTCCCACAAAAATAAACCCAGTCCCAGGGCACCAGCCTGCGCCCCCACCCAGGTCCCGGAGTGCTGCATCCTCCAGAGCACCGCAGCCTCCCAAGCGCTCCCAGCCCAAGTGCCGCCACCATCACTGGCAAATTGTCGTGTGTCACGTAGGAGATCATCATGTCAGGTGTGTCGCGACAGAAGAAAGGTTGAGAACCTATGTTCCCTCTAAGCTGCTCGGCGGCTGGGCTCCAGGACCCCTGCTCTGCCAGGGCAGCCCCCGCCACCCCCACAAACCGGGCAGCTGTGCTCCAGGGCTGCCTTGTTCCTTTCTTTTCTTTTTTCTTTCCTTCTCTCTCTGTTTCCTTCCTTTCTTTCTCTTCCTTCCTTCTTTTTTTCTCTCTTTCTCTTCCTTCCTTCTCTTATTCTTTTTCTCTTCTTTCCTTTTTTCTTCCTTCCTGCCTTCATTTCTTTCTTCCTATCTTCCCTTTCTTTCTCTCACTTCCTTCTCTTTCTTTTTTCTTTCGTTCTTGTTTCCTTCCTTCTCTCTTTGCTTCCTTCCTCTTTCTCCCTTCCTTCTCTTCCTTCCTTCTTTCTTTTTCTTCCTTTCTCCCTTCCTTATTTCTTTTTTCTTTCCTTCCTTTTCTTTCTTTCTCTGCCTTCCTTCTCTTTCTTTCTTGTTTCTTTTTTCTTTCTGTGGGCAGGCAAGGATCGTGGAAGGGGCTGCCTTGCCCTGCTCCCCTGCCAGCCATCCCACCCCTCCCCTCTCTTGTCACCCAGGCCTTTGTCCCCACGCTCTCCACCCCCCTGCCTTCTTTGGCCCTACCACCCCTTTTCTTCTTTGACGAGACATGTCACGTGAGCATAAAATATATTTAAATTATTATTAACAAAACAATTGTAAATAACTTAATTTTTCATTGTTCTATATTTTTCTGTCACGTGAGTTTGCACAAAAATTTTATTCCGAAAAAGTTTTGCACACGGGTTGAAAATTTTGCGCGCACACCGCCAAACCTTAGAGGGAACATTGTTGAGAACCACTGGTCTAACCCATGAAATCTCAGTGCTCTTTTTAGTTCTTGAACTGCGCTCCCAAACATCATCTTGACTGACCACCAACAATGATTATCAAAAACTCAAGAGCCAGTGAAGAGTAAGTTCTGCTCACTTTGCACACGAATTGGAATTCTGCAGACAACAGTCTTGAGTTTCAAAAATTCATCTTATCTGGGTAGCTCATTTGTTCTTTCTTTGTATTGTACAGCATTTAACAAGGTTGTACATAATCATCTGAAAACATGCAAATCATTTTATTTTGTATTTTACCTAGGAAATTAAGTGCTGTCTTCTCCGTTATCTTGCTAGCAAAAATCATTACACCTTTTTCCACAAGCCAAGATAAATTTAACACTTATTCATTGATTTCAATGAAAAAAATCATAGGGATCAAATTATACCTAAATGCACAATTAATTCCTTGTGTTCTCCAAATCATATTCAAAGAGCCTTACATCACCCTGATAAGGGCTTCAGCTTCCCTAGCTCATGGCTACAATGGCTGCTTTTCTTGATTATTATTTATCTTCTCTTTCACAAGCTACCTCAAAAGCTACCTTTTATTTCTCTGATATTTTGGTGTTACTACTCCATCATTATTGGTAAAACCTCATTAGATCCTTGAAAATAAGACACATTCCTCAAATCATTTTCTCCTTTTCTATCTGACAAATCAAGAATTCCCTGCCATGCTTTTAACATACCTTGTGTGTGTTTATTTCTTACTTTGTGTGCACTCGCGTCAGCCCAGCATGGGACATAAACTTTATTAATAAACAGCTATAGGGGGCCAGCAAAGGGAGCACAACATATTTTCTGCCTAAAATCCATGCCTGACTGATATTGGGGTTTTTTTATTTGTTTTGATGGAGGGAGACAAAATGGTTGTTTAATTATTTAGAATAAAAAGAATATTTTCCATCGGATTATAATTTTTGAGTGAGTCAAATATGGAACTTAAACTATTTAAAAGTGTTCTCTTTAAACACCCCAAACTATTTACATTTCCATAATAACTTGATTATAATCTTTCCTGATTGTTCAAAATGTGTTTTTATTCCATGTATATTAGAGCCACATTCAAGAGCCATAGTATTTATTCTTCTCCAAGCCCTTAGCACATCAACTAAGTGATCAGCTATAGAGATCAGCAGATGAACAGAGACCACCAGTAAGCACCAATTATTCCAAGTGGTCGCACCCTTTCTCAAGAGACTGACTTAAATTAGTCCATCAGATAACAATGCTGAAAATAGATCTTGGGCTACTTGTCAAAGGAAGGCTAAACTAATGCAAAAAGGGATAAAGGCACAGAACTATGTTATGGTTAGAATGAAGGCACCAATTTACTAATGAACAGTGCAGATGAAAGTGAGAAATGAGCAAAAAGGACAAGTAATTTACTTCTGCTTCCTACAAGGTTTGATTAAGAAAGACATTACATGCATGCTATGATAATTTTACTGTTTTGTTTAAATTACCTTCTCTTTCAATAATATTCTGTATCTTCTACACAAAGATAAACACAATGACAAAGAAAATATACAACAAATGCAAATTAGTAAATGAAGAGATTTAGCAGAATGCTATGAGCTCACTTTCAGAATGAGTCCTCAATTGGCCAGAACATTAGAAAATACTCTCCATAATTCTATCATCAACACTTTCCCAACGAGGACCATAGAGACAGAATATAACCATTACTCTGCCACACAGAAGAATAAACACAATTCAAGATAAATAAGAAGGAACAAGACTCTGAACCGCAGCAATAACACCACAAGGAATCCTGATCTACAGTAAACTTTATTACACAAATAAGCGAAAAATCCCATATGATGCTTCTTGGTGTTGGAGCGTGGCGGCAGCAGCAAAGGATCTCTGTCCCTGGATGAAGCCCAGCCTCCAGGAAGAGACAGAAAATAATGCAGAATCAAAACCATTCATTGTTCAGCGCCAATAATATTTAATGAAAGAGCAGGACTATCGTGTGACAGCGCTGGCCCTATCTCTTCTACAACATGGATGCTCATTAGTGTCTCCTAACTCATGTCGATTAGGAAGTGCAGCAATTTGGAATCACAGTAACAACCTTAACTGAGCCTTGAAGTACTGTTATGAAGCTCAAAACTGCAGTCTTTTAAACTATTCTAAAATCATACTACTAATCCTCTTCTGCGTTTTCCCTTTCAGTGTTTGAAAAAACTCAAATGCTGACCTATTAAAATAGCTTTTTTTTAAAAAAAGAAACTCAGAGCATGGAATGCGACCTAAAATAGGAATATATTTTTAAGCATCCGTAAGGTTGCGCCAGAAATTCTAGCAAACAAGTCAAAACAAGACCATTGTCACTATGGAGTGAGCAAGGACATAACTTATGAGTAACTTATTTTTAATACTAGGCTCAGCTTGTGTATGTCTGATTAATACAGGCTTCTCTTCTTTGTCCCGTCCTAACCAAGGCTACTTAGAAGCAAAGGGATATATGCTTTCTTTTCTCCCTTAATCCCTGCTGCCATAAGGGTCACCATGGAGCTTCTCAAAACGGCTATCTGGAGATGGGCGCACCCTCTCTACTCCCCAGGAGAAAGTCCTCACAGTCCTCGTGTCCACTAATAAAAAGGGGATGAGGAAGTTCTTCCCCTCTGCCACTCTCACTACACGCTATAGTGATGAGTACAACAGAAATTCCTATGCCTCAATGTGTTCTTTACTCTCAAAGGGCACCCGTGGCTGGCCTGTGCCAGCCAACTCAGGCTCATGGGTTTGAGCTGCAGGGCTATTTCAGTGCTGTATGGACTTCCAGGCCTAAGCTCTACGAAGTTGCATGGTGGGAGGGTCCCATAGCTCAGGCGCTATCCTGAGCCCAGAAGTCTTTACAGCAATGAAACAGCCCTGCAGCCAGAGCCCCATGAACCCAAGCTGGCTGGCCTGAATTTTTCTTTGCTGTCTATACTCACATACTCATAGTTTCCCAAACAGTTGAATGAAGTTTAGAAGAATGTGCCCTGCTGCACTGTTGCATTTCACTAAGCACAGTGCAGAAGAATGTGACAAATTAAATTTCTGCTAAATCACTGCTGGAGCTCACTCACTAACCAGCAGGGAAGAGGGCTTCTTTTCCAGCCAGGATGTTCTTGGTGCCAGCCACATTACTATTTGTATTTTTTCTCTCCTATAACTGACATTAGCAATGCCAAATGACAGCACACACCAGCAGCTGAATGGCAGCACAATAACCATTTAACTATTTTTGTGCAACTCCCTGAGAGGTTCAGGCATCTTTCCCTCGTGAAATATACACAGACTCCCCTCACAATGGAGTAACAGTGTCCCTCCCATCATAGACCGGACAATCCCATTGTTCACACTCTCCACAGAAACTCATAATGCCAAACCAACACAACAGCAACGCTGTTCCTCAAGCAGTTAATTTTACAGTCACAGAATTCAGATACATATGTTAAACATCAGTAAATGCCTAAGTTCTATGGATCCATACTAATCCTCTGGAGTAACAGCATATTGCCAGCATACTAAAATGCTTTGCATAATCCATTCCCCACAGCTATGCCTTTTAGTGATGTATTTTTCCTAATGGTTATTGCCAGAGGCTTTAAACTACAGGAAGGTAGTGGACAGCCTTGTCTAGGGTCTCTGAACAGCATGAAAGCTGTGTGTGTGGAAAATTACATATTTTAGATGTCACTGGTTTAAAGCAGCACAAGATTTAATAAAATTAGGTCCAACTCCAAATGGCCTCAGGATATAGAAAAAAGTTCCACTCCCCCCTTGTCAAAAGCCTTTGCTGCATCTAGCAACACAGTATGAAAGGGTCAAAGAAATCTTTGACCATCCATCTCAAATGGAAAAGTGTCCTTGCATTTCTGACAGAAAGGGTATTAAGTTCTCAATAATTCTGCTTAACATGGTACAATATATCAACCTCCAGGCTGAGAAGAGAAAATAAGTCGTTACTGTCTCAATGTTACGCGTCTTTATAAGAACATAAGAAAGGCCGTACTGGGTCAGACCAGAGGTCCATCCAGCCCAGTATCTGTCTACCGACAGTGGCCAGTGCCAGGTGCCCCAGAGGGAGTGAACATAACAGGCAATGATCAAGTGATCACTCTCCTGCCATCCGTCTCCATCCTCTGATAAACAGAGGCTAGGGACACCATTCTTAACCCCTTTCTGGCTAATAGCCATTTATGGACTTAGCCACCATGAACGTATCCAGTTCCCTTTTAAATATTGTTAAATATTGTTATATCCTTTTGGTCATTAAACAAATCATAGAATCCTAGGGTTGGAAGGGACCTCACGAGGTCATCTAGTCCAACCCCCTCCTAAAAAGCAGGACCACTTCCCCTAAATCACCCCAGCCAGGGTTTTGTCTAACCAAGCCTTAAAAATCTCCAAAGATGGAGATTCCACCACCTCCCTAGGTAACTCATTCCAATGCTTCACCACCCTCCTACTGAGAAAGTTTTTCCTAATATCCAACCTCGACCTCCCCAGCTGCAATTTGAAACCATTGTTCCTTGTTCTGTCCTCTGTTACTACCGAGAACAGCCTACCTCCCTCTTCTTTGGAGCACCCCTTCAAATAGTTCAAGGTTACTATCAATCAGTCTTCTCTTCTGCAGACTAAATAAGCCTAGTTCCTTCAGTCTCTCCTCATAAGTCATGTGCCCCAGCCCCCTAATCATTTTTGTTGCCCTCCGCTGGACTCTTCCTAATTTGTCCACATCCTTTCTGTAATGGGGAGCCCAAAACTGGACCCAGTATGCCAGATGCGGCCTGACCAGTGCCAAATACAGGACTTTCTGTTGCAAAATATACTTTTTCCTTTGATCCTCAAACACTTCAAGTAAAATTACACACACACATCTGTTCCTGTTAGCACACAATCATGTTTAAGAACTTCGGTAATTTACTTCATGAAATTCTCTAAACCAGTGGTCCTTATACATTCATACTGCTGACTAGAACCTGAAACACAGATTCTCTCATACACCTAACCCAAATCCTCTCTGCAGTAATCTGGACTACTGGATTACATGAAAAAAAGTGATAATGTGGTAAAATTAATACAACAAGATGTCCTCCACTGTTTACTAACCACCATATTTTAGTTTTGTCTGCATATTTGATCATGGTTGAATTTAAATTAAAAAAAACTAATAGGAGGCAATTTTGCAGAGAAATATTTGTATTTTTCTTATTCCTGTAAATTTAGCTAATCAAAAAACCTCCAGAAATCCTGAGATGCCCTGGAGGAGGCTACAACTGGCTGAAGACTAGCGAGATGACTTACTATTGTAAAAAAGCAGCTCTGCAGACCTCCCACAATGCAGCTTGGTGAACCACCCACCGTGATCAAGAGACTAGAGATAGAGAACGACTCCGCTAAAGAATTTTGTTCTTTACTGGTAATAGATGGCATGTCAAGTCCATTAGAATGTGCTAGTAAATTACCCTTCTTACAACTAAGTATATTTCTGATAAAAACTGCATAACCTTTTTTTTTTTTTTTTTAAATCGGTAATGTAAAGATCTCATATCTAATGATACACGTATCATTTTTCTTGGGCTGGTGCTCTATGAGTTGAAGAGTCAGTCAGCTGCCATGCTAAATATGGAATGCTATAAGCCTTTTTCCTGGAGTAGTGTGAATCCATATGTTGTCAGTGTCTGGTAGTCAGCTGCTGGCTGCATGCGTGTACCCGTGTGTGTCATCTTGGCTTTGAACAGGAACCAAGACAGCGCTCTCAGTCGAATGACTCAACACCACCACAGATCCACTGAGCACAGAAGGCAACTGGCCAGATTTATTGCAATGAAGCAGAATGAAAAGCGACTTCTCTCTCACAAGTTCCAGAGGGATAGCTGTGTTAGTTTAGTTCAGCAAAACAAACAAGGAGTCCTGTGGCACTTTTTAAAGCTAATAAATTTATTTAATACATGAGCTTTCTTGGGAGAAATCCCACTCCATCTTCAAGCATCTGACAAAGTGGGACTTCTCCCCCCAAACCTCATGCATTAAATAAATGTATTAGCTCCTAAAAGTGCTGCAGGACTCCTTGTTTGCTTACAAGTACACTTAACACGAGTACCCGTTGGCAGTGGGGCAGGTCAGTTAACAGTGGGGCCTTCATTTAACCCCTTGGCCGCCTGACGTCGCTCCCTTGGACTCCCTCTTCTATAGACTCAGAAGGGACCAGTACGATCATCTAGTCTGACCCCCTGCACAATGCAGGCCACAGAACCTCACCCACCCACTCAGTCACCCAAGAAACAATTCTCTATAATAACTCAGAACCCACCCCATGTACCCTCCCTTCTCAGGCCACTGGTATACCCACCACCTGTAGTCAAAGATCAGTCAATTACCAGACGATGCCGTCCCATCGTACCGTCCCCGCCATACAGTTATCCAGCTCAGTTTTGAAAGCAGTTATGTATTTTGCCCCCACAACTCCCCTTGGAAGGCTATTCCAGAACTTTACTCCTCTCATGGTTAGAAACCTGCATCTAGTTTCAAGCCTAAATTTCCTAATGGACAGTTTGTATCCATCTTTTCTTGTGTCCACATTGGTGCCGTACTTAAATAATTCCTCTCCCTCCCTGGTATTTATTCCTCTGATGTATTTATTGAGAGCAATCATATCTCCCCTCAACCTTCTTTTGCCTAGGCTAAACAATTCAAGCTCCTTAACTCTCTTTTCCTAAGGCAAGTTTTCCATTCTGCGGATCATCCTTATTGCCCCTTCTCTGCCCCTGTTCCAGGTTGAATTCATCTTTTTTAAGCATGGGGGACCAGAACTGCACACCATATTCCACGTACAGTTTCAGACTATTGCTATGTCCCCTTTTATGCAGGTGGTTACCTTTTTTGGCGTTGGTCTGATATTACTCATAACATTGTACTAGGTGGCTCAGGCAAAATATCTCTATTTATCATATTAAAAAGACATTTCCATCCATTACAGCGTCATTTGAGCGAGTCACCTACTAATTTGACACTATGAATACTTGCAGCATCAGTTTACTTCTTTGCCAGTCATAAGCTCACAGCCGGACTTCTGCGAACATGGCCAGCTTGATGATTCTTCCAGCTTAGACTTTATATCCTTGCTTGTTCCTCTAGGTCTCATTCTTGGCCTGTTACGCTGGGCCTCTTCTTTCAAGCTCTCACCCTCTACTACACCATAAATTGGCCAATATCATCACCATTAAATTAACCACAGTGGGCAACACAACCCCTCTCCCCAGCACTCCCTAACAGATGGGCTTTAACAGCCAACAGATCCAGGCTATTTGGGACAAGGAGTGATGAATTCCCTAGAGGAAAGACACTATCAGCAAGTACAATTCTTATATATTAAGAGCCTGTCTACACTTAAAAAATAAGCTGACCTAATATAGGTCAGCTTACAGCATGGCTGGGCAAAATACGGCCAGCAGGCCAAATCCAGCCCGCCAGAAGTCCAGCCCTCCCTCTATGCTGGCCCGCTCCCCCAGCCAGCCCAGCCCAGGCTCTCCGCAGCTCTCACCGGCCCACCCAGGAATTTTATTGCCCACCCCAGCCTTACAATCACCCCCATAATTACAGCGGTGTCTGATGTCCACACTGCCCTCTTGGGCTTGGGGGACCCAAGGGCTCACTCGGAGCACTTTCACCAACCCAAGGGGCAGTGTGGGGAGTTGAGAACCCCATTGCCCAGCTCCCTGCCAGGAGCCCACAGGTTCCTGGGGTCCCTGTGTGCTCTTCCCTCCCCCACACCAGGAGGAGAGGGGAACAGAGCAGCATTGTGCGTCACCTCCTGGCAAGTGGGAGCAACGCAAGAGGCCCGGGCTGCTGGGCTCCACTCTCAGCGGGAAGCCAGGCTAGAAGTCGGGAATCTCCACCTGCTCTCCACCGGTGACGACTTCTTAATTTCACAGCTGAGCCAGAGCTGAGACCTGGGGCTGGGAGCAGGGCTGAGCCATGAAATGGACATTGCTTCAGCCACGAGGGCCTGCAGCAGGCCGGGTTTCTTGCCCCACTCTAGGCTGGGAGAGTTGCAGGGTACACGCAAGCACTGTTTTGTTGAGAAAAAAGCTTTTTCTTTTCAACAGTCTAGTACAGACCAGGCCTAAGGCAGCTCCAGCTGAAACCTCTCCAGTGACTGATCTAGAGCAATGCTGCAGAGAAGGAGAAGCAGTGTCTCTTATTAGACAGACAGTTCCTCGAGCAACTGAATGTGCCTTTTTCCATTTTATTTTTTAAATCGCTTTCTATGTAATACAACTCCTAAAGCACACCTTGTGTGATTCCAACACTGTTTAAAGAGGTTGCAGAATTTGCATTATGAGGCAAAGTTTTAAATTTCCTGCTCTTGGTTAGCTGTGATCTTCAACACATTTGTCTGTTCTTATATTAACCCCAACCCAAGAGGTAGTGAGAGAAGATCTAGAATTTCTGGAATCGGGCTCCCACAGTTAGAGAATTGACCAACTGTGTTAAATAATAGAAGGAAAACAGCTTATGGTCTGACATTCTGGCAACACCCCTAAAGGAAAGAGTCCCCTGTGACAAAGGCTGCTGAGCACAGAGAAGGAGAATACACCCTGTGCACAGAGAATTTACTCAAGGCAACAACTGGATTAAAGATCTGCTTCATTCTATTACGGTGCTCTCCTTCTGCTTCTCTTTACCTCTCCAGGGAAACACAAGCCATAACAAGTCCACCACCGACCCCAGACAGTGGTCAAGGAGAACAGAATGTGGGCACAAGAAAAAAATAGCAAAATCTGCTGTTCTCTTTGACACGATCAAAGGATTTTATTCTTCATAAGGAGTTTCACCTTGTCATACCATTGATTTAGGTTTTACCGTTCAGGTTAAAGACTCAGTCCTATGATTTTGGCTAAGTAATGTTTCAGTAGAGAGGGAACTAACCACAGAAAGCTGGGTCAGGTCAGGTGAAAGCCAACAGGAAATGACACTTTTACAAATGGTGCTGCCAACGTGTAAAAGTTGTACAAGTACTGGCGTTTTGCATTCAAACATCTATAGCTGGCAGTGCGATTACTGCAGAGACAAGCCAAGCCTCTCTCTACATTAAAGCACAGACAAGGCTTACAATTAGATAATGCATGGACACCCAGCTCAGAGATAATGGAAATCTGAACAAAGTCTAAGATGCTAATACACATCCCCCAGAACTTCAAAACCCAGACAGCCCCTTCAGTTCCATTCACTACTTTAAATAAATCAACAAGCAAAGTGGAAGATTATCTTTGCCACTTCAACAATGCACTGAATTTCACTGAGTGATGTTTTTAAAAGTCCCTGCTAGAGGGCTGATGTTCATTCAAACTGTGTAAACTGCATCTGACATATTAGCGCCGGTGTGCACAGCAACTCAAGCAAAACTCGACCAATGCCCAGAGCTATATTACAGTGCAGCTCGTGTTTAATACATCTTAGTAACTACACAGGTGACAACACGATATCACGGAGAACCTAGAAACATTATCGACTGAGAATTATTCTCCCAATATCTATATCAAGATGATCCGCCAAGTTAAAAAAAAAAAACGTTTCAAGAGAAATTTCTAATAAGGGTAATTTAACATTGAGGTGCAAAGCAACAAATACATTCATGTGTCCTTTAAGGCAGATGGCACTTGAGTACTCTTCTCCCACTTAATCAATATCTCAACCAAAACTTCAATTGTCACCACAAACTTTATTCTTCCACTCTAGGTCTCTGGCGTCTCTCTAGCTGCTCATTAAATGCATGCAAATAACCTTCTGACTGAATTGCTCATTAGCAGTGCTCTTTAGTAGCAAGTCACACCTACATATTGGCTAAAATGAGTACAGAGAAGATACATTCGATCCCATTCTCCTCACGTTAAATAGAAGATGGCAAAGAGCACCTAAAAGAATAAAGTCCCATGTTCCCAACTAACACAAAATACTTTCCCACAGATCATAATTTTTATTTTAATACTCAATAATAGAATAAGAATTAATTTCTGCTTCCTTCTTTTCACAAAGTATCCACTATAAATATTGACTCCAAGATTATGGGCAAAGTACTGCTACACCTTTGATAAATGCACAAAGTCCAATTCCATTAAGTTCCTTAAGCCTCATCTACTCTAGAAAACATTGCCAAGACAAATGACACAGTGTTTTAGACAACTGACTTTTGTCCTCCTGCAAAAAAATCTAACTATTTATACTTGCAATGTGCTGGCCTAAAACACTACAGTAGTTGAGAAAAGATGGGCAAATTAGCTTGTACTGTAGAATTAATCCTGCACCGCAGTCCTTAGCATTGCTTTACAAAGAATGTAGAGATATGTGCAAATGAAATCTGATAGGCAGTGCCAGTTAAATACAGGCCAATCCTAACACTGAACTGTACCCACGTAGACCATGCTACACTGGAAGGCCTGCTTCGCCCATCAAAAGAGCTATTGCCGCCCAGGGAGGTGGATTAAGGAGGGCAATGGGAGAGCTCTCTTCCATCAACTGAGTCTTCATTAATGTCCTACTCACGGAGCGTTTTCATAGAATATTAGAAATTGGATGGACCATGAGAGGTCATCAAGTCCAGTCCCCTGCACTCATGGCAGGACCAAGTACCCCCATTAAACCCGCCCTGACAGGAGATTGTCTGACCTACTCAAACATTTCCAATGATGGAGTTTCCACAACCTGCCCAGGCCACTTAGTCCCGTAGTTAATCACCCTGACAGTTGGGAATTTTTTCCTAATGTCCAACCTAAACCCCCCTTGCCATAATTTAAGCCCATTGCTTCTTGTCCTATCATCGATGGTTACAGAGAATAATTTTTCTCCCTCTTCCTCCTAACAACCTTCTAGATACTCTCTGTCTCCTCTTTTCCAGTCTAAACAAACCCAGCTCATTCAATCTCCCAAGTACCATCAAGGGGTTGCAGGTATATTTATTCAGTGGCCCATTGATTATAATGGTCCAAGGAAACAAATCAATGGTTTACACTGAATTTAGCTGGGGGGGAAAAAGAAATTATAAACTTGGTAGTGACCATTTAAACAAAGATTTGTAATAAGTCTGGTTAATCTTACATATAAAAGAATGCAAGTCAAGGGCCTGATCTTCTAAACCAGCTGTTTTCAAACTTTTTACCTTGGAACCCAATTGAAACCAATCATTGATGCCCTGACCCAACACTTACATCTTTGAGCCATGGATTGCAGTAGGGGCGCTACAACCCAGTGCTTGAGGGTCTGCGACTCGGTACTGGGACGCCGCTATGCTACTTCAACGGGAGATGCCCTCTAGATGACAGCCTTAATCATCCAGGGGGCTCGACTGAGCGGGTCTCCAGTGACTGCCCAGTTGATCCCACTGCATCAATCTGTGCAGTGCCGGCTGTGTAGATGTATCCCTGATCTGCATTCTCATGAATTCTTCATGCAGTGGAGACCCACAGTAGATTGCAAGAGATGCAGGCAACAGGCATTTCCCATTCCCTGCTTCTAGACCATGGTTATCCAACCTACAGTCCACGGACTAGACTGCGGTGCATCAAAGGCCGCTATCCTGCCCGTGACCCCCAGCTCCACTCCAGCCCCAAGCTCACCCAGCCCCGAGCCTGTGGCAGAGCAGAGCAGCAAGCACCCCTCCATCCAGCCCTGAGCCAGCCAAGGGATGCAACAGCAGGCATCCCCTCTTCAGCATAAAGCAGGGAAGGGGGGAGTGAAGCACAGCAGGTCCTCTCTGCTCCAGCCCGAAGCCAGCCCAGCAGCTCCCTCCCAGCCCCAGCTGGCCAGCAGGGCACAGCAGCAGCCCCATCTCCTCCCAAGCCCCTTGCCAGCTAACTGCATGCAGCGCCACCCTCATCCGAAACTCGCTCACCAGTCCCGAGTGAGAAAAATTGTAATGTGGCCCCTCACACAAAAAGGCTGGACACCCCTTGGAGGGAACTTTCCTTATGAAACAACCAGAGCCCTGGGGCACCTTGAAGACTAACAGATTTCTTCAGGAATAAGCTTTCCTGGGCTCCAACCCTTACTGTAAAAAGATGCCTCTGACGAAGCGGGGTCCAGCCCAGGAAAGCTTACGCCCGAAGAAATGTGTTAGTCTTTAAGGTGCCCCAGGACTCTGGTTCTCTCTGCTGTACACAGACTAATACGGCGACCCCTCTGGAAATTCTTCCCATTGACTACACTACAGGTCATCAAATCATATAACTTAACACAAATTAAATCAGGGGTCACACACTCCGTAGCTTCTTTTGGCTGAGCTCATTACGTACCCCAGTGGCTTCACTCCTCACAAGCCCCTCTTCCTCAAGGAAATCCCTGAGCTCCCTACATCTCTCCCTCTCTCCCCCACTGTTCTTTTCTCTGTCTGGGAGTTAAGTCATTCAGTGTCAACGTCTTATCCTCTAATGGGGGGACAGGCAGACTTGAGTTGGGGTTTACTGGTACACTGGAGGTGTTAATGGGGCCAGCAACCTGGTCTCTGTCCTGGTACCTTGATGAATGGTCAAGCTTCCAAAAGCCTTTATCAGTGCCCTTTTCTCTTACATACAGAGACACAAATACGCAGAGAAAGGCCACTGCGTAAAGCCTAAGGGTTTGGGGAGTTCAGCAAAGATGAAGGTAGCAGGACATATGTTGAACCCCCAGCCTGCCTGGATAAAACTAATTCTCTTGGAAGTCAATGCACAAACCAGACCCTCCCCCAAATCCACATTCCTTTCCATTAGGTAACTTGCTCTGTTCAAGATCTACATTTCAGAGGCTTCCTCGTTAAATTAAATTTTGCATATTCCTTTCTCGTTAATGTAATCAAACATAGTTAAATCATTTTCTATGGAAACAATCACTCCTTAAATTGTATCTCAAACAGAACATACCGTTCCACCAAAAGAAAGCTTCAAGTCAAAATCCAAATGCAATCTTTGTATGAACTACAAATTGACAAATTCCAGTCTCTGTATCATTTCTTGTTCTTAGATTAAACATTGTATCTTGATTAGCGGGAACAAGAAAAAGAGATCGTCACCAAACATCTTGATATTATTTCTCATTGTCATCAGAGTTTAATGTACAAATAACCCCACAATGAGTAAACAATACATTTGTCTAATGTATTTGTCCTAAAATAGATCATGCTTAAACCATTCTTTAATATAACAATACAAAATGTTGACTTAAAATATGCATCATTTACGAGAATAAGGGCTACACTTCAGAATTTCAAGTTAATTTTCACTGGATACTACTAAGCTGTTCCGACTGCATTGATAGCATGTACTTTGTACTAACCCACAAAAACAGTCTCCAGGAAACATTTCTAAAATGTTTTTAAAATAAAGTACATTGTTGCACACACAAAAGGAGGCAATAAAATATTAAAGATGTATTTGAAGGAATCTTCTATCTATATGTAGCATATAAAAATTATGCTGCCTCTGAAGTACAGAGAAAAATTCTCTGAATTAAGTACTCCCTGGATTTTTTTTTTTAAAAAAAAAAAGGGGGGGGGGGGTTTTTTACAACAAATCTCTTTATATTCTCTGTGACTGTCTGGCAATTCTGAGCTAGTTTCAATTTTGCAAAATAATGGTTTAAAAAATCTGCAGTGTGGGAAGAAATCGTAACCTGATAGTGCGCTCTTTTAGCATGGGGTATATAAATTAAAGAAACACACAGCTGCATACTGTTCAAAACCTCCAGATCTCCACAAATCATCATCCCTTCACCTGCCTACAAATCAAATTGTAATCTGAAATAATTAAAAAACTAAACCTAGTGCCCAGATCAAGAAGAGAGTTTTCAAGAGCATTGTCATTAACCTGTCTCTAATACTTCTAATCGACTTCTCATGGTGCGGAATTAATCCTGTGCAACAGGAAAAACTCTATGTAGTTTTCTATGATACTGCATCTTAGTCTTAACCAGAAAGTAATTTCCTAATTGCAGGGAATTACCCATATCTTGATTCTTGGCCAAAAGACTCTCATAACTTGTGGTTCTGCATTACATCATTTACCTACTTCCAGAGCATACACTTAATTCAAGTTTCTGACAGTCTATCTCCAGCTATGCTCTCAAGCCCTAATGATTTGTGCCTTCTGATAAAATACATGTAATGACTTCTGTGTGCTCTATGAAAACATTACCATTAAACTCCGTGGCTCCAGTTATTTGAATTAGGCTTTAATCCTTTTCCAGTAACTACTCTAAATGCACTGGATTGATTTAAAGATCTGCTGTTTCAAAGCTGTCATCATATTGCGTCTCAATACAGCAGAAACGGGTTTCAAGTTACACTTTAGAACTTGCATCAAGTTAGCATGTTCTACAAATATTCATAGATTCACAGAAAATGAGGTTTGGAAGGGACCTCAGGAGGTCAAAGCAGGACCAACCCCAATTAAATCATCTCAACCAGGACTTTGTCAACCTGGGCCTTAAAAACCAATAAGGATGAAGATTCCACCACCTCCCCAGGAACCCGTTCCAGTGATTCATCAGCCTCCTAGTGAAAAATGTTTTTCCTAATATCCAACTGAGATCTCCCCCACTGCAACTTGAGACCACTGCTCTTAGTATTGTCATCTGCCACCACTGCAAACAGCCTCGCTCCGCCCTCCCTGGAACTCCCTTTCAACTTGTTGAAGGCCACTTACCGTTGAGGATTGAGTCACAAGAACTTCCTTTCAGTTTTAGTGGAGTATTATCACAGTCTCAGAGTCAAATTCAAAGCGTAAGTTCATGTACTTCACATCTTTCTTCTGGTTCCATCAACATGTACATGAACCTAGAACTTGTCTACACACAGAAATTACACTGATTTAACTAAATCAGTTTCTAAACGGATTGCAGTAAAATAGCATAAGCCCCTTCCGTAGGCACTCTTTAAATTCTTTTAAGCGCAGTTAAAACAGATTTTGTATAATTCAGTTACTGTAGTATCATGGAAATTGAAGATGTCTGGGGCTTCAGTACCCTCAAAAAGTAATTAAAATATTCTTCTAAAAAAACTTGCCTGGAACACGTGGCTTTCCTTCACAATCAAAAATCTGTGTATCCCTTTCCGGAAAAAAAAAAAAAAAAAATCTTAAGTTATACAAATGCAAACATTTACCAGGACACCAATTCTGGCATGTGAATTCATGTCCTGGCTCCATGCTGGTAAGTAAATCAACATGTATTCAAATAAATAAGTCAATAACACAGTAAAAAAGTGCGACCACTCTGGATGTCTGGTATACTCTAGGTACAAGGGTGAGCAAAGAGTTTGAGCTCTTCCCAAAAGCTGATACTGGAGTATACCACTGTTGGGGGAAACAAGGTGGTGTTCTTGGCCCAAGGCCTCTTATGCCAATCTCTGGCATTTGTTCTAGTTCATGTTAATATTTGCCATCTTTATGCTACTTCTTTTCTTTCCCGCAACCAAACTTTAAATAGGCTTCCCAGTGAAAAATCAGGCACACAGGGCACAGAATACTAAATGTTGGGTTCCCATTCACTGGAAATTCAAAAACGGTTTATTTTGAGAGCACAGTAGCCACAGCTTAATAAGTTGATGTTCACATATTTACTCAAGCCAAGTAGGAATGACCCTTTTCACCGATCATCGTTATCAGCTCACGTAGCCAGTCCCAATCTGGCACTACATCACTGATCTGGAGAGGCTAGCACTAATGGGAAGAAATTTTATAGTTTACACTTCAGACCATTGCTTAAAATCTGAGAGAAAGTGCCAACGTACGTTTCAGAATGAAGCGCTTTCAATATTTAGCAAGTCTGGAGAAAATAGAAAACAGATGTAAGAAACCCAGCTAACTGTCTTTTCCTTTGCATTCTTATAATACAACTGTAATGCCAGACTAACGCCTTGGGAAGTGTCAGAGATTCATGTAACAAGATCGTGGCTTAAGAAGAAAGTTCTGAGACTTCACTTTCCCATTGCATAAAGTATATGTTCGTGTTGGCGGAGGAAGTTTAAAACATGTTTTAATCACACTGCAAGTGCTTTTTCTCTCGGTCACAAAGAGTCTCTCTCATTAAGATAGACTGGAGGCATTACTGTCTTCCAGTACCAAGGACAGCAGATCAAGAAGTAAAGACTAACAGCTGGTCTGGGCCAGGGGTCGGCAACCCAAAAGATAAGAAGAGCCATTTTTGAAAATTACTTCAATAACCAAGTGTTTTGAGAGCCGCAATGGGTGTGGGCCCTGGTGGGGGGGGGGGGGGAACTGGGTCAGGGCACCTGCCACAGGCTCCTCTGGTGTGGGGTACCTTAGAAACAAGAGCACTCCCCCCACGCACAGGGTCCCTGGTGGTGGTGGGGGACCCTGGAGCCAGGAATGGGCCATCCACAGGGTCTCCCAGTGGCATGGGGAGGTCTGAAGCCAGGATCGGGCCACCTGCAGGGTCCCTCAGTGACGGGGGGAACCCGGAGCCTGGAGCCACAAGGGGGCGGCCCCGGAGCCACAGGTTGCAGACCCCTGGTCTAGGCTTCCCCGCATATTGAACAGCAGTCCACAGGAGTAGCTTGCATCAACTTCCTAAATTCTGTTCTGCGCACTGTCTACACTATTCGGCAGCGAAGGGAATTGCGCATCCATTGACACAGCATTACTCTTTTTCCAGAGGCAGTTTTATTAAATCAACTTCCAGACCGATTGAGCGGGTGTTCACTTCCGCTCAACTGAACTGCATAAATCAATCTCAGACATAGCCGAAGAACCCATATGCTCAGAAAAATATAAGATGGCCATGTGATTTTGTACCCATTTCAACATGGAACAAATAAAACAAGTATCAGGTTTGCAAAGTTCCTCCATCAGTGCTTCAAAAAGAGATAAGGAAAACACATTGCACAGGCTATATCCCACATACCACTCAACATGGGAGGTTTTTCCATAAAAAATGGCTCTATAATCGCCAACTGCCTTGCGGCTGGCAGACTTAGAAAAAGCTGCGTTTCCTCTAGGCAGGCAACCCTGCAGGTAGCCACTGAATTGTTTCACTTAGTTGCCAGATCTCAAGAGAGACAATGTGCTGGATCACTGTTTAAGACATGTTCTCTGTTCAATTTTAACATCATACTCTCCTGTTTATGATTTCGCAGGCTATTCCAGAACATACAGAGCCCTAGAGAGTCTGGTCAAACGGTCAGGCTTAGTATGTTTTACCAATAATGTCTAAAGATAAGGAAGTGCTTAGCTACAAATATCATGTATAGATTAGGTCTCCTCAACCTTTTTCCCCCCCAGTAAATCACACAGCTGAGCTCCTCAAGTCCTTCATTGCAAAGAGTGCTTCCAGAATTGAAATAACTTTTAGTGGTTCTTTGAATACGCTGCAGTTTTTCAACATCCTTTCTGAAGTATTAACACCAAAACTAAACGTTTCAACAGTGGTAACACTGATATTTGTGCTCAATATTCTCCTGTTTATAAATACCAAAATCTTGTTGTTCCTCTTAACCTCAGCAGTGCATTGGGAAACCTATCAAACATAGATAGATGGAAATATCGTGAATTAGTACAGATGAAAAATGGCAAGAGTTTGACGTGGGGTGATATTGGCACCGAGAGAGAACTCTACTATATAAAACTAATAGAATTAAAACCAATGCAGGTAAGTGATAAGTTGTTTATGTTAATTGCAAGTTAAACAAAGCTCTAAAAAATTTCTAATTTTTGCTTTTATCATCTTTATACACTGCTCTAATCAGCCTTTTTATTCCTCCATTTTACCCAAAATATACTAAAAAAAGTAAAAGGACTATCATCAAATAAAGTGCTCTCTTCACTACAAGAAATTACAGATGCCATTTATAAAAATATAAAGCAACTCATGGATGGTAAAGGCAAATATAAAATATGCATTTACACAAATATTTTTACATAGATGAGTTAAGATCTGTTAGTCAAACTGGGGGCATTTTCAGACAATTTATTACAGTTCACACAACTTGCAAAACGTTTTCTCGTTCACATAAATCCATGAAGTACCTTTTTAATGTATACAAGCAAAGCCTGTCTCTATGTCAATTTTATTTGCCTTAAATTCTCTTTTTGGGCACTTTTGAGTCAATATCTATGCTAAAGCTAACATGCCCTACAAACTATTCACAGTAACTTCTATAAACTTTGGAAATAAACTGATTTGTTTAATAAATATTCCTATAACTAATTTTTATAATTGAAAGTAACATATTCAAGTATGCATTCTATGGCTGGAGTTTTCCATGAAAATTGTCAACTTTTCTTTGATTAAAGCAGAGATAGTGCAAGTTGCATCCATAAATTACACCAGAAGGAAACGTCTGTGATTTTAAAAAGTAGCATTTTCTCCCAGAGGACGGCCAGTGCAGCACCCTAATGGCGTGCTGGGAGATTTGTAGGCAGAATGTTTTTAGGATGGTGATGAGAAAGCCTGTGACTCAATGGCTACATTCACCTCAGCCTGTAACAACCAGGATTTCTCTCTCTTGCACTTTCTGCTTTGGTTTCTTTTATTGAACCTAAACATTTTAGAGTCTCATCACCAAGTTTTCAGCATGTTATCTGTCAGGCTATACAAACACAAATGAAATAGCCCTGTCAGTAATGATATAATGGAATTTGACTGAAATCTCTCCTGCATTGCAGGGAAGATTTTTTTTGCGGAAATGGTGGCAGCAGAGGACAGCATATTCTGCATAGCAAATTCACACTAGATACATTTACAAAGCTGCCAGAGAAAGCGAATACCAGGTCACAACACAGGTCACCTGAAAACTAAGCATTATGCAAAATATGAACTTGAAAGTCACCCACAGTAACCTCACTGGGGTGGAAGTCACTTTGTTTAAATTATGCAGGTGCCCTAAAAAACTTCAGTGCATTTTAGGTACTGCACAAAATGAATGAGAGGCCTTGATTTAACACATGTTCATGGGTCTCAGGCCACAGGAGCCCATGGAAATCCCTGGCACAGTCTGATGAAATAGTCAATGGGTCAGAAAAGACAGAGGTCCCCTCCACCGTAGGGTTGTGGAGTAATTAGAAAGTGAAAGCCTAAGACAGGGCTTGACAAACCTGCTGCCCAGCTTCAAACTAAGGTGCCTCACTGGGACGCTCCCACTGCCATCCCTGCAGGGGGCCACCAAATCCGCTGAGCCCTGCTCCAGGTGCTGGCAAATCTATTTTTAGGCGCCAGGAGCCGCTCCATCACTGCAGCTCCGCAATGGAAGTAGGTGTCAAGCTATAAACCCCAGGCGTGCGGCCTAGTATAACAGGAACAGGACGAAATCTGAGCTAAAGCAGTAGTTGGGCCTTGTTGCTCTAAAGCAAAGTGAGCAAAGTCAGCCTGTGAATGCGGGCAGCGTTTGCCATTGACGATCTGAAGCAGCGGGTGGTTATACCCTCAGCTGATAACACTATGCTGGGGCAGCGGTAGATACGCTGGAGGGCAGGGACAGCACACAGGGTGACTGGGCCAAAAGGAACCCGATGAGGTTCAACAAGGACAAGAGCAGAGTCCTGCACTCAGGAGGTAAAAAGCCATGCCCACTACTGCTGCTGCAGAAAAGGACCGGGGGTTACTAATGAGACTGCCTGGACTGCGTTCCAGAGCTCTGCTTGGCAAGCTCTCTAAGTGCTGATTACTACACTATATTTACAGCTGTAACTATTGTATGTAAGTGTAAAAATACTGGACTCCTGAACTCAAAACACAACAAGACACCAACTAACGATCCAATGTTTGTGCCATGCTATGAACACGTACGGCATCAGAGAAAATCAGTTATGAACTTTTCATCAGTAGTGATATTGTAAGACACTGACAGCAAATGTTTCCCTCGTGTTATTTCATGTTCATACCATTGAAAACTCCTCCATGCTCGTCAAAACTGACCCCCAAACAGACATCCTAACCAGGGCCGGATCAAGGCGGGGAGCGGGGTGTCCATGGGGCTGCCCGCCCTTGTGGACCCCCATTGCCATGGGATGCACTGCTATGGGGGGAGGGTGCAGGTGGGGCCCACAGACCGGGGCTGCTGCTGGATAGGATAGGGACGGGCCAGAGGCCATGGTACTCCTGTCCCACCCTTGGGCTGGATGGTGAGCAGACCGACCAGCCAGCCCGGGGTTGGGCAAGCAGGCTGGACAGGCGGGCCGAGCAGAGCATGCCACTCAGGCTGGCTGGGCCAGATTGGGGTGCGGGGTGGTCCCTGGGCCTCCCTTTAGGTCCAGGCCAGGGGCTCCTGCCCTGGTCCTAGCCCAGCACACTAAACTCAGTGAAATACCGAAATCCGCAGTGTTTCCAGCAGTGGTGTTAGGCACCTGACCATTTTATTTGTGGAACAGTTTATGCTTTCATTACGTTCTGTCACTTGCTACATGGAATTTGTGTTTAAGAGGATTCCACTGTATCATATCTAAGAGGTTTACAACAAAATCCAAATAACTAAACTCTAAGATGCACTGCATTACTAGATTTAAGATCCAATAACCATACTTTCCCAAGGAGCCTCACCAATAAAATATACAAATTGCAGCTGAAAAGTTGTTTTTAGCATGAACTAAACTGATTCAACTATCATAGGAGCTCATCAAAATGTTTGCATCAGATATTGAAAGAAATGTGTTCAAATTACTAATAATTAACCAAAACAGCAATATTTTAATATTCACGAGACCTCTAGCATTTCATTTTATATTTTAAGTCTGATACAAAATAGGCTAAATTAGCTAAGTATTACGTTGAAAAAAATCAAATCCTGATTTAGAAATTCCCAATGAAGAAGAATCAAACATAAACCTTTGTACATTGTTCCAATGGTTAATTACTCTCACCATTAAAAATGTACACCTGATTTTCAGTATGAATGTGTCTATTTTGGACAATTATATCTTTCTCTGCTAGACTGAAGAGCAATCATCAAGTGATTATTTCCCCTTCTAGCTACTTACAAATTATTATCAAGTCACCCCTAACCATCTCTGTGTTAAGCTACATAGATTGAGCTCCTTGAGTTTATCACAGTAAGGCCTGCTTTCTAATCCTTTAATCCTGCTCATGGCTCTTCTCTGAACCTTCGCCAATTTATCATCATCCTTCCTCAGCTGTGAAGACCAGAACTAGACACAGTAATCCAGCAACAGTCGCATTCGTGCCAAATACAGAGGTAAAATAACCGCCCTTGTTCCTATTTGAGGTTCCCATTTATACATCCAAGAACTGCATTAGCCCTTTCAGCCACAATCTCACACTGGGAGTTCGTGTTCAGCTGATTATCCACCACAATCCCCAAGTCATTTTCATACTCACTGCTTCCCAGGGTGGAGTCCCCGATCCTGTAAACATGACTATGTTCTTTGACCCTCGGTGTACACATTTACCTGTACTAAAATGCTTATAATTTGCTTGAGCCCACTTCCAATTGACCCAGATCACTCTGTCAGTGACCTCCCTTCTCCATTCTTTACCACTCTCCCAACTTGTTTGTCACCTGCAAACTTTATTTGGGATATTTTATATTTTCTGCCAGGCCATTGATAAAAAGATTAAATAGCGTAGGACCAAGAACCAATACCCGCGGGACCACACCCCCACACAATGATGATTACTTGTTTACCATTATGTGTTAAAACAACCAGCTTTTAATCCAATTAATATGTGCCAATCAATGTTTAAGCAGGATTTGGAGCAGGATAGTCAGAGCAGAACCCTGTCTATTCTAAACACAACATTCAGGTCACCAAACCAAAAGCAAATCTACTGCCCAGCTTCTAAAAAGGGAAGGAGGAGGATCCGGAGAACTACAGTCCAATCAGCCTCACCTCGGTCCCTGGAAACATCATGGAGCCGGCCCTCCAGGAATCCACGTTAAGGCACCTGGAAGAGAGAAAGGTGATCAGGAACAGTCAGCATGAATTTACCACAGACAAATCATGGCTGACAACCTGACTGCCTTCTATGATGATATGACTGGCTCTGTGGATGTGGGGAAAGTGGTGGACTTTAAATATCTTGACTTTAGCAAAGTTTTTGATATGGTCTCTCTCAATATTTTTCCCAGCAAGTTGAAGTATGGGTTGGATGAGTCGATTATAAGGTGGATAGAAAGCTGGCTACATCCTACGCCTCAATTGGAGTGATACATGGCTCTATGTCTAGCTGGCAGCCGGTAACAAGTAGCTGGCTGCTGAAGGGAGCTGCGACCTAAGGATCCAGGTGGAGCACATATCCATAAGACTAAAATACTGGTGCAGGCTCTTTCCTGCAGCCAAGGGGATGGGAAATCAGCACTCCCCTCCCCCTGGTGCAGCAGGGAGCATGGCAAACCGCTCCACCCGGGACCACAGGTAATGGGGTCCCCTCCTGGAACCAGAGGGTGGGAAGATCAGCATTCCTCTGTCCTAGTTCCAGCAGAAAGCAAAGAGCTCTGCCTGGGTCCCCTATGTACTGGGGCCTGCTGGCAGAGACTGGTGGCCCTTCAGGATTGTAAAAATGATATCTGTGGCCCTTAAGACAAAAGGATTGGGAACCACTGACTTGGAGGACTGGGCCAAAAGAAATCTAATGAAGTTCAACAAGACGAGTGCAGAGTCCTGCACTGCTACAGACTGGGGACCGACTGAGTAGGCAGCAATTCTGTAGAAAAGGACCTGGGGGTTAAAGTGGACAAGAAGCTTGATACAAGTCAACAGTGTCCCCCCACTGCCAAAAAGCCTAACAGCATATTGGGGTGCATCAGTAGGAGCATTGCCTGCAGATGGAGGGAAGTGACTGTTCTCCTCCAGTCAGCTCTGGTGAGCCCACATTTGGATACTGTGTCCAGTTTTGGGGCACCCTACTACAGGGAAGACGTGGACTAATTGGAGAGTCAAGCATAGGGCAATGAAAATTATTAGGGGGCTGAACCACATGAAGTATGAGGAGAGGCTATGGGAACCAGGCTTGTTTAGTCTGCAGAAGACAAGAGTGATGGGGCATTTGAAAGCAGCCTTCAACTATTTGAAGGGGGCCCAAGGAGGATAGAGCCAGGCTGTTCTTGACGATGGCCAATAACAAAACAAGGCGCAATAGTCTCAAGCTGCAGTGGGGGAGGACTAGGTTGGATATGAGGAAAAAGCTTTTTCACTAGGAGGTGGTGAAGCACTGGAATGGATTTCCAGGGAAGTGGTGGAATCTTCATCCTCGGAGGTGCCTAAAGCCCAGCTTCTTGCAACGTAGTCAGAACAATTTTAACACCACATTACAGAACCATATTGTCACCTTCATAGGCCTTTTCTATGCTAGCCTCTCTTCCCCTGAAATTTACCAGCAATACAATCATCAGCGCAGCTTCACAGGTTATGATGATGATGATGATGATGAGTGTCAGTGCAGACAAGGAATCATTGCAGTTAACTCTTTAACCATGTTTCCATCTAGAAATTCTCTAAACTAGGTTAGATGACAGGAGACAGAACTCCAGAAACTGATCTACAGTATCATTTTCACTAGTAATAGCAATGGCACGAAATTTTAAGAAAAAAAGGGTTAAGGCAAAGAGTTTTAAATAAACACAAGCTAAATGTGATATAAAATGGGTATTTTCTGTGCAAACGAGTACTCTACTCCTGCACAATGTTACTCTGTTTACAATCCTAGGATAACCCACAATGCCACGCTGGGAACCGATGTTTGGTTTGTTATCCACCATCAGCCCAAGTCACTGCTCTCCAAAACCAAGTCTCTCATCCCCTACGTGTGATACAGGCCTTGGTAAATCCATTTAGTAGGAAGTTTTCTTACCACTAGAAGATATTTCCTGCAAAGCTGCCTCATTATCCAGCTTCAAAATCTTCCTCATATATCAACTTTACCAGGATTCCTACATGAATCTGGCCTGAGAGTCAAAGCACTGAAGACAAAGCAGGATACACTGCTTCACACAAGGGAGGCATCTATTTATTTTTCACTTAATCTTCATCTTTTTGGACACTTTTCTTATGATGCTGTTGGACTAGTTGAACAGTGGGAGTCCTCCTAATTCAAGAAAATTCTTAAAAGAAGATTTGGCCCTTCTGGAGGAGACAGACATATCCAAGGAAGATAACAGGAGCTTGGAGACAATCTAGGTGCATGCTCAAGGTTCTGCAGACTCGCTGGATTGCTTGTGCCTGTTCAAGTGTGACCATGAATGAAAATCCAAGTATTTAAAGGCTGTTCTCTTTGAGCATTGCACTGGATAAAGTATGTACAACATTCTGAATCATAGTGCCAGTTAAATCGTTTGATTGCACCCAGATGAGATATGCAGGTTTAGATTATAGAGAAAGTGCTGATTTCATCACTTCCAAGGAGTAAATACAGCTTTCCTGTTAAGACACTACTCTTGTCTTCAGTAGTGAACTGGTGTCCATCCTCAACCACAAGGGTGTGCATTACAACAAAAAAATCACTTAAATAGTTGCAGGGTTTGTAGAATCAGCCCTCAGACCTGTAGTAGATACTCGGAAATCAAGCAGTAGCCATAGGGAGATTTGGTTTATTTACCTCATACATACAACACACATATAAAAGGCAAGGTTTTCAAAGATACAGGTGGGAACTAGATGCCTAACTGCCATTTGTACATTTGAAAATCTCCTCAAACTCACAACAGCCTCATAACCTTCAATTGTCCACTAAATGGTAGAGCAATCAAGCTGGACACAAAATGAATAATCAAACTTGCAAAGCAGTTTCCATTCTAATTCTCCTTTAACATGAAGTTCTCCATCCTTGCTCACAGCCCAAAGGTATTTTTTTAAGTTAGAACAAATACATCTTTGGCATTTCTGGAACAAAGATGGAGGTTAAAAAGACACTTTACACTTTTTACAGTGATTTGTTTAAAAAAAAAAAAAAAAAAAAAAAAGAATTCTCGTAGGTAAATTTAAAAAATTCATTCAGATACCAGATTAGAGCCCTCCTGGCTGCCTTTACAGGGAGGAATTGCATTTCCTTTTCACCCCAAGCATTCAGATCCATTCATGTGGCGCACCTCTAGCACAAAGGAAGCTACCATTAGAGAAACATCTTTAGCTCATCTGTTTATCTTCAGCTATTTTATTTTACTAAAAATGACAGCTGCAATTACTACACTCTGCTGCTTTACCTTGGATGGCGAATACCACTTTGCCAAACAGCCTACTCAGTCTCTGCCCTTTACGGCTAAGGTTGCCAACTTGTCTCTCAAAGGACTCCTGAATGCAGGGATTACAAAGAAAAGGAGAGACAGCGCTGCACAGATTAGAAATTAGCCTCCTAATTTGTGCCAAGAAGACTGCCTCATTTTAGCAAACACTGGAAGATACAAAAGAACCTGCACTGTGATTAACCCATCTTAATAACGAGTTTTCCTTGAAGGAATCACAATGAGGAGGCTTACACCACACTGAGCTACTAGCCTTCCTATACTATACTTGGAGATGTGTATTCTCATGCCCACCCTGCCTTGAAAGCTTTTCTCACCTGTTATTTAAAGAAGTAGAAAATCAAGCAGTTTATGGTCCACCTCTTCTTCCCCCCTCTGAAGGTGTTTTTCAACAGCATGGGCTTTTGGCTTTCCCTCACATCTTGGTGGCAAACTCAACACTAACTTCATCTGCATTATTGTATACCCAGCTCAACTGCCACATGGAATGCCATTATCTCCTCTCCTTTAACAACCATTTTTCTTCTTTCAGTATTTCAACCTTTAAGATTTTCCTCATCTGTTTCACTCAGCTTTCTTCCATGGATGAGATGCAGCTACGTCTACCTTTAAGACGGATTATACAAATGAAAAGCACCACCAAACCTCAGCCCAACATGACCAACGGATGCCTGCCAGGGGAGCAACGTGCAGCTTTCCACTGAAAGCCCTTCTTTGCTTACATTAAGCATAGTAGACTGTGAGCTCAACTCCCCCAGACCTCCTTTAGGAATGGAGAAGGATGCAGTCTCAGAGTCCTGTAACAGCCTCTTCTCCTCTCTTCATTATTATGGTTTGCATTCCGGCAATCCCAAATTCAAAAAATCTGAAAGAATTTACTGCTGTGGAATTACAGGTGTTTTTATGAGTAATTTTGAAATGAGATTTAATTCATAGTATTTCAACAACTAACTTTCAGTTTTATGAAAGTTTGTATACAAATGCCTGCCTCCTCGAAACAATGTCTTTTTCTTTCTCTAGTCTCCATATAGTAAACCTGCAGTGTCTTCCTACAAAGCAATGGGTGTAATCGGATAACTGGCAATCTATAGCAAGCTTCCTCCTGCTCTGTACCTCTTCTAACTTCAGTGCATGACTTGCTGATGAGGGGTGTGGGTGATAGGAAGAGAAAGGGTTGTATTTGAAGCCACTGTCTTAGCTAAGAGGTCTTTCCTTTTCACTCTCCCACAAGGCTTTTAAAAGATAAACGAGAGAAAGGACTCAACCATAAGGGCAGCACTAAAGGCCCAGTGCGCAGAGCATAACATTTCTCAACAACTTGTTAAAATAAAAATGCAGCATTGTACGGTCTTGCAAAATCTTTCCTTCTTTATGTCTCCCCGCAAAAAAGGAAATGCAATTTAATGTCACAACGACATTCAATACCCAGATCTAGCATGCCAGCCTCTGAGCTCTGCACACTTCGTGTCACGGGAGGAGATTACAGTCAGAACTGGGTACGTACGCCAATAACGCCAAGTTTTCCTGACTTGTCCTTTTCACAAGGGTTTATGCTCTGCTTCCTCATCTCGATTTCTGCCTAGATGCCTCCACCTATTAGAGACTCATAGATTGTAAGGTCAGAAGGGACCAGTATGATCATCCAGTCAGACCTCCCGCACAATGCAGGCCACAGGAGCTCCCCCACCACCCATATTCCTGCAATAAGCCTCTAACCTATGTCGGAGTTATTAAGGTTCTCAAATCATGATTTAAGGACTTTAAGATACAGAGAATCCACCAGCAAGTGAGCCATTCCCCGTGCTACAGACAAAGGTGAAAAGCCCCAGAGCCCTGGCCAATCTGCCCTGGGGAAAATTCCCTCCTGACCCCCAAATATGGCGATCAGTTAAACCCTGAGCACATGGGCAAGTCTCACCAGTCACCCAAGAAAGAATTCCCTGTAATAACGCAGAGCCCACCGCAACTACCCTCCCTTCTCAGGCCACTGGCATATCCACCACCTGTAGTAAAAGATCAGTCAATTGCCAAACCAGGCTGTCCCATCGTACTGTCCCCTCCGTACATTTATCCAGCTCAGGTTTGAAGGCAGTTATGGTTTTTACCCCCACAGCTCCCCTTGGAAGGCTATTCCAGAACTTTACTCCTCTGATGGTTAGAAACCTGCATCTAGTTTCAAGCCTAAATTTCCCGATAGACAGTTTGTAACCATCTGTTCTTGTGCCCACATGGGCGCTGAACTCAAATCATTCCTCTTCCTCCCTGGTATTTATCCCTTGGATATATTTATAGAGAGCACTCGTATCTCCCCTCAACCTTCTTTTGGTTAGGCTAAACAAGCCGAGCTCTTTAAGTCACCTCTCATAAGGCAGGCTTTCCATTCCACGGATCATTCTTGTAGCCCTTCTCTGCACCTGTTCCAGTTTGAATTCATGGGGGACAAGAACTGCATATAAATTGCAGATGTGGTCTCACCAGCACCTTGTATACCTTCCTCTCTCTACTTATATTTCCACTTCCATGTCCTCATTCCCATGAGCTACCCTACACCTCTATTCCCAAGCTCGCCAACACGCTCATTAAAAAAAGAGGCAAAATATTTATTTAGATATTCAGCCATGCTTTTATTATCCTTGACCTCCACTCCATCCTCAATTTTTAGCGGTCCCACTTCTTCCTTTCTTGTTTTCTTCCTATTTATATGGCTAAGAATCTTTTACTATTGGTTTTAATTCCCTTCGCAAGGTTCAGCTCTACTTGACTTTTCACCTTTCTCACTTTATCTCTACATATTCTGACCTCCAAGAGGTAGCTTTCCTTGCTGATCCCTCCCATCTTCCACTCCTTGTAGGCTTTGCACTTCCTCCTAATCACCTGTCCAAGATGCTTACTCATCCAGCTTGGTCTACGACTCTTGCCTATGAAGTTTTTTCCCCTTCTTCGGAATGCAGGCTTCAGGTAGTTCCTGCAACTTTGACTTGAAGCGATTCCAAGCCTCTTCCACTGTTACGTCCATGAGTTCTTTAATCCAGTCCACTTCCCTAACTAAATCTCTTAATTTTCTGAAGTTAGCCATTTTAAAGTCAAACACGCTAGTCACGGACCTCTTTTTGTTTATCCTTCCTTTTGGTTTGAACTGAAGGAGCTCTTGTTACTCGAGCCTAGGTTGTCCCCTACAACTATTTCCTCTATGAGGTCCTCATTACCCATCAATACCAAGTCTAGTATAGCATCCCCTCTCGTTTGGATCAGTAACAGTTTCAGAGACTAATTAAAAACATACTCCCGATGGTACAGTTAAAACATTTAAGGAAGGTCACATGTCCCCTACAGAATTCGTTTAATGCAATATGATAGCACCTATCGCCCCCAACAGAAATCTGGGTGTGATCATGCACCTTTCGCGTTGACATGCGAGAATCACTTGACAGCTGATGGTAAAATCCCAATTTATTATCTGTAAAGATTATTTGAGGCACATTCCCCATAGGCAGGCATTGAGACAGCACAGCACACTTATAATTCTCTATAGCTCTCTCTAAACCAGTGCATTCTGGAATCTTCAAACGCAATTCTTACGTGAGCCGGGCAATCTTGCATATACTTTTCTTTTTAAAAGATTTTTTTTAAAATCAGTTTGGAAGGGTTCCTACTTCCTCTCACAAAAAGAGTGAAAGGTCTCATTTACAGAAACTGACTACAACTTCATGGTTATTCCAAAACAAAGACTAAGATTGGGTGTTTATAGATTTCTCTGCTTCTCCTAATGTTCTGTTTAGAAAACGGGGTGATTCACAAGACAGGATTTAGAGTGGGATACACACTTTTGGAAGGTGCTACAAGGCTTTTAAGTAAACAACTGATGTCTTGTCTTTTCATTGTAATGAACGCTTGAGGTGTGAATCGTTAAAAAGACACCATGAATCAAGCTTTATAAATCTCTCACGTATCTACAGAAAACCCAAAATATTAAATCCTTCCTTTGGAAACTGAGCATATAAAGCTTCAGCTATAAACGAGTAAAATTCTCAACAGTAATGATTTTGTAGTTCAGAGTGAGGTCAATCTAAATCTGCAAAGATATCCTTTTCTTCAGGAGGAAAAATAAGCTGCCACTTGTAAAAGTTATTGATTTCATGCAGACTAGCTAAACTGCACATTAATTAAAGTAACATGCCTGGTAAAGAGAGATAAAAGAATAAAAACTGCCTTTCATAACATTAAAGCCACTTAGCTGGCATTGGGATGGGCTAAGTTCAGTTTAGTTTTGCTAGATTTTTATTCCTTGCTTCCAAACTAAAACTGGACCCATCTACCTTTATATGTATTATTGAAGAGATTCAAGCTAATTGTATTGGACTGGGGGCAAGTGACATTTATGAAATTATAACTAAACTTAATATTAAACACCTCAATTAAAGTCAAGTGATGGAAATGTGTACCTCTGTTGGCACTGGTAATTTGTAATTTTTTCATTCCACTAGACTTACCTAAGTGGATGACTATCAAAATTTCCAAGGATACAACTGCACCCATGAAAAATTAAAATTAATCATAACTCACACATATAGAAAGGTTACTTGCTAGTAATTGCTGCTCTTCAAGACGTGTTGCTCACGTCCATTCCTATACAGGTGTGCTTGCGCTTCCGTGAATGGGTCGCTCTAACTTTCTTGCCCACTGAAGTCCCGTAGGGCCAGCATCAGCAGGGCCTGGAGCCTCGCACTCATGCCCCAGTATATGAGGCACCGCCGGCCCTACGCCGTCTCAGGACCTTCTTTCCACTCACTGGAAGTGGGGATGGGGGGGGGGGGCTGGGGTTGCGGACATGAGCAACACCACTCAGAGAACAAAGTTACTGTTTAATAACCTCTCTCTCTTTTCTGAGTGCTTCCTCGTCTCCATTCCCACATACGCTACTCACTCGCCACACCTTGGGGGTGGGCGAGAACTAAGAGTGAGCTGCCACTAGCACTGCTCTGCCGAAGCCCGTGTTGTCCTTTACCTGCTGGGTGACGGCCTAGTGAACTGACAACCTGGAGGCAGCCTGCAAATATCAGGCACTGGTGCCCGAGTGAGGAAGGCCACAGATGATACTCGGGCTCTGGTTAAGTGTGTTGTGATTGCCGCAGGCAAAGGCACCTTCACTTCCTCATAACAAGCTCTGATGCAGGGTATCCGCTGGGTAGATACCAGAAGGCCCATCACCTGGTCCACAACTGGCATAAAAAGCTGGGTTAATCACTAGAATGGTCTTGTCCGCTCAATGTAGAAAGCCAGAGGCCTTCTGACATCTAGTGTGCGCCTTCTCCACTCCTTCACCCCATGGGATTTTGGAGAAAAGAGAGGGGAAAAACATCTTGGTTACAATGGAATGGAGAAACAACCGTGGGCATGAAGTTTGGGTGTGGTCTCAACTGAACCTTGTCCTTGTAGAAGACTATATAGGGGGCTCTGACCTCAGCACCCTGATCTCAGAGAGCCTTCTAGTCAAGGGAATGGCCACCACGAAAGACACTTTCCACAATAGGCTTAACAACGGGCATGTAGCCAAGGGTTCAAAAGGGGGTCCTGTTAGTCTGGCTAGGACTAGGTTAAGGTCCCAAGGAGGCACTGGGTAAATTCTCTCAACCCTCCTTCAGGAACCTCGAAGTCATCAGAGAGAAAACTGAAATCCCTTTTAAAGGCTGACATGGCCACCAAATGGATCCTTAACAAAATAAGGGTTAAACCCTGGAGTTTGAGCTGTAGGAAGCCCTCCGGGATCACCTGAATCAGTGAATGCTGATGTGGCCACACCTGGGCACAATCAGGATGATGTCCAATTTGTCTTTCTTGATTTTTAGCCGTACCCTGTGTTGCAGGGGTACCAGAGGAAAGGCATATATCGAAGTCCCCAAGCATTGCAGGACGAATGCATTGGACAGTGACCCTACTCTGAGTCTGTGGAGGAAGCAATATTGTGGGCACACGTGGTTCCACTCGGTCACATGCAGTTCCATGTCAGGAATGCCTGGCTTTTGAAGTTGACCATTGGTAGACACTGGTGATGATGTCTGATGTTGCTTTGTACCAAGCTCGAGGAAGGAAGGCCCAGGTTAAGGAGTCGTCTAGGACTGCCACTATGAATTCAATTCTTTTGACCGCTTCTAACTTGGACTTTCTCTCATTTATTAATAGACCTAGACAGCTCCACATGAAGCATGTGTGGACCATGTGTCTGCTGATTCGACGTCCCAAAAGGCATGCTGACCGTGGAATATATATTTCTCCCCAAAAGATCTAGTATTTTGGCCTCTATTTTTAGGGGTGGACCGAGGCAGCCCATGCCTCTCTTTCTGTTTCGCCACATCCATGACTAGGGTACCCTGAACTGGGTATGTAAAAAGATACACAACCCCCTTGGTGGCTACATATTTCTTCTCTGCGCCTTCTGATGTAGGAGCTATTGAGAAAGGAGTTTGCCAGGGAGACTGGGCTATTTTCAATACCCCCTCACGAGCTGGGAGGCCTACCTCATTGCGGCTAATGCCACCAGCACAATAAAACAGGGCATCGGAGGCTTCCCTTGGGCTCTTCCACCTCCGGGCCCAGGTTAGATGCCATCCTTTTTAAGAGATCCTGATGGGTTTTAAAGCCATCCAGTGGAGACGAGATCCCTTGTGTCGCCACCTCATCAGGGGAGGACGAGGAGCATAGATGAGGGACAGTCTTTGGCCCTTGCAAGGGTCCCTCTCCAGGATCAGATTTGTCTTCAGACCCAGAGACCTACTCTCTCCATGTGGCCACTGGCAGTGACTAGGCCTCTGATGATCTGAAAGACTAGGGCCCTGACCCCATACGGAATGCCCATGAGGCCCAATAAGGCCACCAAGCTGGCCACTGTCCTTGGGCGAGTGCCGGGTTCTGTGGGAAACTGTTGGACAACTTAGTTTTATCATTACCCTGGCCCCCATCCTCTCCCTCTGGGCTCCTCAGAGTCACTACTGGAGAACCTCAGGGGAAGCGCTTTTGCACCCTTCGATGTCCAGTGTCACAGAAGGGGGGAGTTCTGATGAGCCTTCCTGGGTCTTCACCTGGACACACTTCTCCTTGGTGACTGCAAGGAAGAAGAGCTCCAGTGCTGGGGACAGCCAATGCTGCGATGACTCCCAGCTTGACAAAGAGCTAGAGCACCCGTTTGTCTCCTGTGCTCTGAACACTTTTGGTCCTGTTTACCCACCGGGAGCTCCACTTGTGGTGACCGGATTCTACGCTACTTCTCTCTTGCAGGTGAACTCAACAGTGCTGAGGACCACAAGCGGTGCCAGCAATGCCCTTGGGAACTACTGTCTGACAAGGTGGTGCCTTTTCCCGTGGGGCTCACAGGGCACTGGGGTTATCAATCAGTACCAAGGAGACGAAGGTTGCCGCTGGGTCGGTAGCTCCTGACCTTACGGTGCTGCCAGTCCCGGGTCCGGTAATGGGACCTCTGGAATACCAGCCCTCTGTAGCGCAGTCTCCTGAGGTGTCAAGAACTCGCCAAACAGGGGGACTCGTTGCAGGTTTTTCCCTTGATGGCAGAGCATTCTTCTTCGGGTCGGAGGGGAGGTGGAGGCAAGGCCAAGAAGGTTCTTCTCACATCAAAAGCCTTGGGCGCCGACAGAGTTGGGAATATTGATGCCCTCACACTACTAAGGGTCGGTAGTAGGTCCCTGGATGGGGACACTACTAAAGGAACATTCCCTCCCAGTATTCTCTGTTGTGTTTCATCTGGTGACACCTTGTTGGCCAGCGTGACTGGGAGACACTTTGATCCAGCCATGGCTTCCTCTTTCTGGCTGTTGAGGACGGAGATTGATATGGGGGGACTGGCGCCAATTCCATAATCTGGGTCGACGTGCTCAGCACAGAAGCAGACCCTGGCAGCTCAGATGCCAGTCTAAGAGCTGCCTCCATTAGCAGAGTCATCAGCCTGACGTCTTGGTCTTTTTGACTCCTAGGCATAAAGGACTTGCAAATTCGGCACATGTCAGAGTGATGAGCTTCCCTCAGGCATTTGTCATAGAGGTCGTTCTTCAAGAAAGCCTCCCACATGCTGCGCAGGGCTTGAAGCCTGGTGTCTGGGGTATTGCCACCCTCTGAGTATACATCACAAGTGGGACATAACAGATCTAAAGTTACTACACTAACTCACTATTTAATCTAACTACCTTAATCACGTAAACAGTTCAAAGAGCAAATAACCATGGGCATTTGCAGATCACAGTTCCATTAACAGTCACAGGTGGAAAGAAGGAACTGAGGGGGGCATATGCTGGATAGTGCCTCATATACTGTGGCATACGCGCGGGACCCCAGGGGGCGTGGATGCTGGCCCTACAGGGTCTACTAAGGGCAAAAAAAGTTCTGGTCACCATCCACAGAGGGCTGTGCACACCTATATGGGAATGGACATGAGTAAGCATCTTCGAGATGGTTGTCCCTCTGGGTGCTCCACTTTAGCTGTCTGAGGGTCCTACATGTGAGATCAGAGATTTTTGGTAGCAGAGCCTGGTTGCGTTGCACATTCGCTGTCATCGTCAGGCACTGCTTCTGGCAGTTACATAACGCTGCATGACCAAGCATCTCTCCCTTCCTTTTCTACGCAGAGAGGAATTCATATCAATAAGCTTCGAAGTAGAGGGCAGAAGGGAGGGTAGTGGAGCACCCACAGGGACAACCATCTTGAAGAACCTCAGTTACTGCCCAAGATGAGTAAACTTCTCCTTCTGGAAGAAATGATCCTGTAGATGCTCCATTTTAGGTGACTGAAGAGCAGTGCTCCTTGATGGAAGTGAGGGGCTTTGCGACTGCATTATGTATCACTGATAAGACTCCCAGCCAAACTGGACATTTGAATTTTAGACTTGCCCAGGAATCTTTAAGAGAGTGCAGAGCCATCAGTCTTTTCCATCAACAGCTTAGGGCCTTTGAATGGCAGATCTTCTACTGCTGTCTGGATTTTTTGGGGGAACCCATATAGATGGAGCCATGATGCCTGATGCATGACTACAGACATGGCCATTCACTGGGCTGCTGTGTCCACGGTGTTCAAAGTAACCTGCCCCTGCTGTGCACGCGATAAGATGGCCTTCAGTGATGCTGGCTTTAAATTGTTCTCTTTTCTTCATGTACACTCTCAATAAAAACCCAAGTTTGAAAAGGACTGTGTGAGTGTGTTTCAATAGAAGTGTCTCCTACTTGGCTATACGAACTTGCAGTGCAGCAGAGGAATCAGCCTTACACCTAAAGAGGTCTAATCTCTTCCGGTCTTTATCGTATGGTGCTCTGTTGTAGCGTTGTTTCCCCTTCTGGTTCATGGCTTGTACCACGAGAAAGTTTGGTGTAGGGTAGGAAAACAAAAACTTATAACCCTTGGAAGGGATACTTTTTGATCAAATGTTTGCGTGAGGTTGGTGTTGTGGCAGGTGTTTCTCATATGTTCTTTACAGGATCCATAACTGCATCATTAATGGCAAATGCTGTCTTAGAGGATGCCGTAGTTTGCAATATGCTACATAACTTGTGACGTACATCTGGGAACTCTTCTAGTGGTATTTCCAGAGTCTTGGATAGCTTTGAAAAAGATCCTGGAACTCCTTTAAATCGTCTCCAGTAGTAGATGGTGGAGGCATGATAGTTTTCTGGGTGCTGTGGTCTGCACAAAGCCCTGAGATCCCAATATTGCCACTGATGAGGAAATGGTGTGGTGGTGGCGGCATCCAAGGAAACCCACACCAGTTGGGTGGTTGGATGTTGGGCATTGAGATGGATCTGCTTTAGGGGCTTGTATGGGAGAGGAGTAGAGTGGAGAATGACCCTCCTTTGGCTCGTCCTCATTACTAGAGAGTAACTGATGCTCTGTAGGTGTTGCAATGAGATGGCTCAAAATCAAGCGTGTTGGTGAGGCATCGGTACTGAAGAGGGGGGATTCTGGAGTTGCTGATACTGCCAGATCAATCCCCATATGGCAAGAACTACTGCAGTGCCGGGAATGTCAGCACTCGCAGTGAGTAACTTGTTGCTGTTGTGGGTGCCATGGTTTTCGGCAGTACCGGTGGGAGTCCCATAGACTGGCTTACTGTGGAGATGGGTGGTGCCAACTAACTCCGCAGCTCCATGGATACCACGGCGGGGTGTTTTTCCCTAGTCTTGGTGCCTTTCACTGATCTTGCCCTATCATAGCTCTATGGATACTTGCAGTAGACAACAGTACGGAAGTTCCTGAGTCTGAAGCACTCGGTACCATTGGCACCCACCTGGTTTCTGAGGCTGAGGGCACTTCTTTGCTGCTTCCCTCTCAGGTCAGCCTGCTGAGCACTTTTTCATGACCTTTTTCTGCCCAGACTCCTTAGCATTTGATTTCATGGCCAGCTGGGTCTGGAAGGCTGCAGGAGGTGACCGTTGGCTTGGTGACCACATTGGTGCAGGGTCCAAACCCAGTCTCAATGACTTCTCCATTAAAAGGAGGTTTTGGTTGGAAGCATCTTGTCTTCCTTGTCCTCACTTTCAAAGGAGCACTTCTGGGGGATATCTGGCTCCCCCAGAAAACAAACACACTCTGGGTACTGGTCTGAAAGCAGAATGGAAAGTCTGCGGTCAGTCAATGTTTGAACCTAGGAGAGCCAGGCACGCCCAGGTTTTGTTCAGTATCTTAACTTTCTATCCAAGCTAAGTCTAAGTACTATAGGAAAAAACCTGGGAAAGCAAAGTGGGAGGAAAAATGAAGGGTTTTTTTTATTCTCCCTCCCAATAAGAGAAAGCAGGGTAAATTAGAGGTTTTTTAGCAAAATGAACTAACTACTACGTATAAGAAAAAACTAGCTAGCTATGAAGAAGGGAGCTACTGAGGGCTCAGACTTAAGCCAAAGGTGGTAGAGAAGGACCTGTGTGGATGATTGGTGGCACAGTGCTATGTAACTGCCGAAGCAGTGCGAGACGACAGCACAAGTGCCACCCAACCGATCCCTGACCTCATGCGCAGGGCACTAAGACACAACGTGAAGCACCCACACAGACAATCCTCGAAGAAGAACCAGAGATTTGTTAGAAGTTGGCAGCATTATTCTCCAAAGATTCCATTCACAATGAGCATGGTCCGTCACTACACAGCTCCCTATGTGCCAACCAGACTGTACATGTTTCACCTTAGGGCTGAGCAGGATTTTCGTGCAATTATTCCTCCTGGTTGTCAGGGAACAACTGCAGTGCAGGAACAGAGGTAATCTCTCCTGTGCTCTCAAACTCCTCCCCTCACTAGTGCCAGGAGCACAGAAAATTTGACTCTAATGCAAAGGGATGAGGTATGTGGTCGAATTGGACAGGAGCTGTTGACAGACAATGAGAAGTTGGAGGGAAGGAAGAGATTAGTAGCAGAAGGCAGCATGGACATGCTATTAGGACCGAGGCAAAAGGGATTAACACATGCCCCTCCACTACCTGGTGCTGAACCCATGATTGATTCATCTCAACATTCCTGTGCTGTCTAACAGCCAGCTGTGAACCCTACTAAGAAAAATGTATCCCCTGTTCCTTTCAAGTGGATAGTCCACATAATGTATAACAGCCTTCTACTGCTACTGGTTACTCCATCAGCTCAAGTGCTAGAGGTCTGTTCTGTGGAACAAAAAGGCCCCAACCCTCATGACACACCAATATGTTCTATGTGATGGAAGTTCTTTTTGAACTTTGCTTTCTATTATTTCCTATCAAGAACTACATAGTGCTGTGCTATGTGTTGCATACAAATAGTTACATTAAAACTATAACAACATTGCAGAGTAAAGCCCTTGAAAGTTAGGAAATGCCAGAATTACAGTTCTCCATGGAACCTTAATTCAGTCCTTTGTGCAAATGCATTATGATTGTGTGATTACACAATTTTGTACTATTTCTAACTAAGCACCCTACTGCAGTCAGTGCATTCAATGGATGCATTCTTTTCCTAATTTCTGCGTGCTTGAATCTGCAACCCTGATGTTCTTTTAACAATTTACATAACATGTGGCAGATCACTAATTCTCTAGGCCAAAATGACCAAAGCAATTCTCTAAAGCTAACCAGCAGCTTCAAATCAATACTAACTTCATTATTTGACAAAGAAGATTAAATGATACTGTGCAAATTACCAGCAGCATTCCTCTTCCAAATTCAATGAAGTGATAATGGCATGATGTTACACTGACGAATGCCAAATACTTTACATTGATGAAACTCTGGCATACACAACGTAGTGTTCAACTCGTTAAAGTAGTTCATATTTGTAACTGAGGACAAAAGAATTTACACTTCTTAGCCTATTTTTATATTAAACTTTTAGAGAGGATAAGACAAGAAAAGGTAAAAGTGACAATCGTCCAGGAATAGTCAAACAAAAGCATCAAAATAATCTAAAGAACTAAATGGATGCAAATTCAGCTAAGGGGTTTCTCTACATGGAGCAGTAATTCAGAGTGGAGAAAGAGCACTACGTTAAAGGGCAATAGGGAGACTTGTCATTTACACCAGCAGGGTCTACACAGACCAGTTAGTGCACAATATGCTGGTGCGATTCAGAAACTACATCCCTCTAGTGCACATCGCTGCTCCACGGAGATGTACCCTTAGTTACTTTCTAACTGCAGAACATTTTGTATATTAGAATTATTTTTAGAACCATGTTAAAAAGACCTGATCTCAGAAACAAAAGGAACAGTTCATTCCCTATCTATTGATTCTGTTTCCATTCCTAGAATACACCCTTATTTAGGCAGAGCAGATTATTCCTTCATCACATCAGTCTGAAGGGTCATCAAGAGATCTTGAACCTCAATTCCACACTGTCACTATACTGCCTTGCAGGGACTGCACATCCATCAGGGATGCGGGATGCAGTCAGTAAATAGAGAGAAGAGAATGATGCATGGTCCAAGATGCCCCCTGCACGGATACATTCCACACCCAAGGTGCTGAAGTGCAGAAAGAGCTTTGCCTCTGAAAATCCCTTAACCCCAAATATCACTGTGGAATGCTACAAAGTAACAAAAATGCCAGAAAATAATGATCTTGAAGAACATGGCTCTTTCAAAACAACTCCTCCTAGGAACTGACCTCAAAGGAAAACACAGGAGTACCTCAAATCAAGCAAGAGCTAGGGTGGCAAATACTGATGATAATATGACCAAGCAGATGCTGAAGAGAGAGCCTCAAATATGAATGTGAAGAGTCCAGGCAGATACTTGAAAAATGCGTGATGTCGTGCCTTTTAACAACATACTGTGCTCCCCAGAACTACCAGACCTTGGCAGCACGACTGGAGTGATACCTTATGATGATGGCCACAGTCTAGATAATAAACTTTGAAAGAGACCTTCATTTTCCTCCTCACTATCAGAACTGTAGCTACTGGATTTTTTTTATTTATTTTTTTTACTTTTTTGGGGGGAGGAGGACAGAGCATTGATAATTCAGAATTTTCTCCCATATGAATGGTGCTGGACTGGAAGTACTCAAGACAGATACACTCAAGGGCATGAAGAAGCGATGAGATTATTCCACACTGTCCTGCCATGGATCGGGTCTGGTGCTACTTCAATGGGTGACAAAAGAGTTCTTTTCTTGTGGCTTATTCAATCCTTCCCTTGTCTGCGAAATCTGAAATGAAGGAGGTAACTCACCACCAATTGTGTTGGTGTTTTTTATTATATGAAATGAGTTTCAGGAGTTTTGAGTCCAATTCCTAAACTACAGAATAGCCATCAGATGATGATAAACTACCTTCTTGAATTAAAGAACAGCCTCAGGTCCAGAAGTTTTCTTTTACTGACGTAAAACATCCCAAGGGATATTCTTAGTTTCTAATTTCTTCCCCTTTCAACCATTCTCCTTTTGTATGTCCCCTCCTGACTAGACTTCCCAAAGACCAGCTGCACACTCACTGTTTAATTTCCACCCTTGCGTGACAATTGAAAAAATAACTTTATTTCTTCTCATTCCCTATTACTAACCTCACCCAGAAGCAAGGTCAGGATGATAAACTAAACATCTGTTCATAGAGAATACCATACAAAGAACAGGAATGTTGCTTTGCAACCAGCATAGTGAACCTTTCTCAGTAATGGTCATTTTATCTGAAAGCAGATAGGGCAGAAATAGAAGGGGCCACTGAGAAGTGACAGAATGATTAAAAGCACAGAGAGACTTGCATGAAGGAACACGGGAAAGTTAGGCTGGTGATTCAGGACACAGATGGAAAAGAGGAGATGCGAGAGTTCTTTGCAGTCTTGCTTTAGCTCTGTTCAGCCCAGGGTAGGAGAAAGACTTTCTGTGGTGAAAGAGAGACCCACAGAGCTCGTTATTGGTTAGTCTCTACCAGCAAAAGTTGATCCAATAAAGGTATTACCTCATCCACCTTGTCTCTCAAGGCATGATAAATATATGATAATCAGTGGCACAGAGAAGGCAAGTCAGGAGCTCTCATTTATCTCTTCTTATTTTATAAAAAGAGAGGGAGTTTTTAGAAAGGGAAGTCATGTTGGTAACCCTTCCCACTCCTCCCTCCCCTTATTGCTCTAAGGAGGAGATAGAGAAGACTTTAGACACCACATGCCCCTATTCCTAGGGGGTGGCACTGCCTTTTGACTGAGACACCACAGGAAGAGCATCTGTAAGTCGTGCAACCTAACCCCCAAGCCATGTAGCCTGCCTCAAGAAGCACCGTTGCTTGAGATCAACTGATTTCTTGCTGCAGCCACAATGATGCGGATGGAGGAGCTGGAAGCAATTCTACAAATCCGACCACTACATGCTTTCCACAGATGTATGAGCAGAGGCTACAACACACCTGCTCTCTCTGCCCCATGTAGGAAAGAGAAACAGGTACGCTGTGCTGCTCCTTCTTGGGAATATATTGCCTCATGAAGACAAGTGCATGACCCAGTCTGTCAATACTTTCATCTCTCTTCCTCTTCTCCTCCGCTAGAAGATCTGCAGGCCAGACACCTAGAAGTATGAGATTCAGGAAAGGACATGCTGCTTGGGGCACCCACTAGCCTGGGGTATCCACTGAATCCCACTCCCTTCTGAACGGTTCAAGTAGAAGGCCTCGCTGTGCTTGGCTGCAAAGGAGCCTGTCTGCAAGCACCTCCATGCCTTGAACTGGGCCTCATAGCTCTTGCCAGAGTCGGCTATGCTGAACTTTGCTAAAGATGCCTACTGCATATGCCTAATGCCCAAAGGCTGCCCATACTTCATGCGTAGCTGCAGCGGAAGCCATGTAAAACAGCATGGCTAGATGACTTCCAAGTCTCAGAGGCCTGCTTTTCTTTCTCCAGTGCTTAGTTAACCCAGGAGGGTTACTGGCCCTCCAGCTTCTGGAGACACTAGAGTCTGATGGAGAGTAAGAGAACTATGTGATTAGAGGTCTGGAACATTTGACCTATGAGGGAAGATTGAAAGACCTGGGTTTGTTTAGTTTAGAAAAAAGGAGACAGAGGGGATATAACAACAGTTTTAAAATACCTAAAAGGTCGTCACGAGGAGGAGGGAGAAAAATTATTCTCCTTAACCGTCGATGATAGGACAAGAAGCAATGTGCTTTAATTACGGCAAGGGAGGTTTAGGTTGGACATCAGGAAAAAGTTCCTAACTGTCAGGGTGATTAACCACTGAAATAAGTGGCCTGGGCAGGTGGTGGAATCTCCATCATTGGAGGTTTTTAAGGGCCGGTCAGACAAACACCTGTCAGTGCTGGTTTAATGGGGGTACTTGGTCTGGCCATGAGTGCAGGGAACTGGACTTCGTGACCTGTCATGGTCCCTTCCAGTTTCTTTGATTCTGTATGTAGGGCGATTGACATACTGTAAGACTTTATGGTCCATCCCTGGCCAGTGGTTGGGAGCAACAAACACCTAAATATCTGGACTTGTTGAAATGACTCAAAAGAGAAATGGTACTGAAATGATACCTCTGTTCTAATTTACCAGTAGTTGGAGTACACTGTCTTGCGCACTCCAGTTCTCATCTAACAGGGAGCCGTTCATGTCACATTCTGCCAGCTCTCAATTTGCTTAAGTCGCCCACACTTCTTGAATACACAGCTGCTAAATATTGAATTCCAGCTCCACTGAAAATTATGAACTCCTCGATAGCTCTGCAGGTCAATAATAATCATGCTTTGATCTAAGAACAGTCTTATAAAGAGGAAATTGAAAATAATTTGATGTTTTGTCATTCACATTTATTTTCACATTTTTGTGGCAACCCTTCTTCAATTTTCTTAAAGTACATGGTAATTTTTAACTACTGGTTTAGACAACAAGAAAGCAGGATGAATCATTCTGGGTATTTAAAGCCCACAATCATACAGCGTGAATCTCCTAGTATTTTGCTACAATTCTCAAGCCAGAATTCTATTTTCTACATAACGGGCTGCAATAACTCACTAGAGGAGCAAAAGTTTTCAAAGTTTGGGGGGGGTAGAGGCGGGATTTAAGATATATATATTCTACACGTCATTTTCTTTCCTTCCTTCCTATCATTTTCCTCTTTTAAAACTACACATCCAGAAGGAGATGACTTGACTTTAGAGCTAAACTGGGGGAGCACATGTATATAAATATACCATATAAAAATAAAACTGAGCAGATGCGTAAGAAACTCCCTGCAGCATACATTACCCTTGTTTTCTTCATCACCACACAAGCAGCACGTCTACTAACACAGTACTTCAGAAGGATAAACACAACATAATGCTGGGTAAAGCTGCACTAGGGCAAATAGCTAAATCTTACCTTTGTCTACGTATCTAAGAAAAACCTGCAGTTGGCCCACGCCAGCTGACTCAGGCGCATGGGGCTCGGGCTGTTTCATTGCTGTGTAGACGTACAGGACCCTCCAACCTGGCAGGATCCTACAGTCGAGGCTCCAGCCCAAGCCAGCAAAGAAACTGCCCCACTGCAGGACTGAGCTGGCTGGCATGGACCAGCACTGGGTTTTTCTTTGCTGTACAGATATATACTGTATTTGTTGTTCATTAAGTCAACAGCTGAGCTGAATCCTGAAAGAACTCAATGAAATTCAGTTTTAATTTGTAGTTTGTATTTTAAAAGATGATACAGCTGCAGTAAACTCAATTAGTACAGACTGCTAATAGTGTGTACAGATCAAGGAAAGCTGCCTGAAAAGTTCTCTCAGGTTAAATATATCTACTTAAATGAATCTTTATAGCACAACAGCAATCCATGTTGCCTGCTGTTTGTTGCTGTTTCTCTTTTAAATTTACCTTTGAAATTATATTGTAACAGCAGCAAAACTATGTCAAACCAGATATCTAGCAACACTTTTCTGTTTCCACACATACAACATACACATTATTCTTCTATTGTTAATCAACATAGATCTTTTATTATGGTCCACAAAAATCACGAACAACCTAGAGAACCTGAGAAGATGAAGAATATCAATTTATTGTGAAACATAACAGCAGTCAGACCAGATTCATGCTACAGCAGAATTTTTTTTTGTCATGCAGTAGTGGCAAATTCTGCTGTGATTTACTAAAAATTTAGCACACAAGTAACATAGCCTGATTGAACAAATAATACATTCCTGTCATAATCATAGATACTGGAAGGGACCTTGAAAGGTCATCGAGTCCAGTCCCCTGCACTCATGGCAGGACCAAGTACCCCCATTAAACCAGCCCTGACAGGTGTGTGTTTGACCTGCTCTTAAAAACCTCCAATGATGGAGATTCCACCACCTGCCAAGGCCACTTATTCCAGTGGTTAATCACCCTGACAGTTAGGAATTTTTTCCTAATGTCCATCCTACACCTCCCTTGCTGTAATTTAAGCCCGTTGCTTCTTGTCCCATCATCTGTGATTAAGGAGAACAATTTTTCTCCTTCTTCCTCATAACAATCTTTTAGGTATTTGAAAACTGTTATCATGTCCCCTCTCTCAGTCTTCTTTTTTCTAAACTAAACAAACCCAGCGCTTTCAATCTTCATTCATAGGTCAAATGTTCCAGACCTCTAATCATTTTTGTTGCCCTTCTCTGGACTTCCTCCAGATTCTCCACATCCTTTTTGAAATGAGGCACCCAAAACTGGACACAGCACTCAAAGTGAGGCCTAATCAGTGCAGAGTAGAATGGAAGAATCACTTCTCGTAATGCTGTCCTATGTGAATACGCAGGCTTTCCATAGCAATTGGTTCAAAGGATACAACAGTAACTGTTCACCTCTAGAGTATGGTTTTTAAATTAAAAGCCATCTCAGATATATAATTAATCCCTACATTTATATAACACCTTACTTCATTCTGCATGATTCCAAAATGCTTTACACCTTTCCAAGTCATATTATTAGGGTTCTCCTTTACTCCTTCCTGATAGAAGAGTTGAAATTTCTCTTCTTCCTCTTCCCTTTCTGCAAGCAGAGCAGGTGATAATCCCCTTTGAAAGCAGTGTTTAACACCTATTTGGTAGATGACAAGTGCTACAATGCAAGACGATTAACACAGTGGAGTCTTTTAAAGTGCAGTGAAATGCACGATAAGCAAAATGAAGCGTCTATAGCGCTAGCTGCAATTATACGTCGACCGCACTGCACTGTCGACACTTCCTACATTGAAGTAAGGATTTTTTTCCATTAATATAACTAATCCACCTCTACAAGAGGCAGTACCTAGATTGACGGAAAAATTCTTCCACTGACCTATCTCTAGCTACACCAGGGGGTAGGTCAATCGAACTACAGCTCAGGGAGATACATTGTTCAGGGCTGTGAAAAATGTATCTAGATCGATCTAATTTTTAGGTGCAGACCAGACAGAGTAGTTAAGATCAGTGCTTGACAAAATCCAGTATTTAAGGTCAGGGCTTAGAAAATCCACTTGTACAAAGGCAAAGGATAATAATTAGTTTGACCAAGTAGACTGCCAAGTGGTAACTCCTTAATATCAAAGAGCTTGAGGGGTCATGATGTTGCATTTCCATTAGGTGGTGCTTCTCAAGCCCTGCAACTTCCCTAACTGCCCTTACATCTTGCATGCAATTGTCCAAACAGGAAAGAACATTCTGAGAAAATTAAGAACTAAAACCTAAACTCTGAGGCAGAATGGAAAAGACTGAGCAGAACAGTGAACCAAGAGAAACAAGACCAAGTGGACCAAAAAGAGTGCAGCAGAGCACGTAGGGATTGGCAATCCAGGGCCACCTATACCCAAACCACCAAGTAGTAACCCATCACTGGGAGACAGGTATCATGAAGCTGAAGCTGATGGAGAAGACCCAAGCTAGAGACTCCATGAAGCCCAGTAGACATTCCATCTATTACAATCTAACCCAGAACACACACACTTATTAAGGTAAGAGGTACCTCTATAAAACCCCAAACTAGACATGGTCCCTGCCTCAAAGAGCTTACACACCAAGAAGCCATGGGATATACAAAAGGTAGAGAGGAACACGAGCAAACATGGGTAATTCTTATATATCTGAAATTGTAAGTAGTGAGAGTAACAACTCTTCCAATGGTTCCCCACAGTTTTGGCACAAGGGTCGCACGTATCATTTTTACAATGCTGAAGGGTCACCAGTCTATCAGCTCATAAAAAATGTATTGACATATACACCATTAAGGACTACATACAAATCACTACATATTTAAAGTAAACATTTTCATGCTACTGTGCTCATTTTTACAGTCATTATTTTACACCCACAGATTACTGACAGTGTGTCACAAACTCCCAGACAAAGCAGTAGTGTAGATGAGTGATTGTCACTACCTACTGAAGCACATTGCGTGGCAGCTAAGTCACAGTGTGTGACTACAGGCCAAACCAGAACGCGCTGGTTTTTAGCATCCTGACCCTCTTCTCAAGCATGGTAGATCCTGGCTGCTCCACCAGCAACATCTCCCTGCCCCACTGCAGCCAGACGGAACGCACTCAGGAAGGAGAGTTCCTCCTTTCTGATCTCCCGTCCCCTTGACTGCAGCAGGGAAACTGCATGTGTGCTTGCATGAGCTTTTGTAGGACTTTAGTAGACTTCTTCAAGATGTGTGCCCCTGTGTCTACTCTACTTCCAAGTGTTGGTGCACCCCCACGTCCTTGATCAGAGATTTTTTCAGTAGAGTCCCTGTGTGCAACACACATACCCTGAGCAGCTCGCGGTGCCGTTGGTGCCTTTTTTCAGCGTATGTGTGGCTGCAGTTCTTCAGTTCCTTCTCTACTGCAGAGCCACATCACTGACTCTGAAGAGAGTGGAGGGGGGGGGAGCAATGTTCCCTCTAAGGTTTGGTGGCTTGTGTGCAAAATTTTCAAGCTGTGTGCAAAACTTTTTCTGAATAAAATTTTTGCGCAAACTCACACGACAGAAATTATAGGCATTAATTGAAGTTAAAGTGATTGTAAATAGAATTAATTAATTGTGTTTAATTAATTGAATTTGAATGAATTTTGAATTGAAATTTAATTTTTAAGGGTTTTTTATTTAAAATTAATTGTTAAAAAGCTTTTTAAAAAAGGAAGAAAAAAGAGAAGGAAGGAGGAGAAAAAGAAAAAAGAAGTAAGAGAAAGAAAGGAAGGAAGCAAAGAAAGAAAGCAGGAAAGAAGAGAAAAAAAGAAGAAAGGAAGGGAGGAAGACAGAAGAGAAAAAGAAAAAAGAAAGGAAGAAGGAAAGAAAAAGGAAGGCAAACAAGAAAAAGAAGGGAAGAGAAAGGAAGGAAAGAAAGAAAGAAAAAGGAAGACAAACAAGAAAAAGAAGGACAACAGAGTCCTGTGGCACTTTTAAAGACTAACAGATTTATTTATAGCATGAGCTTTAGTGGGAGAAAATCCCACTTCATCAGACGCTTTGAAGCTTTGAAGCGTCTGACGAAGTGGGATTTTCTCCCACGAAAGCTCATGCGATAAATAAATCTGTTAGTCTTTAAAAGTGCCACAGGACTCTGTCTTTCTACAATAGACTAACACAGCTACCCCTTTGGAAGAAAAAGAAGGGAAGAGAAAGAAAGAAAAGAGAGACGGTAGGAAGAGAAAGAAGGGAAAGAAAAAGGAAGGGAAAGAATGGAAAGAAAAAGGAAGGCAAAGAAGGGAAGGAAGGAAAGAAAAAGGAAGGCAAAGAAGGGAAAGGAAGGCAAATAAGAGAAGGAAGGGAAGAGAAAGGAAGACGAAAAAGAAGAAAAAAGAAGGAAGAGAAAGAAGGAAAGAAAAAGAAGGACAACAGAGTCCAGTGGCACTTTTAAAGACTAACAGATTTAGGAGAGAAGGAAAGAAGGAAGAGAAAGAAGGAGGCAGGAAGGAAGAGAAAGGAGGGAAGAGAAAG
>ML685977.1:1823493-1839183 GCA_007922175.1 Pelusios castaneus
AAGAGAAAGAAGGAGGCAGGAAGGAAGAGAAAGGAGGGAAGAGAAAGGAAGGCAAAGAAGAGAAAGGAGGGAAGAGAAAGGAAGGCAAAGAAGAGAAAGAAGGAAAGAAAGAAGCCAAGAAAAGAAAGAAGAAAAAAAAGAAAGCAGCCGAGGCCGCTGGCGGCGGAGACCCAAACGCGGTCCCAGGAGGGCAGAGCAGACCCCGGCACCGGAGACCGATCCTGGCCCCCTGCTGGGAGGCCGAGGCTGTCGGCAGAGCGGAGCGGAGCCGACCCCGGCCCCGCGCCGGGAAGTCGAGGTGGCCGGCGGGTGGGAGCCTGCCCCGGCCACAGCCACCCCACTGCCCCAGCCGCATGGGGCAGGCAGGCACGCCCGCGCACATGCCCCAGCCCTGAGCCTGCCTGCTCCGCCCTGGGGGCAGGGAGGGCCAGCCCAGAGGCCGGGCTCAGGTCGGGTCTCTGCGGCAAAGCCGCAGCCCTGGGGGTCTGGTGGGGGCTGCCGGCCTGCGCAGGGCTCCCTCAGTGTGTGGCCACGCACCCGTGCAGCTTAGAGGGACACTGGGGGGGAGTACTAGAGCAGCCACAGGGACACACATCTTGAAGAACTTTGGTTACTGCATGAGGTGAGTAACCTACTTTTCTTCTTCATGTAGTGTCCCTGTGGGTGCTCCACTCCAGGTGATTGTGAAGCAGTTCCACTAGGTGGCAGAGGGAGCTTTGGAGTTGTTGGGTTGGACAGATGTCAGGAAAGGGATATCCACTGCTGCATCATGTTTGGATGCTTGTTCGATAGTACAGTGTTTTATAAATGCGTCAATTGATGCTCAGGTGGCAAAGTCGCATATGTCCAAGATAGGAACGTTATGTAAGAAAGCTGCAGATGTAGCAATTGACCTGCGTGTTCTTATTTGCTGGGAGGACTTACTCCAGATTGCGAACAACACATTCAGATACATGAGAAAATCCTTTTTGATAACCTTTGACCGGAAACAGCGTTCCCTTTTGAATGTTCCGTGATAGCAACAAATAGCTTAGGAAATTTTCTAAATGTTTTTGTTCCATCAAGATAAAAAAGCAATGGCTCTTCTAATGTCCAGTGTATGGAGCGTGACGTCTTGGTTATTGGAATGGGGTTTGTGGTAGAAGGTAGGTAGACGAATGGTTGGTTATTGTGGAATGCACAAGAGATCTTGGAGAAGAATTTTGGGTGTGGTCTGAGAGATACTTCATCTTTATGAAAGACTCCATAAGGTGAGGAGGCCATGAGGGCTGTGAGTTCACTTGCTTTTCTCACCAATGTGATTGCTATTAAAAATGTTACCTTCATGGACGTGTAGTTCTGAGCATGTTGCCAGTGGCTCGAAAGGTGGTTTAGTGATAGTTCATAATACCAAAGTGAGGTCTCGTGGCTCAGCAGGGCAGACATTTTGAATTGTGATCCTAAATCATTTAACTATTAGGTGTGCAAAGATTGTTGTGTCATCCACTAGCATATGAAATGAGGAGATGAAGGAAAGCTGTACCTCCTAGATGTAGAGTGTTGGTTGATAATTGTGATTTTTTTTAATTCCGGGAGATAGTCCAGCAGTCTTGGGATTGGTGATGAGACTGGATTGATATTTCATTGTTGACACCATGATAAAAAGCTCTGCCACTTCTGCAGGTAAGTATTTCTGGAGGCAGGTTTTCTGCTGTTCAATAGAAAAAAAAAAATTTTAATGGATTCTGAGCACTGTATCTCTGTGCCTCCGAATCAGTTAGGAACCATGCCATTAGATGTCGTCTGTTCAATTGTGGGTAGAGAGTCATGCCTCTGTCTTGTGATAGGACGTCCATTAACACAGGGAGGGTGAACGGTGGATGGAAGGACATCCATGTGAGGTAAGTAAACCACGTTTGTCTGGGCCAGGCTGGTGCAATCATTTTCATGTTGGCTTTGTCTTCCCGTATTTTCTGGGTGGTTTTCAGGATCATTGGGATTAATGGGAAGTCATATAAAAGCCCTATGTTCCAACTGCTGAGGAACGTGTCTCCCATGGATCCTTTGTCTAGTCCTGCTCTGGAGCAGAAAAGTTGGCATTTTCTGTTTGTAGGTGTTGCAAACAGATGGATCGTGGGGTAGCCCCAGTGGTGGAATATTTGCTGGAGAACTTTGCCGTGGATTTCCCACTCGTGGTTGTCGCTGAAACGCCTGTTGTGAGCATCGGCGGTGGTATTCTGAGAGCCAGGCAGGTAAGGCATTGACAACTGGATATTATTTATGATGCACCAGTTACAACTGCCATATTGCTTCTGCACATAGGGATTGCGATCTTGTTCCTCCCTGTCAGTTGATGTAAAACATGCATGCCATATTATCTGTCATGATTTTTACTGATTTCCCTTTTATATTGGGTAGAAAATGGCAGCATGCATTCTGTACAGCTCCTAAGTCCAGTAAGTTGATGTGAAATCTTCTCTCTTGGGTTGACCATTTCCCTTGACCTGTGAGGCTCTGAAGGTGTGCCCCCCATCCAATCAGTGAGGCGTCTGTGGTGATCATGATTGAAGGAGCCTGCTGTGTGAATAGGTGTCTGTGACTAGGTTGGTAGGATGTGTCCACCACGTGGGGGACTGTTTTGTGTGTTTCGATCCGTGATCATCTTGTACATAGAGTCCTCTGTGAGGCTTGTAAGTGGTTGATAGCCATAGCAAAAGAAGTCTCATGTGTAACCTCACATTGCGTTATTTGCACTACTTGGGCCATCTTGTTGTGAGATCATGCTTTTATGAGGCAGTCATCTAAATAGGGGGAAATCGTCACTCCTAACGTTCAGAGATGGGCAACAAGGTGGCCAGGATCTTGAAGAACACACTTGGTGCAGTACCACGGCCAAAGGGTAGTGCTGTGTACTGATAATAGTTGCCTGCAAGGATGAACCTCAGAAATCTCCTGAGAGTCGGGTGGATGGTAATATGAAAATATGCATCTTGTAGGTCGAGGGATGTGAACCGGTCCCTGTGTTCTCATGCTGGAAGAATCATTGATATAGTTACCATTCTGAATTTTTTAACTCTTAAGTACCTGTTTAATTTTCTCAAGTCTACAATGGATCTCCATCTTCCTGTTTTCTTTTGTGTAAGAAAGCAATGGTAGTAGAATCCCTTGTTGATGTATTGGGCAGGGACCCTTTCTATTGCTCCAATTTTCAAGATGTTTTCTACCTCTTGTTGGAGGAGGAGCTCGTGAGATGGATCCCAGAAAAGGGACAGGGATGAGGACCGGGTGTTGATAGAAATGGGATGGTGCACCCGGAGTGGACAATCTCTAACACTCGTATGTCCAATGTAATATTGTCCTATCGTTGGTAAAAGAGCCATAATTTGTGTTTAAAGGTGATGGACCATATAGTAACTTGTTCCTGCACTGTCACAGGGTGATCTTGCAAACCCTCAAACAGACCTTCAAGACTGCTCCTTTGTGGGTGCAGCATGAGGGCTTGATAGTTTGGTAGTCTCCAACACTGTTCTCTTTGTCGGGAGAAGGAGCTGCCAAATTTTATTTTCGTGGAAATTTGGGAATCAGGAATTATAGAGTTGGTATCTAAACTGCCATCTCCTTGTCACAGATGTGTAGATTCCCAGAGTCCGGAGGGTTGCCCTGGAATCCTTCAGGGTGTGAATCAACTCATTTGTTTTATTGGTGAAGAGTTTGTCCTTACCGAATGGTTAGTCTTCAATTGTGACCTGGAGTTGCTTCGGCAAGACTGTGGAATGGAGACAAGACGACCTTCTCATCACCACAGCTGTGACAATTGCTCGGGCTACCATGTCAGCAACATCTAACGATGCCTGAAGGGCAGTTCTAGCTTCTAACTGTCCCTCTTGTATGAGGGAGTTAAATAGTTGTTTCTTTCCATCTGGGATGTTTTCTATAAATTTTGAAATCTTTGTATACATGTCATGGTCATAATTTGACAGTATTGCTGTATTGTTTGCCTTCCTTAACTGTAAGGGAGCAGATGTACAAATCTTCCTGCCCGGTAGATCTAGGTTTTTATCTTCTTTGTTGTGGGGGCTGATCTATTGTATTGTTGTTTTGTCCGCAGTTTCTGCCTCAACGACTAATGAGTTTGGAGGTGGGTGGTTGAATAAAAATTCATTATTTTTTGCTGCCACAAAATACTTCTTGTCCGGCCTTTTGCATGTTGGTGGAATGGTGACAGGTGTTTGCCAGATATGAGTGGCAGGCACTATGATAGCGTTGTCCATACGGAGATCCATTTTGCAGATGTTGAAGTTTGTAGTATTTCAAAGGTTTGTGTAGTGAAGTTGGTACCTCTTGTAGAGAACTGTCCATGTTGTCCACCACTCTTTTGAACAGGTCCTGGGATTCTTATGACATCTGTCATCATTGGTGGTGGGCTTACTGTAGTGTCATTAGGTGATGAGGAAGAGATATGTGCCAAAGGTGTTGCATCCTGTTCTCTTGGTTCAGGTTCTGCAGGATCTGCATTGGGCAATTGTGATTTCTTTGTGTGCTGTTTGGAGGAAGATGTCTATTTATGAGCCTGTGAGATTGACGGTCTATTGTGTGTTGTGGAGTATTGAGACCAACTGTCCCATTCAGGCCAATTTGGTGTGGTGGAGGAACATACCACAGGGGGAGAGACCACTGGCAGTTAGGACCAGGGTGGTATCAATGACTAGGAAGATATCTACTACGAGAAAACTGCTGAGGGAAAAAATATGTTTCTTCATCCTTAAGTCTGTCATCAGAACAAAGTAGGCACCTGGGAGATGTTCTCCATGACTAAATTGTACTGGTGAGGTGTCAATACCATATACCAGTGAGCAAGGGGAAGGTGGTAAACTTTCCTCCACTTGCAATAGTGTCTTCTCTTTTCTTTTCATTTCTGTGGCCGTTATGTTCTCGTCTTTGTTTGTGCTGTAATCTCTTTCAGCGCCGTGATCCACGCCAGCGGAATAATCGATGTCGCATGGGGCGGTGCTGCTGCTGCCATTGTTGGTGCCAAAAGCTTATGATAATGGCATTATATCGATCAGAGCAGCTGAAATTTACACGTGAGAGAAAAATACATGAAATGCTAAAGGAAATTAGTTTTCCCTAAATGTCTAATAAAATAAAGCATTGTCCCTGAATTTTCTTGTAGTTTTCTTTTTTTACCCAGCCATAAAAGGTGGTCGACCCTACTGTCCAATCATCAACTCAACTTTTCAGAATTAATTTTTCCATGTTCATATCCTCCATCGATATGTTTAATTGCAGCATTCAAGAAGTTTTGGAATTTTTGGTCTCTCCCATACTTTGCATATGTCCAAAAGACACTGTACAAGACGCAGTTGTACAGTATTATTTGGGACACTTCTGCTCACAAATACACTAAATGCAGCAGCAGAACTCTGAGTAAAATCAGTGTATTCATTTTTAGGCAATGCACAATAGTGGTATGCCCTCTCTACTGAACAGAGAAGTCCCTAGCCATAGCGACTATGAGCAAAGAACTACACTTCCAGTTCAGCAGCTTGTATGAACTCTGCTTACAGTAAGGGCTTGTCTACTCAGTGAAATGGACCAGAATAGCTATTCTGGAATAGTTCCACATGTGGACACTACTCCAGAAGAACAGGGGGGGGAGAGAGGAGGAAGTGTTATTATTCTACTTTAGAAGTATACCAGTTATTCTAGAAAAAAGTTATTTTTATTTTGGAATACAAGTGTCTAAACACAGAGCTCGATTGAAATATTCTGAAATATTCCAAAACATCTGCCCAGGCAGGAAAATCTTAAATCATTCTCAGACTAATTAAATCCTAAATTGAAAGTGCATGCCACAAATATTATTGGAACTAGAACAAAGATCTATTATTTGCCAACTTTTAATTTAGTTAAAAGTGCAAAGATATCCTTACAAAGTTCAACAAATCTAAACCCTTGATTTCTTTAAAAAAACAGTCAAGGATAATATACTCAAAAATAGTTTTTTTAATAAGTTATGACACTTGATATACTCCTATAAAACAGTGAAACATCTGAATTTCAGCAAGACTCACTAATGTTCTGAATAAGACTTAAGCAAAGAAAGAGAAACCCCCACATACTAGGAAATACTCCTGTGTAAATGAAGTCACTGCTCACGCTCCACTGGCACTTCGAAAATCTGAAAACTAGTTTTAAATAATACCAATAACTAAATAATATTTTCAGTGATACGTAAAGCACTTTTAGTCAGAGGTCATGGATTCTGTGACTTGAAGGAACCTCCATGACTTCTCTAGCCCCTCCATCTCTTCCATCCTGCCCCACCCCAAGCAGCAGGGCTCAGGCTGCCAGTCAGCTCCCCAATTATTTTTACTGAAATTCAAAAGGCAGATCATGGGACTTCATGAATTTTCATGCCCACAACCTGTCTGACTTTTCCTAAAAATAACCATGAAAAAATCTTAATGGTGACATTTTACACCATATGTCTGTAAGAGCTCTACCTGCCATTTTCTGATACAATAAAGCAGTCTCGTGACCGATTTAAGTAATCCTACGTACTGAAGATTGTAAATGAGCAGCTCCTGAAGTGAACAGGCAGCAGTAATTTCAGAAATGAGGAGCAGCAGAACCCGGCCTAGTGTATTATATGAATAAGTATTCCTTTGCATTTATGAAATATTTTCTCTAAAGGACTACAAATTAATTAAAAACAATCAAGTCTCAAAAACCTCTTCCTGTGAGATATTATTAAATCTATTATGTAGATGGAGGCATAGATTAAAAGCATGCTGATCACACCTAGTCTACTCGACAAAGTTAGATCAGCATAAATACCTTGCTTCAATCTATACGTGCGTGGGTCTAACACTCAAATGTATCTCTTAGCTGACATAAGTGCCCCATTATTGTAACTTAGTAAAAACACCTCCCCAAGCAGAGCAGAGCCATGGTCGACATAATAAAGTCGACAAAGTGGGAGTGTAGACACTGAATGACCTGTGTCCTCCTTAACAGGGGAGTTAAAAATGCTGTGCAAACAGAGTTACAAAACAGCCATAGTAACACAGACATCACTGAAAAGACTGTACCCGAGGTGAGAGAGCAATCATTCCATTGATGATTTGATAACAGCTATGCTCAAACAAATGGATAAGAAAACGAAGCTTCAATGAGACACTGCAAAATTGGAATTCATATGCAAATGTGATTCTGTGAACTCAGGACTGAATAGAGATTATGGGTTCTTTTCCCATTACAGCAAGTAATTTGCTTATCTTGTCCCCCACCCACCTCCTTCCTAATTGATGTACTCCACTGTTTGATTCCTACAACTGCTTTGAGTTGCTGTAACAGTAAATAAATTATAGGTTCTTTTCCCATTACAACAGGTAATCTTGCTTACCTTGTCCCCCACCCACTCCCTCCCAATTGCTGTACTCCACTGTTTGCATCCTAACAATTGATTTGCTGATACAGTCTGACCAGATCTCATGACTTGCACTTCCCTGCATTTATTTTGCTCCCATTCTGTAAGTTCCCCATCTTCAACACAGCTACCCCTTTGGAACCTGAAAGTCAAGTGTACTACACTCACTGGCCACCCTTGGGCACATGCTTGTTGACCCTCAAAGAATTCTAGTAGCTGGGTAAGGCCTGATTTACCTTTAAAAAACCACGTTGACTCTTCCCCAAAACAGGTTAATGTATTTTATCTTTATTAACCAAATTATCTCTATTATTTAAGAACTCAACTACAGAATCCACAGTGGTATGCAAAGGACATGTTACTTCTAAATGTAGAGCAATCCCCAACAAGCACCTGTCCAGTAACAGTCTAATATTTATAACAGTACGTCAAGTGACACACAATCCCCCCCACACCCCAAAGCTTCAGAGCAAGAGAGCAGTTCAGAACAGAACGCTAATGGGGCTGATCAACGAAGTGCTCTTTCAAAGCTTCCCTCCCTACATAGCTCCACACTGAACCAGGTAGGGATCCTCGTGCCTGGCTGTTCAAATTCAGCAGATCACTCCACCTCCACCCTGGAGGCAACTTTTCACCCTTCACCTCACAGATATCATGCAGGATAGCATAAGGAGCTAGAAGCATTGGGGTATTTTCCCCACTGGGATCCAACCTAGTAAGTAAATACTGCCACTGTACCTTTAATTCACCAAAAGTACATTCAACTGTCATTCTGCATCTGCTGACCAAGCAGTTGAATTTTTCTTTGATGCTATTGAGTGTACAGCTTCCAGGTGATGAGTCAGTGGAACAAGGGGTAGGCTGGGTCCCCAGAATCACTATTAATATTTCAGTACCACCAATCTAATCCACCAATTAGAAAAGAAAGTACCTGCTTGTGGCTTTCTGAACAGTCCTGCGCTCATAAAGACGTAATCAATCATGCACCTTCCCTGAGCAGCCCCCGCCGGTATCAGCAAAACATGCCTGATGATCCACCAACATTTGCTTAACCATAAAAAAGTAGCCCGTTCTATTGATGTACTTTGTGGCAAGGTGGGATGGTGGTAAAACAGGAACATGCATGCCATCTATCACGCCACCCCATGCCAGTAACCCCACTGCTGTGAATCCATCTACTATATCCTGCCCAATGCCAGGAGTCACAGGTCTGCGTAACAGGAGACAACTAATGATCCTTCAGGGTTGCATGACAACAGCCCCTCAGTGGACTTTCCAGCTCCAAAATGATTTCCCAGTAAGAGGCAGCAAACCAGCATTACAGGTGTCTAAAATGCAATCACCACGTGCTCTCATTCTGGCAGCTCTGTTCAGAGGTTTTCAAATGTTTTTCCTCAGGACCCATTTGAAAAAAATAATTTATACCCACGACCAACAATTACATCTTTGAGCAATTTCCGAAGGGGGAGCCGTGTTAGTCTATTGCAGAAAAACAACAGAGCCCTGGAGCACCTTTAAAGACAAACAGATTTATTTATTGCATGAGCTTTCGTGGGAGAAAATCCCACTTAATCAGACGCTCTGAACACCAAAACATCTGACGAAGTGGGATTTTCTCCCAGGAAAGCTCATGCGATAAATAAATGTGAGAGTCTTTAAAAGTGCCCCAGGCCTCTGTTATCTTTGAGCAAGGCATTCCAGTCTTGCAGCCGTGGCAGCAGGGGATACTGCGACCCATTACCTGAGTGTCTGCGACCCAGTAGGGGGGTGGCCCGACCCACAGTGTGAAAACCACTGTGCTAGAGGGAGAGCTTAGCGCAGAGGTCCAGAAATACAGCCTTTTGCATCCAAAAGTTCGGCAGCCACTGCTTGTCATCCCAAACCTACATTAGAATACAAACAAGGAGTCCTGGGGCACTTTTAAAGACTAACAAATTTATTTATCGCATGAGCTTTGTAGGAGACTAATGAAGTGGGATTTTCTCCCACGAAAGCTCATGCAACAAATAAATCTGTTAGTCTTTAAAAGTGCCCCAGGACTCCTTGTTTGTTTTGCTGAACTAGACTGACATGGCTCCCCATTTTGAACTTGTGTACAATGCAATGTGATTTCACCAGTCAGGACTTGTTTTCTGGACGCAGAAGTAATGGCCTACTATACCTAGCTACTCCAAAAACGCCCCCAATAAACCTGAATTGTTTCCACCGGAAATCTACTGACTGGTATACCTACTTACACGCCTCCAACTTTCATCTGGGACACATCGCACAATCCATTGTCTATGGCCAAGCCCTAAGATAAACCGCATTTGCTCCAATCCCTCGACTCAGACAAAGACAAAACTTCAGGATCTCTATCAAGTCCTCTTAAAATGACAGTACCCACCTGCAGAAGTGAAGGGAAGATTGACAAATCTAGGCAGGTTCCCAGAAGTCACCTACTACAGGACACGCCCAACGCCACTGGTCAGCACCTACAGCCCCCAAGTAAAACCCCTCCAGCACATCAACAAAGATCTATAACCTGTCCTGGAAGACAATCCTGCATTCTGTCAAGCGTCGCTTACAGACATCCCCACAACTTGAAGCAAACACTCACCAGCAACTACACACCATACAACAGAAATACGAACCCAGGCACCTATCCCTGGAACAAACCTCATTGCCAACTCTGCCCGCATATCCACTCTCGTAACACCATCATAGGCCTTAACCAAACCAGCCACTCCACTGGGGGCTCATTCACCTGCAATTCTACCAATGTGATAAATGCCATCATGTGCGAACAATGCCCCTCTGCCTTATACCTTAGCCAAACCCGACTGTCTCTACGCAAAAAAAAAAAAAAAAAAACGCAAATCAGATATCAAGAAAGGTAACTTTCAAAAACCAGAAGGGGAGCACTTCAATCTCCCTGGATACTCAGTAACAGACATGAAAGTTACCGCACTTCAACAAAAAAACTTCAAAAACAGACATCAGCATGAAACTGCAGAGCTGGAATTCATATGCAAATCTGACACTATCAGACTGAGTCTGAATAGCCTGCGAGTGAGTGATTTTCCCTCATTAAACATCCTCATCTTCAAACCAACTGTTAATAGCCCACATCTGCACTGTTTGAATTGAACCTTGTTACCTCACCCTGGGTGTGTGTGTGTGTGTCTGTCCGTGTCCGTCCATGTGTCCGTGTGTGTCCCCGTCCCCCTAGCATACTGCAGTTTTCATTTCATACATCTGAGGAAGTGGGTTGTAATCCATGAAAGCTTATGTCTTAATAAATTAGTCTTTCTAAGTGCCACATTACTCCTTGAATTGTTTTTCACTATATCCCTAGCAAACTGCCCTGGAAGAAACGATCTCATCTCCCATTACTGCAGTGTTTCCTGTGGGCCTGCAAATATAGGAGATTCCTGCATCTGCAACGTTTATGAGAGCAGTGCATAGCTCAGGGACTCCATGCTTCTGTCAGAGATGGCAGACACTAAGGAGTGCTATGCAGGTTTGTGGAATTTCAAAAAATAATTATGGGATATCAATGGAAATATGGGAAAAAGAGAGTTTCTTGTGGGGAACTTGACCACTAGCTCCTATAGACCAGTGGTCCTCAACCACTGTGTCAGGACATATTACTGTGTCACCACACAGCGGCAAGTGTGTTGCGAAGAGCTGGGGAAATGGCTGGATTCAGCCTGCAGAGGGTGGGCAGGTGTGTCCTGTAGGGTCGCGATATGCCGCCCAGTGTGTCACGACCCACAAAAGGTTGAGAACCACTGCTCTAGACAGCTGGGGGACTCATTTCAATCCCAAAACAGGACCTTCCGCAACAGAGGAAATGGGGAAAGGCATAAAGGAGGCCCTTGTCCCAAGGAAGGAGCTGAGCGTCTCCCACGGAGTGTCATCTGATCTCTGACCTGGTGCAGTACTGTGTATAATTCTTGTTCCGGTAAGTAGCAAAGAAGTCTATTGCTGGCATCTCCCATTGTCGGAAAAGATAATCTACAATTGCTGACACTATGTCCTATCCACGGTCAATTTGCAGCTGAGACCGTTGGTTGTCAAACAATACATTCCTGGCAGGTAGGCCACCGATATCGAGATGTTGAGGGGGTGCAGCGGTTCTATAACCTCATTGCTTCTACCAACAGGAAATGAGACCTAGCACTTCCCTGTCAGTTTATATAGTACAGCGAGGCCATGTGGCCCATCATGACCTCTTCGTGTGGGCCCTTTCATTAGCAGTAGCAAGTGAGTGCATGCATTTCTGACCACTCAGAGTTTGAGTAGGTTGATGTGAAGGCACATCTCTGTTGGAAACATTATCCTGTGTTGCAAGACCATTGAGGTGTGCTCCCCATTCTATGAGTGATGCATCAGTGGTCATAAACAGATATAGGGGGGCTGAAACACGATTCCCGTATAGACAGTTGCTGGATCCTTCCACCAGTCCAAAGATCGCTTGATCCCAGTGGACATCAATAGGATTTGGCGTATAATGCCTCTGTTCAGACTATGCACCGAACTGAACTACATTTGGAGGCAACTCATGTGTGACCTGACATAAGCAATAATCTATGTGCCCGCAGCCATGTGTCCCAGAAGGCAATCGATGGCCAAAATTTGCGGGCTGGACTATATTGTCTCTATCAATGAGGAGAGACTGAGAAACCCAGTGGTGTGGCAGGAGTGCTCTTCTTTTCTGAATGGATTCAATGTCAGCTCCTATGAATTCTAGCCTCTGTACTGGTGTTAAAGTCTATTTTTGTTCATTGATCTGCAGGCCTGAGTGACTCGTTGGGTCTCTGTAAAGGACTGTGCCCTGAGAAGGCAATCATCTAAGAACAAATAAATCATGATGCCTTGAAGGTCATGGGCCAAGAACTATTCTCCTTTCTCTAGTGCTGAAATTATTATTGAGAGGATGACCACGCTGAATTTCTGCACTTTGACATATCTCTTGAGCACTCGAAGGTCCAGTATGGGTCTCCAGCTTCCCTTTTTCTTTGCTATCAGGAAGCATTGAGAGTAGAAGCCTTTGCCTCAGATGTTTGGGTACAGGTTCTACGGCTCCTATGCTGAAGAGATTGTTCATCTCTTGACATAGTAGACTTTCATGAGAAGGGAAAGGGTGTTTGGGAGTGGGGAGAAGGGAGAACTGGATGGCATATTAATTCTGGACTATTTCTAACGCCCACTTATTGGAGATTATCTATTCCCAGGTGCTGGGGAATGGAGTAATTCAGTCTCCAAAAAAAGGATTGGGATCTTTCAACATACAGTAGTAGAGGGAGCATTCTATTCTCACCTCAACCAACCTGTCAAACGAGCCACTTGGAGATTGAGGGCTGAGATGAAGTAGGCTGTGGTCCTGATTGTTGCCACCTTGGAACCTTTGACCTTTTCCTCTGTGGCCCGTATGACCTCGGTGATGGGCACTGTGGTATGTATTGCAATGACTTGAACTGCAGTTGAGAAATGTTTGTTTTTTGTAGACTGGCATATAGATCCCTAAGGACAGAAGAGTCACACAAGAACGTGTGAAGGGACACACCTGTCTCCTCAGCAAACAGCTTAGTTCCCTCAAAAGGAACATCTTATATGTGGTTTAGACCTCTTTAGGGAAGCCAGAGGGTTGGAGCCATGATGCCCTTCTCATAACTACAGCCATGGATATTTAATATGCCACGTGACTGCCTCATCCAATGCAGACTGGAGAGACATTTTTTACACTCACTAGCCGTCAATGATTATGGCCATGAATTGGTCTGTGTGAGAGTCCAGGATGTGGTCAATAAAGGTGCTTAACTTTACATAATTTTGGTAGTCATCGTTGGCCAACAAGGCCTGGGAGTTTGCTACTGGGAACTGAAAGGTGGTTGACAAATTCACTTTTCTTCCAAACAGATTAAAAATTCTGTGCCCTTTGCAGGCACATAATACTTTTTGTCCACCTGCTTGCATATCAGCAGTTCGCCATTTGACTCTGGCAGGGTCCTGGATTGTCTCATTAACTAGGAGGGCCACTCTGGCAGAGGTGGTCACCTCGTGCAGTTATATCTGTAAAGCCTCAGCCGCCTTCTATGTCAGAGATGTCAAACATACAAACCTGCGAACCTCTTCCATACGGTCCATGACTGCACTCAGTGGGATATCACTCTCTCCCAAATAGAGTGTGTGGTCTCGCATACCCAGCACTCTACAATGCTGCAAGAGTGTCAGATCTCGTGACATGCGACACTGTGCGCCGTAAGACCACACTCTCTCCCTAACAGAGAGGGAGGCAGGGAGAGAGAGTGATAGAGCGGAGCACAGTTTTGCATACATAGCACTCCACGATGCTGCCAAGAGTGCTGTAGGACGGCCCACTTGAAGTACATTTACGTCAAATCTGGCCCGCCATAGCAAATGAGTTTGACACCCCTGCTCTAGGTGGAGTCTTGGAATGATTTAAAATCATCTGCCATGCATGGGAGGGTGCAGAGAAAAATCACTGCCTCATCGTGTAAAGACAACGAAAAGTGGACCTAAGGGGTGTCCGCTCTTTTCATCTCAGCTTCAGCTTCCTCCTACAGTTGCTCAGGAAGTTCTGACGCCCTTGATGTTGCTGCTAACGGAAGATGTCTCCTTGGTTTTCGGTACACCACACTCGGTGCCTAGGAGGCTTGCTGCCTCTGGTCCTGCCAGGAGTCACAATGTGGCCCTTGAGGGTCTGGGGCGAGAGGACAGCATCATAGTCACTCAAAGCATGAGGACTGACGGTCAGGTGGGTGGTATGCATGGCATTCCTGATTGAGATTGGGACCCATATGGCAGGTAAAATGCGCAGTGAGAATCCAAGTCCTCTCGCTCACTGTCCAGCTCTGATGAGGAAAAAGGTGGTGCATGGGCTGGAGAGATCATTGACGCCAACGGTCTCCGTGAACTCAGTACCAGGGCCCCACTGCTCTGTCAGTGAAGTACAGACCATTCCCCTGGTACCACTTCCAGGTGGCTCTGAGGCCATCAATACCAAAAGATATCCATGGGGCTGGAGATCATTTTCTTGCTCAATCAGGCATCACCTCGGAGACTCACAGGCCTTTTCTTAAAGGTCATGAGTAAAGGGCTCATTTTAGGATTACCTGCCCTCGACATACAAGGCTCCACTCATAGCTCTCCCTGGAACTCCAGGCGTTGAAGGGCCAACTCCATAAGCAGGAGTTTAAGCCTCAACTCTTTGTCCTTCCTGGACGTGAACTTTTAGCTGTTGGCACCACTCTCACTTTTGCTGGCTGTGCTTTCCCCCCACAAGAAGTGAAGGCACTGCAAATGTCTGTCCCTCATCAAGACGGATTTTTTTGCTTCTAAGACACGTTTTGAATACTGAAGAGCCAGGCACACCCTGGTCCATGGGCCCCTCCTCATCAAGGCAGGCAGGAGACCAACCCTTCTGTTTTCTTTTCAGCATGTCCAACTAAGAAAAACGAGATATTAGAGTTTCAAGAGAAGCTAAAAATTTGCAAAACTGTAAGAGTTAACAATCCATGAACGAACAGTTCTCAGTGTCATTTCCAGCCAGGAGCAGATGAGAAGGAACTGAGGAGGGAAGGCCCATGCATGCTGGCTAGCCTTGGGGCAGGCCAGAGATGCATGTGAGGTATGGAATGGACTGCTATTGAAACTCTCCGATCAGCAAGCCAGGAATGCACACACAGCGGGAGTGGAGCACCCATGGGGACACTACTCGAAGATCACCATAAAAATATTTATATTTAAGTTTTCTCTCACACTCACATGCACTTGTGAATTTGAGCAGCACCAAGTTGCACGCTCTGCCTTTACTATTTGACTTCTTTCAATTCTGTTAGAAGCTCTAAAACAAAACCACTTCAAGGGAAAGTGCAATGCTGCTGAAGACAGTGATAAAAAGTTAGTGGTGATTTTGTTTACTTGATTTTTCTTTTTTCTTTTTAAGCAATTGTATGCCAACCCAAACAGAGGGTAATGTGTCCCTGCCACCAGCAGGTGGAGAGATCTTTTTAGGGCTGTTCTACATGCCAGGTAGTCAAATAAATCCAGCCCTCTGGCGTGAGACACACAAAGTGAGTGAGGTAACATCTTTTACTGAACTCATTTTGGTTGGAGAAAGAGACAAGCCTACACAAAGCTGAATGAATAAACCTGAAGAAAAGTTCTGTGAAAGCTCAAAAGTTTGTCTCTTTTACTTACCAACTGAACTGGTTCAATAAAATTCCAAAGGGGTGGCCGTGTTAGTCTATTGTAGAAAGACAACAGAGTCC
>ML685977.1:1839583-1856518 GCA_007922175.1 Pelusios castaneus
TAAAAGTTCCACAAGACTCTGTTGACTTCAGATTAAGAGTGCCTTATTTTGATTCTGCTTAATTTGGCTCCTCACCAACTTCAGCAAAATTGAAATATGGTACTCAATACAAAATAGAAATGTCCACATCAGGGGACTGCACTAATTCAATTAAAGTGGTTTCTAAATCAGTAGGAATAAGGCTCCACTGGAAAGCATTGCATTTGTTTGTATAAGAGCTAATTTGAAAAAAAACTGTTATTGAGAGTGGTTAGTGCCAGCTGGTAATGTTTCACTGTGGTGGAATTTTAAATTGGAAAAGGGGAAGCTTCTCAATTTCACCGAAAAAGTTGAGTTCACTTTCTTTGGATAGAGTAATTGATTTGAAGCCAACTCTAACAGAAATCCAATGATTTTTACTAAAAAGTATTAATGGAAGATTTTCATAAGAACACTGGCTAGCTCAAGGCCTCCTAGAAGACATTCCCTTCGTGTATCCTAACTAGGCACAGTACTTGTTTCTGCATTCTTTTCTCTAAGAGGCTAAAGAAATTAAAGATTACCACAGTGTCCCCTCAATTCATCTGATTCTCCATACTGAAGCACACCCAAATGAAACACACCCAGCTTTGCAATACCTTCTCATAGTAAGTGACCAGCGCTATGTATTCCGAAAACGTGTGCTACAGCAAAGGGTGATTTAAAGCAATGATGACTATGACTCAATTTCTTAACTTTTTAAAATTCAAATTCCTTTGATCTACGTGCTTAACTGGCTATAAAACCAGTTTCCTCAAAAATATAATAATGCCTTGTTGTACAAAAGACCTCTCTCTATTTTCTAGCCAATAGAATTTCCATTGCTATCATTTGTCAAGTAGATTCATGATTCCTATAAATTCACTTGTTGTTAGTATATCTAAGCCGTTCCTCCTGTAAATGCGCAGCAGCACCCTCGTATGTTGACTCTAATCATGCATATCACCCATTTTATAGAAGTATTATTAGTTTAAAAATTAAAGTAGTGAAAGTTTGCTCCCGTTTCTGTCAGGAACAAATTAAAGTGAAGACTTTGTGGAGGCCAGAAATTTTTAATAAAAGCAATGATTTGCTGCTGGATGCTGTCTTGGGTTATATTTAAAATACACCATGTTTTGCTGACACCTCCCTGCAAAGCTGGCAGTGTAAAGCCCAGTTGCAGGGTGACTATGGCAACAGCAATGGGAAGACAGAGTATGACGCTGAGCTACTTAAAGAGATACCCCGCATTTTCTTTGCTTTCATTCTTAAGGGAACACACAAACATTTCCAGAGAGGCTGGGATGGGAGCAGTCATTTCTACAGGATGGAAATGTTCCAAGAAGAGAAATTAAGATTTATATGTACACAAACACAAATCCACACAAGAATAGCCAATAAAGAAACCCACAAGCTGGTTTATAGAGATCCCACAATGTGGCTATTATTTTCAGCTCTCAACTGTCAGCATGGTAGGCACTTGATTTTCCATATTCCCTTCTATAAAAGGGGGTTAATCTGCTCTTTTACCTCTAATATTATGGTCTCACCTACCTAAAAGCAGTCATGCTCTTTTTAGACAGAACAAACCCCCCCATTCCTACATCTAGTCCCATGTGTACACACAAAATGTGCAGAACTACTTTCCGATAGCAAATGAAATACTTCAAACTGAGCTGAAGTTCTTATTTCTGGTATTAATTTCTCTCTGCAGACAAATCGAGGTAGGTGATGCAGGAAATTTGAAATGACAGCAAAGGCTTCTCTCTCTTCACCCCAGTAGAGAATTCTCAGCTCGAGGAAAAGCATGGAACAGAGCAGAAGGTTCATACAGTATTAAGCCTGTGTACACTGCTAATGTATGTGTTGAGTCCAGTAACCAAAAACATGTAGCAGACTCAATTGGGGATTAACAAATTCTAATCCTTTTACCTCCCAGCTATTCATGAGCAATATGCAAAGCTGTTCTCATAACATCACATTTGCAATGCCGTGGTTATGCTAGACTCAGCATTCCCATTATGAGCTGCTGTTTTCAGAAGTTTCTCACTTCGCCAAGTTTTCGTCTGGAACGATTTTACTATGAGTGTGTGTGATCTTAGTCCAGGATTTCATTTTAAGGCTGGTGAAGAAAAATTTGGAGAAAATTTGCTTGGCTACTATAGGCGTACAAAACTGATTCTCAACGGCTGGCCTGGAAAACTCAACAATAAAATACTTTCTTTTCCAGCTAAGGAAAGAATACTCTTCCCAATATTTCCTTGCATTACCAAGTCCCCGTAAGGGTACCCTGGATTGAACATTTCAATTGGAACGCTTGGATCAGGGTAGTAAATAGGTAGGCTGGGGGCCAAATCTGGACCACCAGCTGCTTTTGAATAGACTGTGACATCGGAGGCCCCTTTGCTATTTTCTTTGGAGTTGTATTATTTTCTCTACCCATCCCTGGCTTAAATCAATTGTAACAAGCCTTTTACCAAAATGCTGAAAACATTTTTCACAGCTCACTAAAGACAATAACAGCTTAGAACTTTCTACACGTGTTGCAGCAGTTTGCAACTGGTCCTGAACATGAAGCAGCTTGCTTTCCAGCTAGCACAAACACCTCCACAACATGCTGGTGCTGAACACCGTAACCAGTCCTAGAACTGCCTCAAGGTGAGAATGATTTTTAAAGAAGTCAGCAGGCTGGGCCCCCAATTCTGACAGATCTCCTGACTGCTACTTACACTGATAATAATAAAGGCCCTGTTACCTCAGGACTGCTTGAACTCCATACTGCACCCCAAGAACAGCTGTAATTCACAAGGACACCCTGGAGATCTAAAACCTTGATGAGAGTTTCAGGAGTTGCCTGCCGTTTCAGTGGCAGCCACCCCCAATTGTGAAATTCCACACCACCCCCTTCCAGAGAGCAATGTACAATATACACTTTGTGAAAGCCTTCCCCCTAATAACCCCTGCACAGCAGCAGACAGTCTCCTAAATGAAGACAAAAGAAGAAAAATCACACTTAAAGCAACAAAATGTTGAAGAGATTAAAGTTGGGATCCTTTTAGATAAAAGAGATGCTTTTTTATTTTTCTATATAGCAACCAAGCGCCATGGTTTTGTATGCATTCAAAATGCACATGTTCAATAGAGAGATGAACTGAGCTTTCTTCTCACACCAAATTTACCCTTACCAAACAGGCTTCAGATCAGTATACAAAGCCTAGCAGACAATTTATAGAATGCCCTATGAAAATTCACTTTCCACAAAAAACTGATTCAATCAGTGGTTCCCAATCTTCTTGACTCGAGCCAGATACCATCTTTACAACTCTAATGGGCCACACGTCTCTGCCAGCGCAGGAGGAGGGGGGTCCCCAGAGATACCATGGAAAGAAGCTGACTGAGCGGCTCCTTTCAGCGGCATCCCTGGGGACAGGTCCTTTTGGTGATGTACCTGGGGAGGAGCTGCTCTGGGCGGCTGCTTTCCATGGCAAAGCTGGGGACCCCCACCCCCTCTCCAGCCATGGCTGGTGCCAAATTTTCAGGTGGACGCTTATTTTTTTGGTGGAGAGGGCTGCCAGCACTGACTACGGATCAGGGGACAGCACAGGCCTAGGCAGTGGCTCCCTTCTGCAGCCAGAGGGATGGGAAATCAGTGCTCCCCTCACGCTAGCTCAGCAGTTCCCAAACTGAGGGTCATGACCTCAACAGCAGATGGAGTCACAGCAATCCTGAGCATGCACAGGACACTGTTTTACCAAATGATCTCCTCCACACTGAGTCACCTCACACACCATGGGCACAAGGTCAGGTCACACGAAGGATGCATTTTGCCCTCCACGCTGTACGACCTTGCGTGCACCGCATGGGTGCGAGATCATGCAGTCCAGATGACTCCGTTTTGTAAAAAGCAAAAAGGCTTCTTCTTTGCAGCGTACTTCTCGCATGTACCGTGCCTGTGAGGTACACATCATTTTTAAACTGCAACTTCCATGCTGCCTGCAAGAGTGGGAAAAAACACACCTGAAAGTGGGGTCATGCAGGGAAAATGTCTGGGAACCACTGCTCTAGCTCCTGCAGGGACCCTGGCACCGTGCTCCCTGCTTCAGCCAGGGGGAAGGGAACACTGATCTCCCATCCCCTTAGCTGCAGGAAGAAGCCTGCATTGGTCCTATAGCCCTGCGCTCTGTGTGGGTCCCTGTGCAACCACAGATAATGTCACAAGGCTTAGCCCAAACAGCAACTGTCGGGGCATCGCTTAACTTTTCAGTCATGAAGAATTACAGCTAAAAACTCTCTAAATCCAATTTTAAAATTCTAAATGCAATTTTTCAAAAACCATCTGTAGCACCAGATCTACTCAAAATCTACCTACCAATTTTTGTGTTGATGGATGTTATCTTAAATATCCAAAGAAAGTTACACCATCCTTTTGTTCGCTGTAAAGGTTAATTATTGCTTTTCCTATAACTAAAAAGAAAATAGAAGGAAGTCCCCACACTAGGTCTCAAGCACAGGACTATGCTCTGCTTTCATATCTTTGCATCTCTGCAACCTACAGCTAATTCAAAAACAACACATTTTTCTAAAACGCAAGTTTTGTTACCCACCTCTCTTGGTCTGTTATGTGCTACTTTTAGATTAATTTCTTATTAAAATTGTATGACATTCTGTTTAACAAAAACTGTTATTAATTTTGTATCAGTTCAGAGCTTCTCTTTATTTGTATCGTGAAGAGTCATCAGTGACACCGCTGGCTGTATTTAGACCATCAAACTTTCCACGCCAACCTGACTAGGTTAGCTTGTATACTAAGCTTGCAACCACTAGCTAAAAACACATATTGAAAGTTTCAGACAAGAAACTGTATTAAGAGAGACTACAGTGCACTTTAGACATCTGCTACAGCCGAAAACTTAACATATGTTATTTCTCTCTAAGAGAGACAAAATAAATGCTGGAGAAAAACTGTTCCTGAAAAAACGAGAGTCCCGTGGCACCTTATAGACTAACAGATTTTCTTCGGCATAAACTTTTGTGGGCTATAAGCCACTTTGTCAGATGCAGTGGGTTATAGCCCACGAAAGTTTATGCCAAAGAAAATCTGTTAGTCTATAAGGTGCCACAAGACTCTCATTGTTTTTGCTGTATACAGACTAACACCGCTACCCCTCTGGATGTTCCTGAAAAATTAACCTCAAACAAGTTTGAATATAACTATGGGCCCCAGTACATGGACTGGAAACTAAGTGAAAGACTAAAACACATATCAATGAAATACACAATGAATTTGGCTTGGCCATATACAATATCCTTATTAATAATATAAAGATGGAAGAAACAACACAATTTCATTTTCAGATATTAAACTGGGAGACATCGAAAACACCAAAACATTGCCCAGGGATGAAGAGATCAGAAATTAAAACCGAATAAAATCAGATTCAACCTGGAAAAATTAAAGATGGAGAAAAATAATCAAAAATAGATAAACAGGGGTTGGGGAGAGAGCCTAGAAAGCAGCAATGTTAAGAAAGCTCTAGGAATGATACGTTCTTCAAGTGTCTGACGAAGTGGGATTTTCTCCCAAGAAAGCTGATGAGATAAATAAATTTGTTAAGTCTTTAAAAGTGCCCCAGGACACCGTGGTTTTTTTCTGGGGATGATAAGAACTCACAATGTTTGATCTCTGAAGAGAAATAAGAATTACAAGAAAAGAAAAAAACGCCAAGTCTATTACAAAACAAAACTGACTTTTAACAAGAAAGAACGTGGTGAATCTTTTTTATTAAGTATAAAAGAAATTTTTAAAAAACCCGACAAAGGAGAAAAATAACTGTGGGCTCTGTTACAGACCCCAAAATCCAAAAGACAAAAATACGTAACTCCCTGAGAACTGGGAGCCACAGGAAATGCTATTCATTTGGAAGGGGGTGAGGCGCGTTAACCAGCCAGTCCCCCGTCGGATAACAAATATCACAAAACAGGCATCAAAGAAGGTCCTAAATTCTGTTGCATACAACCTTACAGACTCAAACCAGTGACGTTCCAGAGACAGGAGAAGCCATCCTGGATCCACTTCTCACAAATCAAAGCAACCTATTGAGGGTATGAAAATAAAAAAGCTTGGTGCCAATGACCATTAGCTATAGGAATTCAGCAAAGCATGGAACTGGGACACTGCTCACAGAATGCAGGAGAACAAAGGTATTTATTTCATTTCAGGAAAGAAGTTTTTATGGAATTAAAAATCTAGTAAAGTCAAATAGGAGGAAGTATTAAAATCCACCAGTGTGGAACAAGTTTGTGGAATTCTCAAAGACATCTTAATTAAGGCACAACAAAATAGAGCCCCTTTGAAAGGGAAGAATGTAAGAAACAAGTTTTATTCATCAGGTTTATGACAGTGGTCCTAAGGGCCAACCAAGAACAGGACCCCACTGTCAGGCACTGTGCAAACATGTAGGGGATTCCCCTGCATGAGGAGCTTTACAATCGAAATAGACAAGGTTGCAATATAACACAGGAGCAAAGTGAACAATGTGATCGATACCTTTTCCAAAGAGACGGCTCCAAAATCAGAGTTCTGACAAACCTGTACTGGAAATGGCGAGAGGGAGGGCAAAGAAAGAATAGTTATAGTCGGTTATGGCTTGGCAGGACAAAGTAAGTGTCCTATAAAGGCCAAATGAGCTCGTACTGAAGAGGGCCGTTCAAGAGAACTTTGGACCATTAATGGATGATGATGGGGGAGAAGTTAAAGCCTCTGAGGTTTTCGTACTGTCCTTTCTAAAGTCTAATAAGAAAAAGAAATAATCGATTATCAGGATGTCATTAAGAACTTATGAAAAGTATTTACACAGCATCACAGGCATGCATGTTATTTTACAGGAAAATAAATCTTATAAACTCAGATAGACAGATAATCAAAACTGACAGCAAACTATTCCCAGGGAGCATTATTGATAATACGTAATGCTGCAGTTCCACGTTCTTTTTTGTTTTCATTATAGATTTAAAGCAAGAGTTGAAAGCTATTGCAAATTCCAAGTAAAAGAATCTTTATTAAGAGGGTAAAAATACCCACTAAATTTCTAGAACAACAGTTCCCAAACTGTGGGGCATGACCCCGAGTGGGGTCGCTTCATCAGAGGACGGGGCCACGGCTATCCCGAGTGTGTAGAGGATGCCACTTTACCAAATAACCTCCTCCACGCAGCATACGCATGAGATCACATCACACGGAGGAGTTATTTTGCCCCACAAATCACCACCTTCCACACACCAGCACCTCACATGCACCATGTGTGTGAGGCCCTGCAGTCCAAAGCACACTTTTGTAAAGCAAAATGGCATCCTCCTTGTGGCGTGAGTTTGCACATACAGCATGTGCGAGGTCACACTGTAGAGAGGTATTTTTGAGATTTGTAATTAGTCAATAAAGGGAATACAGTAGATGTAATGTACTCAGATTTTAGTAAACCATTTGATGCTGTGTTATGACATTTTACTATCAAAATTCATTCTAATTGGCCTGGATGTGAACTGAATGATTGCTGAAGGACCGTAAACAAAGGAAAATGAGAATCAAAATACTACGTTAGTGAAGGTGTCTCCTCAGTACTGCTGTAACCTGTGTTAGGTTTGGTCTTACTATCTTTATTAATGATCCAGAACAAGCAGTAAAAAGTATGTTCCTGAAATTCAGAAATGATTCTAAAGGTGGAGGAGTTGCAAAAGCCAATGAGAACAGAAAAATATAAACAGACAAAAAGATGAGAAACATGCAATTAAATAATGAGGCTTTCCATGGGAGAATGCAGCAAATTCACTTGCAGAGGAAATAATCAGACACCAATACTCCAAGGGGAAGTGGAGATGCAAAAAGAGATCTCTAGGGCTTGCAATGTGAGATTGCAAGAGCCAGATCAAAGCTTGGACTGCATAGGCAGAAGTATCATGTCAAGGAAGAGGAAAGTAGAGAGAACTAAGCTAGTGCATTAACTGCACCCTACGCATCCTCATCTCCCATACCAAAGATATATAGAGCTGTGTGGATAAACCACTCGTACAACTCCTTCTCTACCTGCAGAGGAAACTGAAGCAGAGGAAGAAAGCAGGTAGTGGAGTATCCATGGGGGAACACATTTCAAAGAGCTCCAGTAACTACACTAGGTGAGTAACCTCTCCTTGTGCCTATGGATGCCCCGTTTCAGGTGACTCCCAAATAGTATCCTCACGAGAGGAAGGAGCTTCAGAGCAGAGCTCAATACTGAAGACAGATCTGCATTTCCAACAGCTTTATTCGACCTAGAGGCATGAACCCAAGCACAGTGTTTGCAAGAAATACATATTAAAGGCCAGGTCTCAGCTTTGCAAATTTCAGCAACTGGATAGCCATGAGCAATGCCAGAGAAGTTGACTGAGACCCTATAGAACGTGCTAGCTAGTGCACCAGGAGACTGAATGTTAGCAGTCTTGTAACAAGATTACACATCCAGAGATCTACCTCAAGAGTCTTTGGGTCCACAACTGAAACAAACAGTCTGGGAGATTTTCTAAATGGTTTGGTCCTGTCCAGATAGAAGACTCAACGCCTTCCTGACATCCAAGACACGGAATCCCTCCTCCCTAGTCTGATATGGTCTTAGGGAGGAAAAAAGAAAATGATTGATCTGATTAATAAAAAATTCATAATTCACCTAAACTGCTTGTAATGAAACTTCTGTCTTGAAAATCGTTGTTGGGGCAGATAATTCCCCTCTATTCGACACTGGTCAGGCCACATCTGGAGTACTGTGTCCAGTTTTGGGCTCCCCACTACAGAAAGGATGTGGACAAATTAGAAAGAGTCCAGCGGAGGGCAACAAAAATGATTAGGGGGCTGGGGCACATGACGTATGAGGAGAGACTGAAGGAACTAGGCTTATTTAGTCTACAGAAGAGAAGACTGAGGGGAGATTTGATAGCAACCTTCAACTACTTGAAGGGGTGCTCCAAAGAGGAGGGAGCTAGGCTGTTCTCGAGAGTAACAGAGGACAGAACAAGGAGCAATGGTTTCAAATTACAGCTGGGGAGGTCGAGGTTGGATATTAGGAAAAACTTTCTCACTAGGAGGGTGGTGAGGCATTGGAATGGGTTACCTAGGGAGGTGGTAGAATCTCCATCTTTGGAGATTTTTAAGGCCCGGTTAGACAAAACCCTGGCTGGGGTGATTTAGGGGGAGTGGTCCTGCTTTTTAGCAGGGGGTTGGACTAGATGACCTTGTGAGGTCCCTTCCAGCCCTGTTATTCTATGGTTCTATGATTCTAACCTGCCATTAAAGGCCCTAGTTCTCCAACCTTCTACAAAGAAGGGAGTGATGGCCACCAAACACTATTTTCTTGGATCAATGAAGCAACAAACATATAGCGAATGGCTCAAAGGGGTGCTTTATAAGGCTAGTAAGAATGAAATGCAAGTCCCATACCGGGGTAGGTTTGCTAATCTGTGTGAAAAGATTAATCAGCACTCTAAAACTTCTTGACTTTGTAGGGCGATCAAAAATTGAGAAAAAACTTCCACAGTTGAATGAAAGACTGTGATAGCTGTCACATGAACTCTGACGGAACTGAAAGAAAGACCCAACTCTTCCAGTTCCACTTCCATCTTCTGGAAATAAGACTCTTCCATTTCTGAATGTACTTCTCTCGTGGTTATACTGTGCCCTCAATAGCTAATCACTGAGAGAAGGGAAAAGAGTTATTTCCAGTCAACACTGATGGGCCGCTTTGACCTCCATGACCTTTGCGAATACCCTTGGGGCAGATTAGAGACTGAAATAAGACTACACAATACTGGAAGTCATCACAGTTGACTATAAAATGAAGAAAATGGGTAATCTCACTGGGAAGGCCACAAAGACACAAGAGGTGGCCCACTGTTAGTCGCATCAACTAGACTGGGATATAGACAGTCTGTTCCCATTCTGTAAGTTTCCCATCTTCAAAGCATCTGACGAAGTGGGATTTTCTCCACGAAAGCTCATGCGATAAATAAATCTGTTAGTCTTTAAAGGTGCCACAGGACTCTGTTGTTTTTCTACAATAGACTAACACGGCTACCCCTTTGGAACGATGACATCTGGGAAGATGTTTGCAATTAAAGTGGATTTTGAGGACTGGCATCATCTTGAAGGTCCCTGTGAGGGGGTGGAGGCCACAGGAATGAGCAGAAGAGAAATCCTCCAAACAGGAGTGGCTGTGGGTTGACGCCTGTGATCTGTGTTCCTGGACCAAGAATCCTCTCAGAAAGGCATTTGTACTCCTTCACTCCTTCCCACTTCATCTCAGCCTTACTGTATCCCTGAATTTCATAGTAGAACTACTTCACTTTCCTGGACCTCCACTTAAATTCTCTGCTTTATCTAGTTGTCCTAAACAATAAAACATTTATTTTCATAACAATTAAACAATTCTAGGGTATGAATTGGGAAGAACTTTCTTTTTAAACTGAGCTATTTTGACTCAGAATGAAAATGTATTAAATGAAAATGATATTTTTGTTACTTCAAAAAGTAAATATAAATTACAACTTGAGTGAGCTACTGGTATTTGCAAACATTCCACACTGTGAACATCCAAAAGTTACCCAGAAAGCCACTATAAGTAAATGCAGCCTCCTGAACAGTTTAAAAGCATAATAATAGCAGAGAGATACCACTTCCACCCTGGCTTGCAATACAGTTTGCAGACATTTGAAGAAACTATGGATAGCTTGCATCGTGCTGTGAATGTGCTTAGTCAAATGACGTTTTGTGCAGAAATGAACTACATGATCAGGCAAGGGTAGTCTTTTTGGTGTTATCTTTGTAACTAATTAAACTAATTATAAAGAGCTATAGTGAATCTTGTGGAATCGAGGAACAGGAATGGAAAGGGGGAAGTTGGTGGCTCTATTGCCAGCCCCTTAGAGAAAATACAGTGCCGTTCAAACTCCAGCTATTTGGAGAAGGAATGTGTCTGCCTAGAGCTAGGGAATAGATATCTGTAACCTGCCCCCCTAAAACATGAATGCTGCTTAAATGATCATCTTTCTTGAGTGCCTTCTATCCTCTGTGGAACAACGGCAGCACGGTTTCTGAAGAAATTACTAACTCCACGAGGTCAACTCTGCTGAGTTTTAAGGAGTACATTTCATACTCCTGAATCACAGGACTGTTGATGCCCCTGGCTGCATCTGGGGTCGCGCACTGGGTAACTCGAGGGGGTGGAAGGCCATAGCGCTGATGAAGCTCCTTTGCTCCAGACTCAGTGGCAGCTGGGACACAATAACACCAACCACATAAGGATGTTCCCCCGGTTTCAGGAAGCAAAGTAGATAACAAGCCTTGAAAGTACCAGTGAAAATCGGTCCAAGTGTGCTCTCTAAGAGAAGGGGGAGAGTACTTCCACCGCGTACAAGGAGAAAAGTATTGAAGCAAACAATCTGTCTATATAAGGGTCACTGCAACGGGGGTGGGGTGCGCATGATTTGAGACGTGCCTGTCTCCATGTGCCTGCTTGAGATCTCAAATAAATCTTAGAGTGCTTCTCCGCCCTGGTGTGGTTATTGGTGCTGCGCACTCCGGGCAACGAACCTAAACGAACTGTTGCTAGCCCCAGCCCGTCCTCGGGCGTCCCACCTGCAACAGGACTGGGTGCTTCTCTTTGTATTAAATGGAAGAAATACAGATAACCAAAGTACAAATTTTGAGAGGCTCTCTTGACTATGCTGATCAGTGCCGTTTACCCCCACTCACTGATCACCTCTGAAACTGAATTTCTTTTTGAGTTGCCTTCAAGACTTCCTTCATTCTAAAATCAAATATCCACTGCCTGGTTTACCAATTTGTACACCAAGCTTAGAATCTATAATCCTAAGGCACCTGCATCAAGATCTAACCAAAATATCTCCTCTTCTACAACCACATTACATTCACCAGTGTTATTAAACCAATTTCCATATTGATGTTTCAAAATCCACTATTTTCCTAATATGTTGTATGCAACATCTGTCTATCTTTATAAAGGACCATTTTTCCCCAAGAACTATATAATATAGGAAAAAATCTGAGGAAAATATTTTAAGGAAGAAATTGGATTTGGAATTCAAAACAATTCTGTTCAATAAAGATTAAATAAACCTCTAACACAACAGAGAAAGATGGAAGAGAAAAATAAATCAGGTAGTTAACGGCATCAATCAGGCATAAGCTTACTACCCTAGTATTTCTGATCTTTCCATTTTATTTCAGTTCAATCAAACTACAGGCCGTACCCTTGACTGAACAGAGAAAGTTATTAAATTGTTTTCTAGCTAGTTAGTTAGAAAACTAACTTCACTACATTTTAAAGGTGAACTGCTAAGCTCTCTGAAAAACAAAAACTACTCTGTAACATTCTAGATATCATACAACTGTTGTAAAGTAGGCCACAGAAATACCCATAGAAAATGAAAATATCAACAGAGCACTGCAAAAATCAGGAAAACTTACCAGCCCCATTGTGAAAATCTATTCACCCAACCTTCCTAAAACCACGAGGAAAAATCTAAATGATTTTTTTACTAGCCCATCCAAAAAAAATGTTTTGCAAGGCTGATTAGCAGCATTATACCTTAAAAGTGAACTAAAATGTACTTGAAAATATTTAAGGTGAGAAGACTGTTGGCTCTTATAACATTAATAAAATACAGGGACAGTCATAGTATTCTAATACATTTTAAAAATAAACCAAGTTTTGTTTCCTGCCAAAACTTGAGCATTATGAGGTTTTCTACAAGAGCTCAACACATAATAAAACTTGTTCTCTCCATCTTCCAATACATGTAGGTCTCAAATAAATCTACATTTTTTTACAGGAAACTCCTTGGGGCTCGGAACAGATCTTCCTTTGTATCTTGTACAGTAACATTTGCTGGTGCTCATCAAAGAAACAAATGAATGTAGCGAATTGCCATGGAATCCAGGATGTCCGAGAAAGACCAAGCATGAAGCCAAGGCCTTTTGTTTCAAACGCAAATATTGTAACAAAATGCATATAAACATAAAACTTGTATACGAGTTAGGACCGTAAGTGGCTTTTTGCATAGCAAAGCCTGTCTGAAAAATGTACAGACAATGAGCCCTCTAAATTTCCTGGTTTCCACAGGAAACAACAGGACAGCCTTCCCTCCTTCCACCTCCCAGGATGTACAAGGGTTCCATGGAACCTTTCAATTACTCTGGTCTGAACTTTTCCCAACGTTTGCCTTTGGGGACATAAATTCTTTATCTCAGCCGAAAGATTAATAAATGTTTCCTACAAGACTGGTGCAATGGGAATGTGACTAAAATATCCTTTAGGTGCTTCTTGACAGCATTTACCTTCACGCTCACTTTCAGCACCTGGCATACAGCATTGCAGAAGTCAGGTTTGGGTGTGTTTATGGCCATAGTGATCCAAGTGTCTGTCACCTCCAAACCTGACTTCTGCAATGCTGTATGCCAGGTGCTGAAAGTGAGTGTGAAGGTAAATGCTGTCAAGAAGCACCTAAAGGATATTTTAGTCACATTCCCATTGCACCAGTCTTGTAGGAAACATTTATTAATCTTTCGGCTGAGATAAAGAATTTATGTCCCCAAAGGCAAACGTTGGGAAAAAGTTCAGACCAGAGTAATTGAAAGGTTCAGTGGAACCCTTGTACATCCTGGGAGGTGTTTGGAGGTGACAGACACTTGGATCACTATGGCCATAACTGTTGTGTGAACAGGAACATAAGTTCAGAAGACCCTGTGAATCACCTTGATTATCAGAAAGCAGATGCCTCGAATGATGGCATCATTATGGTTCTGATCAGTTCTTCAGAAGGTTTCTGCCTACCAACAGTTCAGCGCTCTCACTTGCATTCAGCTTCAGTTAGCTCTTTATCCACAGATGAGGCTAAGCAGGCCGTGTCCCAAGCCCAAGCCAGACAATGGGAGTACAGTGATTTAGGATAACTCAGCACTCTCAGTTGCTTTTGGTGAGACAGAACAAAATGCTGCCATCCAAGTACTACAGTCCTAGATTTTAGTTGCCTTTTTAACCAGTATTTGGTGCTCAGAAGACATTTCACAATCTAAAATTATGTAGGTTATGAGAAGCTGCAAATTATGTTGATCACTGAAGTATTTATGACAAGAAGCCCTGCAGTAACTAGAAATCTAGTACTTAGGACAAAACGGCAAAGGCATTTTAAATGAATGGAGTATTTAACATAGATTGTTACTTCTAATGGAAAAGTGCATGTAATGATGAATGGTTTTTTCCTTTGATCTTTCAAAGATGTGAAACTTCGCAAAAGTTGAATGAAAAAAGGACAAGATCCCAGAGGAATCAGATTCTCTGCTTCTTACAGTGAATTTCTAAAGTTTTCTCTTTATGACCAAAAAAATCATTTTCAAGTGAAAAATGTAAACTGAAGCATTTGTACTCAATTCCTTTCATCTCTTTCCACTGCCTAGTTTCAGATTATGTGGCCACTTCTGACCTTTACAAATTCTCTTCTCTGCCTCGCTAGAATGTGTTATTCAGATATCAACTTCATTTAGTGAAACTATCCTCTTCCTCCACACTTGACTTTTTTTTTTACAGACAAGCAGTTCATTTTCATGCAGACCCACTTTCAACTTCAAAAGGTTTCTTTATAACTCAGCCTCTCGTGTCCCTTGTTAAAAACACTTTTAAATAAAGATCTAAAAAAAAGTGGTACCTGGAACTCCTAGCTCCCCAAAAAAAGAAAAAGTTTCCACCATTAACCAAAGAAGATGGCAAGCATGCATACAGAACTCCACGCAACTCGTCAGCACCGTGCCTCGCTTTTCTGTGCACTGGCGTCACAAGAATTGCTCTGAAACCTGAACCTTCTGCTTACCAGGCTGGGTTGGTTTCCTGCACCTACTTCATGATGACACATGCCTTTATTACATATAGCTTCTGTAAATTCATTCATTTCAAGATAATCCTTTTGAGAAAGCCTATGAGCAGTTATCTAACAAACCAATGTACAACAAACCAAAAGACCAAAAACTTAAAAAGGTGTCTGTCCAGCATGTGCCAGTTACACATTTGACAAGCAAAACAAGCCACACTAAAAATGAAAACTGTCGATTCATCACTTTTTAAACTCAGTCCATCACAACAGACAGTATCTTATGCACTGAACAAAAATGTTACTTATTTCAACAAATCAAAGTAATTTTATTCTGCAGCTGAAGACAGCCTCGTCTGCAAACCAGGGCACAGCAATAAGTAACTGCTCTTCTCAGGGCGCACAAATTCTGCACAAATCTTTCAATGATAATTGTGACTTGTACATTTTAAAAGTTTGTATCTCAAGCACTGAATCGCTTAAATCTGTTGGTCCATAAAAACAAACCATCACCTTAGCAACCATGCAAAACCAGTTTAATTTAATTAACGAGACTAGACAGAAGTATGTAGTTAGTTGAGAACACAAACTAAAGAAAAACTGCAAAACTTTCTGAAATTCAAACCCAGCCAAACTGTAAGTGTGTTTTTCAACAAACTCTTATTAAAAACATTGCAGTAGTACCAATAACACAATCACAGAAACATAGGACTGGAAAGCCCTTAATAGATTACCTGCTCCAGCTCCCTGCCCCAAGACAGGCCCATGTGTTATCGAACCCTCACTTACACCTTGGTCTACACCTGTTCTTAAAAATCTCCACTGAGGGAGGTTCCACAACCTCTCTACAGAATTTCTTCCAGGGCTTACCAACCCTTGCAGTTAGGAAGTTTTTCCTAACATCTAATCTAAATTTCCCTTCTTGTAATTTAAGTACATTACTTCTTGTCTTGTCCTCAGTGCACCAGGATAATAATTTATCACCCTCCTCCGCAGAACAACCTTTTCTGTTCTTGAAGACTTATGCCCGTTACACCCCCCCTCCCATCCCCCAGAAAATCTTCTCTTCTCTGGATTAAACCTAATTTTTTCAATCTTCCCTTGTAAGTTAATTTTCTAGTCCTTTATCCATTTTTGTTGCTCTCCCCAGTTTCTCCACATCTTTCCTGAAGTGTTATGCCCAGCACTGGACCCAGAACTCGAGTGGAAGCCTTCTCAGTGCTGAGCAGAATAGAAGAATTATTTCTTGGGTCTTGCTTATACCTCCCAGAATTATGTTTGTTTGTTATTCTTTTTTACAAAAGTATTACATTGTTGACTCGTGTTTAATTTGTGATAACAGGCTTGTCCAACCTGCGGCCCGCGGGCCAGACTCCGCCCCACCAAGGGCTTTCATCCAGCCCGCAGACTGCTGCCGCAGGAGCCTAGGAGCTGGAGCAACCGAAGCCATTTTAAATCTCCCTCCCTCGCACGCGGGGAAAGGGGGCATTGGGGAGAGGAGCTGGCGGCGCACGGGGACAGGGAAGAGGGGGGAATTGGGGAGGAGGGGGGCTGCCGGCGCATGCAGGGACATGGAGGGAGGAAGGGGCTGAGGAGAGGGATGGAATCGCTGTGCACAGGGAATGGGGGTTGGGGAGAGGGGTTGCTGATGCGCATGGGGGGCTGAGGACTTGGGAGAGGAAAGAAGTCGTGTGGGGAAAGCGAAGGGGGTGGAAGGGTTGGAGAGAAGAGCCGCTGGGCACGAGGATAGGGAAAAGGGGGATTGGGGAGACCCTGCCTGGAGAAAAGGAAGGGAAGGGGAAAGAAGCCCGGGCGAGGGAAGGGAGGGGAGAGGAGCCCACGTGGGGTAAGGGGAGAGTGAGGGTGAGGAGCAGAGCAGGCAGGGAGCGGAGCCCACATGGCACAGCAGGGGCCAGGGAAGGCGTTGGGGAGCCAGTGGAGCTGGGGAAGGGGAAGAGGTCAAGGAGCCCACACAGCACAGGCCAGAGAGGGGTTGGGGAGCTGGGGAAGGGGAGCCCACACAGCACAGGGCCA
>ML685977.1:1866080-1876429 GCA_007922175.1 Pelusios castaneus
TAGGACTCCTTGTTTGTTTTGCTGAACTAGACTAGCACAGCCCCCCTCTGGAACTTGTTTACAAACAGCTTGACTGGCACAACTCAGGATCAGGACCCTGTATAACAGCAGCACTGGAGTCCACTTATTATTTGTTTTCACCATAAGTTTATTTACAATTATTCAGATTTAAGAAACAATGAGCAAGAATAATAAAAACAGGTCACCTGTTAATAAAAGATGTTTCCTAGAGTCTAAACTTGAGAGCCTAAATCCCATGCCTAAAGCTATATCTCACCTAAAGCAACCGCCCAGCATCACTAGCCCTCATAGTCAGGATCCAGGTTTCATTAATACAAAAAACACTATCGTTTTTGCTCCCAATGTCTTTTCACTTTTTCTTATTTCCAAAAAGTCACTGATTTCTCCGCCAAAGACAGGATGAGTCCAGTGGTTCTCTTCCTCGAGTGCTGGCTCCAAGGTGTCTTCCCAGTCTCCCATTCCTTTCACATTCCCCCGTAGACCGGTTTTTCCTGCTGACTTTCACATGTAAATAGAGCTTTCATTGTGTTGGTTTTACAATGCTTAATCTACATATGAATTTAGGCAGACATCTGAAAATACACCCCTTTGTCTGGCAAAACCAGTTTTTCATCTTTGCTGGGGAGGAAAACCTTAGTACAAACTATAAGCACATGTTTTCTGTACAGAAACATGGCTTTTTAAAATATAATCAATATGTACATTTCTTAACAATATTAACATAATCCTGGCTTTCATTTAAGATCTCACATGACATTCTTTATAGATAACTACTATGATAGCAAAAGTATTAGGTGTAGTAAGTTTGTCAGGCCTCGTTAGAGTTGCTGTTACAGAACAAGTTCAAAAGGGGAGCTGCGTTAGTCTAATGTAGAAAAACAAACAGAGTCCTGTGGCACTTTTAAAGACTAACAGATTTATCACACGAGCTTTCGTGGGAGAAAATCCCACTTCATCAGATGCGCTGAAGATGGGGAACTTATAGAACAGGAGGAAAATAAATCCCATTCTGTAAGTTCTCCATCTTCAAAGCATCTGATGAAGGGGGATTTTCTCCCACAAAAGCTCATGCGATTAATAAATCTGTTAGTCTTTAAAAGTGCCACAAGACTCTGTTGTCTTTCTACAATAGACTAACACGGCTACCCCTTTGGAATGTAAAAGACCCAGAGAGACAAAGGGCAGGGGAAGAGGATGCAGCAGGTAAGAAAGTAAAACAGTGAAGACCTTGAACTCCTTTATAAATGACATGGACTGTAAATTGTGGTGAGAAAGGAGGTTTATACTTCGGACGGTGGAATTTTTAAAACGAGTTATGATGGGATATGAAGCCGCTACCACCACTGTGTAATATCCTATTTTAAATCCATCTGATTGGTTTATATTAATAACTCAAATGTGAGGCTCAATCCAGGCACTCAAACCCCGCAGGAAGAATTTGCTCCCAAGCATTTAAAAAAAAAAAAAGTACTAGTGAGAACCACAGCAAATTAATAAAACCAGCGAGAAAAGCAACCATTCAGAAATAGAAACCTCAGTCTATCGGGTCTACAGAAATCAATCAGGTTTTTTTAAAAAAATTTACCATTTTTATCTTAATAGCAAGAGATGTGGGAAAACTAAACTCATTACCTTACCATCTACTGAGATGCCTGTCTCCATGTCTTTAATTCTTTTTCATATCTAACACTGCAATAAATGAAAGTTACCCAGGAACAAGATTACCACAATGAAACAGTACCTCAACAATTAAATTCTCCACAGAGACAGAAAAATTAAAGTATCTTAAGTGAAATGTCTCAAGTCAACAACCAACATTTGGCTAAGTCACCTTTAGAACAGATAATCAAAACACGGTCCAAAATGCACACTTCAAGCTGACGGGTAAAAATATTATTTTTAAAATTGGTTCTCTTATCTTAATAAGAATTTTTAAAAATCTAATTAAGATCCTAATCCCGTAAGTATTTAGACATGTATGCAGTTATAGACGTGCATGAAGTTATTTCCTGCCAACATATTTGTGTCTTTAGTGCCCTCATTTTTTTCTATGTATGCTAGCTACATTTTGCAAGTCTTTCTGCTTGGACATTGAAAATAGACTATTGACGTTCTTATGTTTGTTCACTGTCAGCTTCTAATCACCTTCACTTTCACGTTCTATGCATGCTATGAGTAACAAAGACTGAGATTTGTATTTTATAAAACTTTCCTCCGGTTTTTTTAAACATTTCTATTCTTTTTCTGTTTTTAAAACCCTGGGTTTTACATAACAGACTTTGGGCCAAATTTGCTCTGATGACAGCAAACATATTAGCATATATTTAACAAAATATAAGCAAACAAATATTTTACATTTAAAAACAACAGACTCCTGCAGCACTTTTAAAGACTAACAGATTTATTGCATGAGCTTTCGTGAGAGAAAATCCCACTTCATCAGACGCTTTGAAGATCAAAGTCTGACGAAGTGGGATTTTCTCCCACGAAAGCTCATGCAATAAATCTGTTAGTCTTTAAAGGTGTCGCAGGACTCTGTTGTTTTTCTGCAATAGACTAACATGGCTCCCCCTTTGGAACTTTAAATATAAAGTGATAGACACCTTAGTAAAAAGTGCCCCCCCCTCCCCCCGAACATAATTTCAGGGGGTTTTTCCCCTTGGAAATCTGTCTTATCTTGAAAAGTAAAACACAAAATTCATATATAGTGTCTTTGTAACACACTTAATATGAAAGGTGTAAAGTGGTGATGTACAATCGGCACCATTCCCATAGTGTTCTCCCAATTCAAAGGATCCCAAAACTCTTTACAAACTGCGTATTTAGACACACATCATAAAATATATACACATAACAGCATCAAAGATAGGGACACTATCCCTTCACTTTATACCTCCTCTCAGATTCATTTACTTCCCAATTTATAGAAAGACAACAGAGTCCTGTGGCACTTTTAAAGACTAACAGATTTATTTATCACATGAGCTTTCGTGGGAGAAAATCCCACTTCGACAGACGCTTTGAAGATGGGAAGGTTACAGAATGGGAGGAAATTAAATGCAGGGGAGTGTATGACATAGCATAAGGTCAGGCTGTAACAGCAAATCAAAATAGGTGTTAGGATTCAAAACACTGGGGAACAGCACATGTTACAGCCTGACCTTATGCTATGTCATACACTCCCCTGCATTTAATTTCCTCCCATTCTGTAACTTTCCTATCTTCAAAGCGTCTGACGAAGTGGGATTTTCTCCCACGAAAGCTCATGCGATAAATAAATCTGTTAGTCTTTAAAAGTGCCACAGGACTCTGTTGTCTTTCTACAAAAGACTAACACGGCTACCCCTTTGGAATTTCCCAATTTATGTTGTCTATCTATCAAAACATCTCTAGGCACGTGGAGAATTTTTTTAAAAATAAAAGTGACAAAAATACCAACAGTTCCAAAAAATACCCCACACAAATAAGAAATACAAACTTCCTAACTCCTTTCCCACCCTCATCTCAAGAAAACGTGGGCAAAAACAGTGGTCTTCTAAGCATAGCACAAGGTCTCACCCTGGTTCTCTCAAGCTACACAGAAGGAAATCTAATTCAAGAATCCAGGGCCCTTCCTTAATAACTTCCTGCCCGTAAAAGTACAAAGCTCAAGGATCCCAGCTGATATCATCTGTTGAAGTGAAACACAAGGAAAAAAGGCAGACACTGGGGGGGGGGGGGGGCGAGAAAACAAACAGCTGCTCTATGTGCATCTTATAGAGGCAGACCTTAATGCTATCCTTAAAATGAAGTGCAAGGACACTCATGTCGTTCAGTGCTCAAACTCCATTGAATTTTAGCAGTTATAAATGGTAGAGGCCCATTTCCCCAATACAGGATTCTTCTCCATAGTAAATACGAACAGTTTTGCTTAAGTTGGTTTTAAATAAGCACTACTGTTCTGCTAACACTGTCCTTGATGCCACATATTCATCCTTACATTTTTCCTCTGCTCAATTTCATTCCCAAGTATAGCCCCCTTCCTGGTGCCAATCTAAATAACTCCTCTCCTCATTCATAAGACTTTAAGAAAGTATATACCTACATATCAGGGGAACCGGAAGCGCAGCACTGAAAAATAAATACCTTTCTGAAAAGCTGTATCCTAGAAGTGTACACAGTTGTTGAAGGCAAGGTACAGAAAATGACACTGCATGTACTCGGCCCCTTTGCTGAGGATTACTTCTTCCATGCTTCTGCCACACAGAGGATTGCACTAGACAACAGCATGAGAAGAGATGTCTTGCTAGTGGCCTGTCCTGGGACAGTGGATGCTTCTCCAATTTTGCTGCCAAGCAGGGTTTGTTACCTACATTGGTCCTGTTCTCCTCTCCAAAGCAATGGAGACCCTCACAGCCCGGCCACTAAAATCCTAACAACTCAAGTCTATATAACCTACGCTCAGAAAAAGAGAACGTAAGGCTCTTGCTTGGGGCAGGGACTGCGTCCTTCTGTAAAGCACAATGGTCATCCATACCTTGTACGCAAATATTCAAGCTCCTCTCCCAAGGGTTCTAAAAAGAGCCAAAGAAGATCCCAGCCCCTCCACAGAATGCAGAAGAACTTCCTGGTGCTTGCCAATCACATCTCCCAGAAGATATGGGAAGTGATAATAGATGCCAGTGAATTATACATCCCCCATAATATAGAAACACTATGGAAAATGGAGAGTGAAGAGGGAGTGGGATGAGTAATAAGATGAGTCAGGAATATTTTAGAAAAGAATAGGAGGAAGAGATTGAGGTGGGCACCCTTTAAAATTTGCAACCTGTTAGCCAAGGTGAAGAAACACGGGTAGTCCCTCCAGCATGATGCATTAGTAAGCACCACACTCCAAGTAACCATTTATGAGATTCCCCTAGACACTGTTGTCCTTCACTCTACTAATCTTTCCTATTGGCCTCCAGATCAGTAGGATGAGCTTTCTGACAAGAAAATTTTTAGCAGATTTCAGATATTCTGCAAATCTACATGTAATCCCAGCAGAGCCATAGAGACGGGGGACTATCATCTTAATGGTACAAGATTTTCTTCCTCTCTATCCATGGCCGAAAGTCAGTCATTTTGGCCTCTATACTGCAACATTGTAAGAAATGACTAATGACCATTAGGTCATTCTCTAAAATGTTTTTACATGCATCCTAGACTAATTGATATCCTCCAAGGTTTGTGGTTAATTTCATTATAGTTCTGTGGAATTTTCAATAATACGAGCACGTAAAGTGAAAAAAAATAAATAGGAAAGATCTACAAATAAAACCCACAGCACTCCAGTGGGAGTCACCATTTCCTATATTAACAGAAATGAAGGAACTAAGACACGCACAGCAGAGTGGAGGATCATCACCGAAAATTGTAGAACAAGTAGCACTTACTTCCTGTTCTCATTTAGGGTCTTCCCGTGATGTCTCCTGTATGTCCACGCACAGCATTTTCCACATTCCCATGACATGAGATGATAAAACAAGGGAATTTCATGTTTCTTGTCTGAAGTAAACATGCCTTTAAAGTCAACAGAGTCCTGTGGCACTTTTAAAGACTAACAGATTTATTTATCGCATGAGCTTTCGTGGGAGAAAATCCCACTTCGTCAGACGCTTTGAAGATAGGAAAGTTACAGAGTGGGAGGAAATTAAATGCAGGGGACTGTATGACATAGCATCAAGTCAGGCTGTAACTTTTGTAATTTTGATTTGCTGTTACAGCCTGACCTGATGCTATGTCATACACTCCCCTGCATTTAATTTCCTACCACTCTGTAACTTTCCCATCTTCAAAGCATCTGACAAAGTGGGAGTTTCTCCCACGAAAGCTCATGCGATAAATAAATCTGTTAGTCTTTAAAAGTGCCACAGGACTCTGTTGTCTTCCTACAATAGACTAACACGGCTACCCCTTTGGAATATGCCTTTAAAGTGTATGTGTGGGTAAGATAAGGTAAGACAGAGCAGTGGTTCCCAACCTCGAGGGCCACAAATACCCTGAAAGGCCATCAGTCTATCAACTCATAAAAATGTATTCATGTATAAACCATTAAAGACCACAAATCATACACATTTCAAGTAAACGTTTTGATGCTACTGTGCTCATTTTCACATCCACTCTTTTACACCTACAGATTACTCACCCACTCCCAGACAACGCACTCGTGTAGATGAGCAACTACCACTACTCAAGTTCCCAAGGGGTGGCCGTGTTAGTCTATCGCAGAAAAACAAACAGAGTCCGGGGGCACTTTTAAAGACTGACAGATTTATTTATCGCATGAGCTTTCGTGGGAGAAAATCCCACTTCGTCAGACTTCAAAGCGTCTGACGAAGTGGGATTTTCTCCCACGAAAGCTCATGCGATAAATAAATCTGTCAGTCTTTAAAAGTGCCCCCGGACTCTATCGCTACACACTGAAGCACACGGTCTGGAAGCTAGGTCGGGGGGGGTGGTCTGCTAAGTGCAAGTGAAACCGGAAGGCAAGGATTTTTAAAACCCTGCCACTCCTCAAGCAAGCTGGGTCCTAGCTGCTCTGCCAACAGTCTCCCCGCCCCCACAACCACAGGGGAGCACTGATCTCCTGTCCTCCTGGCTGCAGAACAGAGATGCTGCCGAAGGATCAGTCAGAGCATGCTAGTGCAGGCTCCTTGCAGCAGCCAAGGGGACGAAAGAGCAGTGCTCCCACCCCACTCCTGGCTGTAGCAGGGAGAAAGGCAAAGCGCCCTCCTGGGTCCACAGGTGATGGGGTCCCTGTTGGAGCCAGAAGGAAAGAAGAGACCAACGCTCCCCTTCCCCAGCGCCAGCACAGAATGGGCTCTGCCCAGCTTCCAAGGCACTGGATCTCTGTTGGAGCAGAAGGAGGGGAGCACTGATCTTCTGTCCCACTGGCTGCAGAAGGAAGCCACTGCTTATGGACCCAGGTGGAGCGCACAGGGGTACAGGAAACATGAGTGACAACTATAACAATGATACCTTCTTAACAAATTGTTCCACTGGGCACGAATGCAATTCTAACTTGCCAACTATTACGCAAATTAACTAATACAGAGTAAGGTGTTGATAGTTTCTTATGTAAAGTGGATGGGTTATTTTACAGTCTTCTCTACTGTGTTAGCATAACATCAGCATTTTCCCCTGCCATCGTAGCTCTGGTTTATTAGTTATTATTATTATTATTATTAAGTTGCACAATGGAACTAAGTAGTTTAACTCGAGCCTGGATTCTAAACTGCACTTTAAAAAACACTGCAAAATCCGAATGCAGAGGTTTGCCTTTTATAACGTACTAACAAGACCAGATAAAAATGCTGCTAGTGGCATTTAGCTGATCCAACAAATACTTGATTGGTTTGCAAATGTACAATTCTACTATAAAAGATAAGTCTCAAATTTTCATTCATAATCAAACAGTAGCTGCATTTTATATAGTTTAAGAAGCATGCTTTTGTTTAAACTGGTTACTAAACTTCTGACTGGCTACTGGTAGTCTCTGAACATCAAATGAAATTCCTACTAAACTGCAGATCTTCGGCATCTGTTAAACCACCCTAATCTGAATCTATTCTACAGTCTCCCTGAGACAGCATGGAGAGACAGGAAAACCTGTTCTTCATTAAAAAGTTAGTTAAGATTCAAGAAAGAAAGGATGAAACAACCAGCAACTATTTTTTTTTTTTTAAATTACAGATACAGCAACTGCTCCAAGAAACATTTGCTGGTAAAAGTAATACTTAAATGGAGATCTATGGCTGAATGTTATCAGAAGGACTGCACTTACTTGACAATCTGCTATTAGCCAGCTCCATTATCGCTATTTGCAGTTTTTAAATGTACAGATTCAGAAGCAACTGTACAAAGCCTCCATTACAAGTGGATTTATAGAAAGCCACAGACACAGCAATAATCATCTCTTCCCACAGCCCTGCATTATGTGGACATAAAAAGGAAAACATTTCTTCTCTGTTACCCACAAGCTTAGATCTTTCTCCTTTTAATCACAAGCTCAGGCAACTGCCATTGACAGAAGCAGAAAACCTATTCCAAACATACCCAAAACCAGCGACATAAGAAAAAATTAAGTTTAAAATACCTAAACACCTCTCAGTCCACAACCAAATAGATGGAAGTGTCTCTGCTTCGATTACCCAAGAACTTACATTTGCAGTAGCAGAATGTAACAGACTAAACTATGGCTTCTTTACTATTTTGCTTACAGCCTCAGCAATACACCTATTCACGATACATTTATGGTCATGCACATAAAAAGAAAATGGCAGATGGCAATATTTGTAACTAGACTGAATTATAAAAATCTTCTGAGCTGAAGTGATGTATTAACTCTTCAGCCATAAGCTGTTTTAACTCCTTAGCATGAACATTCATGGCCCATGCTGTTCCAGCAATAAAAGACATGTCAAGAACATCACACTGAGTCAATGGGTTAAAAACACATTAGGAGTCAGATAACCCAGGACTATCTACTACACATTAAGGTCACAAGATTGACTGTTGTAATAGGCAGCTTTTACTTCTTGATTACAAAGTTCAGTTTACTCATCACCATACACTAACATATGGATATAACAAAACTAAGTTCTCAGACCTATAACTAAGCACTCTGGCAGAAGTAATAACTTCAGGATTAAGGTACACTGACACAGCCACCATAAAACTGTTCTTATGAGCCAAGCAATTCCCAAAGAGTGCTGTGCACTTTATTTAAAAAGCTGTTTTCAAAATCCCATTGCCAGATTTGGAACAATCACCCCAGTAACCAGTTACAAAATAAAGTAATTTACAGTCTCATACTTCTGGTAATCGGAAATTAAATTTGTCACATATCTAACGTTTACTTTGAAAAATGAACAAAGGTGATTATACAAGCTATATTAAGAGAATGCAATTGCTTGCCTTCCCTGCTCACTTAACTGTCTTTGGAGAGTTACAAAACAGCAAATATTCAGAAGAATGCACATCTGAAGCCGTGATTATCCAGTTATCTCCAGAATAAATCATTCTTTATAACAATTCTATACTTGACAAGAGAACATGTTATTTGATATTGACAATACAACTTAATTTAGTTACATCTCTGGTAGTTGAAATAAATATGGATTTTCAAAATGCTTTGAAACAGTTGCCACAGTCCGTGTCCTGGAAATAGAATTCATCTTTTTCAATATGAGCTGTCTATATGAATATATGTTGTTTAACATGTTTTATAAGCTTAAATTTATGCTAAGCAATTAAACTTCAACTGAAATCCTGAGCTGGAGTTTAAAAATAGTTTCAAAATACTGGAAATACCAGGAAGTTAAATTTATGCTGCAAACGAACGCATTTTTCCTCTTCTACAATAGTAATTCCTCTAGTTATATTTTTCATGTCTAAACTGAACTCCGAGTCAATATTGTGACTTCACGGCTTACACTTTTGCACTGCCATATGGCCCAATATGAGAAAATGAAAAGCTCCAAGAAGCTAAACACCAACTTTAGGTCCTGATCATTCAGAAGTCCTGGGATTTCATACAGTCTGCCTGTCACTGCTGTTAATAAAACCAACCAACAGGTTGAGTGGGAGACTGCTCACAAAGTCCCTACTCTATTTACATTTTTAAAATGGGCCTTTTTCTTCTAAAGCTAAAGAACACCTGACCAGTCCAACAGAAGGCAAACGTTGGAATCTTACACATTTTATTTTAGGGCCCCTTTGAGGAAAAAAATTGAGAAAAAGGAGGGGAGATCGTTAAGAGTTTTAAAAGATTTTCTCTAGCTTCAAATTATCGTACAGACAGCTAAAATTTAATATCTCATATCGAACTCGGCGGGGGGGGAGAGGGGGAGATTTTCCATGATTTTCCACTCCTTGTTAAAGGCCTCTGAGAATCACTATCAAAATCGTTTTCTTCGCATCCACATGACAAGACACCACCTATATAAGAACCTACTTAATATGTGGGAATCACCATTACCATTATTCATACCATTAGGAGAGTTCATATCATTTCTCTCCTTATCATCCATTATTATTATTTTAGGGCAGAAAGTGACCTCCACTGATCTTCGTTACAGGAAAACAATGGAAACAGCAGGAGTCGGACACTCACAAATCATTTTAATGCACTTCTCTCTTGGAGGAAAAAGGAGAAAAGCTGATACCTGTCGGCGCGAAGACGTCTTTGCGGGAGTGTCTAATTCCCCGCATTTAGCTGAGATCCCCCCGCACACTTGGGGCAAAAGCTCCTTCCTGAGCCTCTGGAAACAGACCCAGAGCGGGGAACCCGGCCCGGCCCGTCTCAT